>JAZKJV010004208.1:0-329706 GCA_037367405.1 Ottelia alismoides | reverse complement strand
TGGATACCATTGTTTGCTTCTTGCTTCGACAAGTGACAAGGTTATCCCCAACAAACATGGCATATCCTGTAGTAGATCGACGATCATCAGGAGAGCTAGCATAGTCAGAATCTTTATAGGCGGAGATATTAGTGTGTCCATTCACCCCATAGAAAAGTCCACGTCCGGGAGATTCCCTCAAATATCGAAGGATCAAAAGAACATCCTGCCAGTGACTGTAAAGAGGCTTCTCCATATATTGACTGGCTCTACTCACAGCATATGATATGTCTGGCCTAGTAACAGTGAGATAGAGTGATTTTCCCACCAAACTTCTGTATCGTGTTGCATCCTCAAATGCTGGATCAGTAGATGCCGAATATTTTCTCACTTCTGCAGGGATGCCAGATGGCTTGCATCCAAGAAGTCCCGCCTCAGTCAGAATATCGAGGCAATACTTTCTCTGTGAAAGATGGAGCCCCTCTGTAGTGCGTATTACTTCGATGCCAAGAAAATAACGAAGTTGGCCGAGATCTTTCGTGACAAAGACCTTCTGGAGGAAGGCCTTGGTCTCCTGAATACCATCTATGTCATCTCCTGCGATAACCATATCATCAACATAGACAGCAAGGATGATCGTGCCAGTAGACCGTCGTCTAACAAAGACAGAGTAGTCAGATGTTGTCCTCTGAAAACCAAGTGTGTTGATCTCCGTAGTGAGCCTGTCAAACCATGCCCTTGGGCTCTGCTTCAGGCCATAAATGGCCTTGTTATGTCGACATACATGCTCTCCCTCGACTACATACCCCGGTGGTTGCATCATATAGACCTCCTCCTCAAGATCACCATAAAGAAAGGCGTTCTTCACATCAAGTTGATAAATGGGCCAAGCCTTGTAAGCAGCAACAGAGAGAATGGTACGTATCGACCCCATTCTGGCAACAAGCGAGAAGGTCTCAAAATAATCAACTCCAAAGGTTTGTGTGAAACCTTTGGCAACAAGTCTGGCTTTCAACCTGTCAATAGAACCATCAGGCGACTGTTTGGTCGTGAAGACCCATCGACAAGCCACAGGGCGAACTCCCGGGGGGCACGGCACAAGATCCCACGTATCCCGAGAGGTAAGTGCATCCATCTCCTCATCCATGGCTTGTCGCCAACCTTGATCTTGCATTGCACTGAAATGATCTTTCGGAATGGTAATAGCATTAAGAGCATCTGCAAATCTCTTGTCACAGCTAGATAAACCATCTGTAGAAGTAAAATGTGACATGGGGTTGATACGTACATTTCCTTTTTTGCTTGCGTAGAGCTATAGGAAGCTCCCCAGGTACATCCGGGACAACAGTGGTGGGAGCACTCGATGTGGTCATATCATCCTGCATAAAAGGGACAGGCAAAGGTACAGACACTGGTGTAGAAGGTATAGAGATACGCTGGCGAGTATAGACGATTGGTGGAGTAGGGAGGTCCAGAGGAATGTCACATACAGTCTGTGTGAAATAACTTGTTTGCTCAAAGAAGGTGACATCAGCAGATACATAGTATCGATGTCCAACAAGATCATAGCAGCGATAGCCTTTCTGGGTACGCGAGTACCCAAGAAAGACGCATTTGATGGCATGAGAGGATAATTTGTCAGCTGCATGGAAGTTATGGACAAAAGCAATACAACCAAAAATTCGCAGAGGTATAGGAAAAGGAGACTCGATAGGATAAAGTAAGGAAAATGGAGTTGCCCCTTTGAGAACTGATGAAGGAACACGGTTGATGAGATACACTGCAGTAAAGATAGCATCTCTCCAGTATTGTTTAGGAACACGCATTTGACTAAGAAGAGATCTGGCAACATTTAGCAAGTGTCGGAGTTTCCTTTCAGCTATACCATTCTGTTGTGAGGAATATGGACATGATGTTTGGTGAACAGTTCCATGGGATGCAAAGAAAGAGGTCAAGTCACGTTGTGTTAACTCAAGAGCATTGTCGGTACAAATGATCTTAACAATGCTAGAAAAGTAAGTTTTAACATATTGAAAGAAATTTCTGACAATTTGATTAATCTCCGAACGCTCCTTTATTAGATAGACCCAAGAAGATCGACTATAATCATTAACAAAAACTATAAAGTAGCGATGACCACTTAATGTGCGGACCGGACAAGGTCCCCAAACATCACAATGAACAAGATGAAAAGCAGCAGTACTACGAGACTCAGTACGAACAGGAAACGAAGTTCGATGGTGCTTCCCGAACTCACATGCCTCGCACTGAAAGGGCTTCAGAGCAGAGAGTTCAGGAAACATCATGGAGATGGCCTTGGCAGAGGGATGTCCAAGGCGCATATGCCATAGGAGCGGATCTTCAGAGATAGATGCAGCACCAACAAAATTGGAGTCTGAGGGTATGTCAAGGTAATATATGACGTTCTTCTCATGACCCCCACCAAAAATCTATCTCGTCCGAATGTCCTGAAAAAAACAAGACTCATCAAATATCACACGACAATGAAGCTCAACACAAAGCTTGTGAACTGACAACAAGCTAAGAGGAAAATCAGGAGCACAGTGAACCCCTGAAAGTCGGAGCTTGGAAGAGAATTCCATAGTTCCGACAGCAGTAATTTGTGATTGAGTCCCATTAGCGACTCGAACTGACTTCACAGAGGTAGATGGTATGGAAGAGGTGAGCAGACTACCTTCTCCAGTGAGATGAGTAGAGGCGCCGGAATCAATAATACAAGCTGGAGTAGGAGTGATAGCAGAGTTAGCTATTGTACCTGAAGGAGTGACCAGAGCAGCAGTTGTAGTGTTACTAGTGGTGGTAGGCCCTGGAGTCTGAAGGATCTGCATTAGGCGGGAGTAATCTGCATCATTAAGATGAACAGTCTTGCCACTGGAGGTAGGCGATGCTTCTTCCACATCGTAGGCATCCTCATAAGCATTATTGGCGTGATAAGAAGGTATGCCAAGCTTCTGCCAGCATCGTTCAGTCGGGTGGTTCCACCTACCACAGTGAGTGCATGGGGCAGTAAAATCTCGCCCGCGACCACGACCAAAGTCACGACCTCGTACAGATTCTCGTCCACGGCCACGACTTGGATCGCGACCGCGTCCTCCTCGCAAGCCGTAGCTGCCTCCTCGCCCAGATGAGGCGATGTGTGCAAAGTTCTCTGTTGAAGGTAAGACAGGAGGTCGGGCAACGGATGTCTCGAGCTCCTCAAGTCGGCCAAAGATGGACTTCATTGTTGGCAGTGTGTCTGATATAAGAAATTGCTCCTTCGCTGCATGGTACCTAGAATGCAGGCCATCAAGGAAGCGGTATACCTGCCAGTTAGAACGCTCTTGTATCTGTTTGGTGCAACATGAGGGCTGGAATATTGCAAGCTCCTCATACAGACTGGATAGATGCCTATAATACTCGATGAGGGTGGAATCACCCTGAGATGCCGACCAGATTCGCCTGTAAATATCTGCAAGGCGTGACTTCATCTTCTTCTGGGAGTATGTTTGCTCGAGATCCTCCCACATTTCCTTGATCGTATTTTTGTAAAGAAGATTTGAGGCAATATGAGCCTCAACACTGTTGGTCATCCAGTTGATAACCAAATAGTTGTCAGTCTGCAGTTGCCGTATTCTTTGTCCTTTTCATCTAAAGGATCTTTAGTCAAAATGTAAAGTTTCCTCTGACCACCAATGAACACCATAAAAGATCGAGACAGGAGCACGTAATTTTCTGTGCCCTTGAGTTTGATAGTAGTGCCTTGTGCCATAATATTCGTGGCCAAGGGCTTTGTCTCGGTAGAAGAAGGCGCCATGGTGGTCGTAAAATAGAAAGACGATCCTGTGATCAACTAAGGATGCATATAAGAGCTAAAAAAATGCCCCAAAACTCACGTTTGCCCTTGAAGAAGGGTTGAAAACCCCCAATGGACAGCATATCTGGATTCTTGGAAGCGATCCGTGATGAGTTTTGGATCTCCAAAGAGTCCTACGGTACCCGTGAAGGGTAGCTGTGGAGCTGACGACCTTCGTAGGAGGTCTTGAAAGCGTAGGGTAGCGCTAGAGGGAGGGCTGCTGCACTGGAGGCGATTGGAGGGCCTTGCACGGGGCCCTAATTCAGGGAAGAGGGTCCGCGCAGACTTTTACGAGGCTTGAAGGTGGCGTTGGGGATTTTAGATCAGAACCCCGGTATAGGACCGTTGCTCTGATACCATGTGGAGAAGAGAGACAGAATGGAATGTCTATTCCATAGGGCTAGGGTCTCTTATATAGAGAGAAAACCCTAGAGAGTACAAGAGGAAAAATACATAAATACCCCTGAGGGGTTACGGAACCTAAAGGGTTAAAGGTTACGGAACCCGAAGGGTTAAAGGTTACGGAACCCGAAAGGTTACAAATATAATTGTAATATAATATCTCTAACACTAACAAACTCTCTCCTCGTGCAAATAAATGTGTTTTTCTTGGTTATTCTCTTAGGGTTCTTCGGTAGGAGAATAAGAAGGAATAAGGATGGAGAATAAGGGGAATAATGGTCTATTCTCCGTTCGGTTGGACGATAGGAATAAGGAGAATAAAGTGAAATAAAGGGAGGTAATGTGGGATAAAGATAGAAATAAGAGTGAAATAAGATGAAATAATGGGGAATAGTCGTACCACTGGGAACCGAGTCGGAAGGAAAATTGGCCCCTTATTCCAAGGCCTATTCTCCAACCAAACAGGGCCTTACTCAAAAAGGTTATAGGTGATATGTTCCAACCGGAAATCGCTATTATATATTTGCAGATGTAACCTTTTTTTAGCAGGCAAGTTTCTTCACACAACATGTTACTGATATTCCTCTTGATCTCCCACCTCCACCCATTGTCTATAAGCGAAAACAAAAACCAATCCACATGATGTTCTCTTACATATGCCTTTACTGCAAGATGATATGACTATTTCATGTGTCCCCTCCATTACTATCCCGGATGATCCTGAGGAGCTTTCCATTGCTCTACGCAGAAGTAAGAGGCAGTGTACACTTCATCTTATGTCTCATTTCACTTCTACTGCTAGTTTATCAACAATTGACAGAAGATATGCAGATGCTCTCATGACCATTTCTATTCCGAGAGACCATCGCAGTGCTTTGCAGGATTCAGGTTGGCGTCAGGCTATGAATGAAGAGATAGAGGCTCTTACTTCAAGAGGGACATGGGATCTAGTGAAATGCCCTAAAGGGACTAGACCTGTGGCATGCAGATGGGTCTTCACCACCAAACAAACACTCGATAGGTCAATTGAAAGATTGAAAGCTCGCCTTATGGCTAAAGGTTTTACGTAGACATATGGCGTAGATTACTTTGAGACATTCTCACCATTTGCACGAATGGGCTCTATCAGAACTATCCTTTCTGTAGCGACTAACAAAGCATGGCCTATCTTCCAACTAGATGTGAAAAATGCCTTTCTATATGGAGATCTTGATGAAGAAGTCTACATGATGCAACCTCCAAGGTATGAAGTCGAGGGGGAGTATGTATGTCGACTTCGCGAGGCAATATATGGCCTAAAACAAAGCCAAATGGTATGTTTTGACAGAATCACTAGAGAAATCAGCACTCTTGGCTTTCAGAGAACAACCTCTGACTATTTTGTGTTTGTCGAAAGAGGAACAAACGGTACTGTTATACTGGCAGTCTATGTAGATGATGTGGTTGTCACATTGTGATGATGATAAAGGGATTCTAGAAACCAAGACCTTTCTCCAGAAAGTGTTTGTCACTAAGGACCTTGGTCCATTACGCTATTTCTTGTGCATAAAAGTACTACGCATTACAGAAGATCTTCATCTCTCTCAGAGAAAATACTGCTTGGACATCCTTGCTGAAGCCGGGTTACTTGGATGCAAGCCTTTGGGAATTCCGGGAGACCCGAAGAGACACTCCGCGTCCTCCGATCCTATCTTCGAAGATGTTATTCGATATAGGAGCCTGGTTGGCAAACTTCTCTACCTCAATGTTACCAGACCAGATATCTCTTATGCGGTAACCAGAGCTAGCCAACACATGGAGCAAACCTTGTTGCAGTCACTGGCATGGCATTCTTCAGATACTACGATACTTGAAGGAATCTCCAAGATATGGTTTCTTTTATAGAACAAATAGATGCACTGACATTATTACATATGCTGATGCTAATTATGCAAGTTCACCAGAGGATCGGCGTTCCACCACAGGATATGATGTGATGGTTGGAGGAAATCTTTTCACTTGGAGAAGCATAAAAAGACGGTTGTATCCAGGTCCAATGCAGAAGCAGAATACAGGGCAATGGCTCAAGCAACTTGTGAGATTACGTGGGTATTAACTTTTCTACAAGAACTTGGCATTGCGGTCACCACGCCTATTCCACGATGCTATGACAACAAATCCGCTACTTACATTGCCACGAATCATGTGTTCTATGAAAGAACCAAGCACATAGAGATTGACAGCCATTTTGTTCGGAATGTTATCAGAACTAAGAAGACTAGTCGGACTACTACTCCTCACGGCTCGCGTTACCAATGATCTTCAGCTTGCAGATATTTTCACTAAGGCCTTAACCAAGAAGCGCCTTCTATGGATAATTTCCAAGTTGGGCATGATCGATAAATATGCTCCAACTTGAGGGGGAGTGTTAGTAATATATAAAACGTTCGGTTCTTATTTTATCATTGTAACCCCCACTAGAAGCACTTATGTATTTTCCCTTTCAAACTCTCTAGGGTTTTGTCATATATAAGGACCCATAGACCTCTAGAATAAAGCATGCTCTTTCATTCTCTTATCGCTCTCAACCTCTAAATGAGGAAGGAAGCTATCTCCTTTCCTCATTTTTGGAAGGAAGCTCTCTCCTTTCCTCTTAATTCATGAGAATGATTTATTATTGAGATTGAATTTAAGAATTAATAATTGGATTGTTAATTCTAAGTTCTATTTTACTGAGAGCACAAGTAAAATCTTTTAATCTCAACTATTGATTATTAATTAGGAGTGCATCCTGGCCATCCAATTTCCTATAAAAGAGAGGTTGGCCCTAGCTCTCTTGACACACAATTAAGTTGAAATTATTGCGACAACTCCCTCTCTCTCTGCATGTCACCTCTCTCTCTCTCAACTCCATGTGGTCGTCCACCTAGATTTGTTGAGAAAGCGATCGTCACCGTGCTGCCAAACTAATCGCTCGTGGATCTTCATCTTCTTCGACATATCGTGCTCTTGAAGAATGGCGGATTTTGTGAGACAAAATCAGAAGATTCTTTACTCGGATCATCACCTTGAATTGTGGGAAGCACGCGTCTCATCCACATGCACACAAGTACTCTCTCATCGGATCGGACTTGAGACAGAAGGCTTCTTCCTTCAGAGGCTTCGAGATAGCAATCACACTTCAAGAGGTAAACCTTACACTCATGTGATCATGATGAAATGACGTGTAAATTGTTTCCCATACCATGTGACTTCATCAATAAATAAATAAATTCCGTTGCACCATCGACTGACTAGTCGACTTAGATCGGCTATTATTCAATCTCCACGCTTCTGTGATGCATAAGTCATTTATAGACTCCATTCACATCTCATTGTCAACCACCCATCTTACTTCCCCCAACCATGTCTGCCACCGGAATAATACACCATCAGATAAGCTAGCACTGACATCTTTTTCTATCATCGAGCAGCGCTCTTTCCGCATACCCGACCTTCCCTACCCTAATTCCCAACCGTCCCGTTGCCAAAATTACAAACATCACTGCCTGGAACCATATAGCATTCCCCGGTGCAAGCAATGCCTTAAAATTAACCTCACTTTCCAATGACAATATAAATAATTTACAACCTCATATGTCAAAGTATTTTTGTCCCTAGCCGTAATGCCTAACTTTTCTCCATGCCATCACTACCTAAAAGATGCACAAGAGTTTTCCAAAACTAGCCTATCATGTCACAGAATCCTCCAGGAGTCTAAACGTACTTTGCTAAAGAACATACAATAGGCATCCTCATGTCCTAAGCCACGTTGAAAACATGTCAAGTCCGAGACAGATGTCCATCTTCGACAATATGGCAAAGTTTTTTTACTAACATGTCAAAGAATGTGGTTGAAAAGGTTGATCTCACAGGCAGCAAGGGGTGCCTGCAGCTAGCACCGCTACTTTTTACTGTGGCGGTTTTTTTGAAACTACAACGGTTGAAACCCCCACGTGGGGGTCACCGCTTAAAAAAATCCATTAAAAGAGTTTAGGGTGCATTACCTTGAGGTCCAGAAATTATAAAGCGTATTACAATGATTCACTACATTCTCAACATAAAACTTCTGGTTATTGAAGATCAAGTCGTTTCGTCCGAACCAGATGGTCCAGAGAACCGCAAATGGCTTCGAGCAATCATCATTAGAATTCGTGCTAATCGTCCGGATAGATGCCCAGAATTCTACAGTCCCACTGCTCTCCACCCATGGTAAGGCAATTTCTCTCCAGATCCTATCAGAGCCCGTGCACTTAAAGAATAAATGGTATGAATCGAATCCTCCACAGCCTACTCGTATCTGTCGCACTGCGTGTCCACCAGAACGAACAATCTCCCCCTTTTGCCTTATCCCAAAGGCGGCCCCTTCTAAAGCACCAAAGGAAAATTTCTACACTGGTAGGAATTTTCGCCGCCCAAACAACTCGCATGTCCCGGCACATCTCCATATCACGATCCTCCTCCCTCGCCCTCAAATGTTTGTAAGCCTTCTTCATCGAGAATTTCTTGTATGTCCACATGTAATGGTCTCTGTCCCGTGAGAGGTCCCCAGATGAAGGAAGCTCAGTCTGCATGGAAAGGTAATCCTCCATACGCCGGTCTGAGAGATCCGTCAGAAACGTCGACGGCCACGCACCTACGTCTGCAATCTGCCTAAGCGTGGCCTCCTTCAAATCAACCAAAGCGAAGAAGCATGGAAGTCTGCCCTCCAACGTGCCCTCCCCAGTCCAATCATCGCGCCAGAATCTAAAAAGTTGATCGTCCCCCACCTTCGGCTTAAGTCTGGGCGTCAACAACGGCAAAACCTCGCGGATACCGGCCCAAAGCGGTGACTCATAACGCACTCTTCTAGCCAAAAGTTTGCCTCTAACACCATAGAGCTTTCTCATCAATCTAGCAGCCAGCGAAGTAGAAGGACCCCAAACCCGGATCACCCACTTGGCGATGAGCGCTTTATTCATACACTCTGCATCAAGGACACCAAGCCCACCCTCATTGCGCCCTCTCATGATCTCATCCCAACTTACTAGGTGCATCCCTGGGCCCTTGCTTCCCAACGGAACAGAAGAACCTCCTCATCAATGCTTTAATTTTTCTCCTAACACCCACCGGCATCAGTCTAGTAGAGTAAAAGAAAATAGGTATAGCCGAGAGGACGTGCTTCAGGAGAACTAACTTTAACCCTCTTGACAAAATGACAGCTTTCCAACCTGCCAGCCTCTGCTCCATCCTCTACACCACCTCATCCCAATATGTTGTCTTGAGCTTCCCGGCAGCCAGAGGGAGACCCAAATAGGGGATGGGGAGATCTCCCAACGAGCAATCGTCTATCTCCACAATGCTTAACTGCTCCTCTCCATTCAGTTCAAAGGTAATAACCGTCAACTTGCTCTTGTTTATCTCCAGACCGGAGGGTTTGTCGAATATGTCCACCAGATGCGTCGCATTAGCATTCTGACCCTCGTTGTCACCCAGAAAGAGGATTGTATCGTCTGTATATTGCAACAGAGGGATAGAGATGTCCTCCTTACGGAACCCCTCACACCATCCTGTGTCAATAGCCTGTCTGAAGAGAACCCCCAAGGCGTCCGCCACCAGGACGAACAACATAGGAGCCAGCGGACACCCCTGTCTCACTCCTCTTTGCGACTGGAAGAAACCGCCCTCCGGTTTGTCGTTCACAATGATAGAGAAGGAAGAGGCTGTAATGCATCTCTTCATCAAGTCCACCCACATATCTTGGAAACCTCTCCTCGTAAAGAGAGCCACAAAAATCTTCAGTCGACACAATCATAAGCCTTCGTGCAGTCAATCTTCCATAGGGCCCCTTTCGTCTTTTTTCTTTTCCAGTCCATGCAGATTTCCAAAGCCATCACTAAGCCATCAGCCATCTGTCTCCCCGGTATGAATGTTGACTGACCCTGAAGCACCACCGAGTCCAGTACCCCCTTCATCCTATTTGCAGAACCTTTGCAATTATTAGGTAGATCGCGTTGGAGAGTGCTACAGGCCAAAAGTCCACCCGCACGGGGGTTTCTTTCATGGGCAACAAGAACAGAAGAGCCTAGTTGATCTTCTCGAGCCCTCTATTACCATCTCTAAATTCATTCATCACGGCCAGAACCTCTTCCTTCAGTATGTCCCAGAACTCACGGTAGAACGGTACCGAAAAGCCATTCGGACCAGGAGCTCCGTCTGCGTTCAAGCCCCACACAGCTCTCCTCGCCTCCTCTTCCGAGAACGATGCTAGCAGCCCCTCCGTCTGCGCGGCCGACAAGGTCTCGACCCTTGTCCCCAACCATCCCCACCTGCTCCATTCTTTCCTCCTTGTGGCCCCCACAAAATGCCCCTTCAAGGCATTCCCAATCGCCACTTTCCCTGACACTCGAACTCCCCTAACATCAACGTCGTGAATGTAATTTCTTCTCTGTCGCCCCGAAGCTGTAGAATGGAAAAATCTCGTGTTGGCATCCCCCTCTTTAAGCCACTTCTGTCTGGATCTTTGTCGTCAATCCACCTCTTCTTTTTGATCTTCCATCAGAAGCTCCTCGAGAAGGTGCTGCCTCTCCTTGAGTTCCGTCTCGAGAAGCCCTCTCGCATCATCCAGGCCATCCAATCTAGCAACATCTGCCTAGGCCTCTACCCTCCTTCATCTCGCCCTCACCTCCTTCCCGAAAGATGTAAGAAAGGACCTCAAAGACATGAGCTTCGCAGCCAACCTCGAGATCGTTGAACCCTCCGTTATACCCCCTCTCCACTGCTCTGTCACCGTCTCCCTGAAGCCCTCCTCCAGAAGCTAGCTTCTTTCAAAACGAAAGAAGAATATGTTGCGCCCTTCCTCATCCGACGACCAGAGAATGGGTGTATGGTCTGAATGCATGCGCGGAAGAGCCCAAGTCCTCGAAAGGGGAAATCTCTCTACTCCCCCTGGATAGAGCAGAAATCTATCCAGTCTGGAACGCGATCTCACATTACGCCAAGTAAAGGCGCATCCCGCAGCATCAATAAGTGACAGGCCCAATCTGTAAACCATCTCCCGAGACTCCACCGAACCTGGGTCCATGTCCCTCCTCTTTGTGGTCGGTCGTCTGGGAGTAGTGTGACGTGCAGGTCCCAACCAATGATCCCTATCCCCGCCACACTCGAATTGCTCAATTGCTCAAGCTCCGCCGCCAGAGTTCCCCTATCACCACTAGTCGGGCCATAGACATTCGTGACGAGCATGACCAGCCCAGCTGTCCACCTCCGGAGCAAAATCGATAAGCAGAACAAGGATTGTGACTCCTCCAGAAGGTCGAAGGAGTCCTTCCTCCATCCAGACATCAGCCTCCCTCTCTACCCGCTCAAATTGACCGCCGCCGTCTAGCCCTCTTCTCGTGGCGTCCACTCCTGAAGATAGCTTTGTTTCTTTACTCCGAATCTTTTTTCAGGCCGACCCAACCCCCTTACGTTCCATGAAAGGATCTTCACTGGCATATGACCTGCTTTGACTTCTTAAGCGAAACCAAGCCTAGGCGCTCAACCACATTCCTGTCCAAAACACGGAATCAATTCTGGTTATCATGAAAGGCCTTGGAGACATGAGTCGACCCCTCGGCAGGAGACGACCACGAAACGGCCTCGCCCCATTCTGCTTTCGCGAGAATAGCAGCTCACTTCAATTTTCTGACCTGGTTAGCCTTCCTAACATAGAACGTCCCGAACCTGGGCGCCCCCTCCTCCGAACTCTGGGGCCCTTTACCACCTCTAAGGACCTCTGCACACGCACTGATCTCCATTGAAGCCCCCACCTGCGGCGAGTCCCCTTCAGTGGAAACCCCATGCAGATCGCAGCCTCTGCCTGCTTCCCCTCCCTCGCCACACCCTCCTCCATCAATACCCCAGCCCCGCCCTGACCCTCCCTCCTCCTCCGCTCGCCCAAGAGACCACTCCTTGTGAATGCAGGTTGGACGCTTTAGTTGGGTTTCACCCTAACCCCCCAGGCGCGTTGCAAGCTTCAGTCCAGAGAAACTTAAATCTAGCTTAATCATCTTTATGAAATATTTCAAGCAAAATGCAATATATACTGACTTGGCACAACGACACTAGTATTACAATTTGAGATCACATGATATAAAACTTCATAAGCAAAATCAATAATTGGGGTGCACACAAGTTACATGAATGTCGACTTCACTGGCATTCAACATGGGAAAACAAAATATCACCAAGCCAACGAAAAATGGCGAAATGCACATGAAATTTGATTTTTTTTTTAAATTAAGGTCTCCAATGTGTTGTTAGTCAATAAATAAGATACAAATACACGCTTATTTGCAAAAATAGATGTCTTAATAATAACCACAAAGGTTGTTATGCAATGATGAGTAAGGTACGCAACAAGTTGTCATGTAGAACACAATAAATAAGTCAACATAACAAATAACGCTCTCACAAACTCCAAATATACCATTACAATAATATGAATACTTACCACGTAAATAGGTTAAAAAATCATCACGGACGGCAATTAAAATTTACTCTAATACAAAAAAATAAAATCAAAAACATATATTGAACATATGCATGTTATATACTATGTTTACTACATATGCCATAAATGTGTCGCTGAGAATCTCAAAACACCTTAAATCATAACATGGTTGCTCAATCAGACACATTTACATAGCTTACTGGGAGTTTCTGAGGAGAGGGGAGGAGTGTTGGTTGTGCACAAAATTTAGCTTCATCTTTGCATGTATGTAATATATATTATGGCTAGCATATATGTTCGATGGGAAGACAACCCAGGCAATATCAATGCAATGAGGCCCCAATCAACCACATTTGCCTTCAAAATTGAAAGAAATCGGTGGCATACCACCAATATGATAAATAGATTTTTCGATATTGTCGATCTAGCAATATCAAAATTTCGACGATATTTCATCAAAATAACAAAATTTAAGGCACGGCACACAACCCAAAGAAGCACGCATGCATACATATACATTATCCTTAACACCATTTTTCGGATATGTTACAATAATGGGCACATGATGTTTTATTCATCATAGGGATCGAGGAATCCCCTGAGAACCAACATCAATGGATCGTATATTCGTATAGATTTGGGAATCAAGAAGGCACATTGTCTGCTTTACAGTTTAAATAAAGCAAGCAAAGGTGTAAAAGGTTCTTCGGCTGCAACTAATGGGAGCAGAATGCTGACATTTCTGGTAGATGCAAATTAGATAATGCAATAGAAAGATATCTTAGTTACATGCAATTGCTGGTTCATTAATCATGCAAAAAATCACAAACGGTATGATCTTGACATTTATTCAACAATAATATACACAACCAGATGGCTTCTTTTGAAGAAGCGCCCTACTTCCACCATTAAAAAAGAACCAAGAACTTGGGTACTCTCTTTAAAATCAAGATCAATAAATCCGAACTTAATAAATGACCTTAAAATGGCTCAAACCCACATTGTCAAGACGATCAAGGTATGTGCACACAACCATACTCAGTCCCATTCTTTCCCAACTAAAGAACTCGTCCGACCATAATCTTCACACTACTGAAAATTGCCGTCAATCCATGTGAACCATCTCTAGCATATGGATTATCTGAAGTGCCGATCTTCCAAGATATCGATGGTATGCCGATGGGCATTGCCAATGATATGAGGGTATGCCAATGATATGGTGCCGATACATACAAAAAATATAAACCCTTTGCATTTCTTTTAAAATTTTGGCGGCATAGGGAGCATGTCGCACCATGTGTTTCAAAAAAATAAATAATAACATAAAATACCTTACATTAACAACGTAAGGAAATCACAAGTAGTGAAGTGATTATGATTTTCTTTCATTTGTCCTTTATATTCTCCTCCACTTTGTATTACTTTATTTTTATGGTTTGATTACTCTTCGAAGTATGATCATTCTCATTTTCAAAGAGTATTATACAATTAATCCTACCTTGGCAAATCAATAATGAAGTGTATACTAAATGAAATGATGGGAATTCTTCTTTATGTGTCGTCTCTATTCTCATCCTCCATTTATTATTTCTTCTTTCATTTTTTATGGTTTCATTGCTCCCCGAGTATGCTGTTGACGCATATTTAGTTATTGTATCTTTTTGTTATTTTATTTTCTTGTTATCCTCTTTATGTAATTTACCCATAGGCTACTCTCCTATATAAGAGAGCCTAGGGCTATGGAATAAACATCTCATTCACGTTTCCCAACATGGTATCAGAGCGACGGTCCTAGACCGGAGTTCTCGAAACCCTAACCCTAACCCGCCCCACCCGCCGGCCTCTCCTCTCTTCTCTCTCTCTTCTCTCGCCGATCGCCTCCCCTCCGATCGCGCATAGGCGCAGCCCCCAGCCCCGATCGCCTCTCCAGCGCTTAGGGCTTCTCGCCGTGGGGGACTTCTCGCCGTGGGGGCTTCTCGCCTCTCCAGCCCCGATCGCTTCTCGCCGTGGGGGGGCTTCTCGTTGATCGCCTGGCGCCTCTAGAGCCGATCGCCTAGCGCGCCTTGCGCTACTTGATCGCCTGGCGCCTCTCGACTGCCTGGCTCCTTGCGCTACTCGATCGCCTGGCGCCTCTCGTTGCGCTGCATAGCGCGCAGCCTGTGCGCCTCCTAGTGCGGTGCGCCTCCTGTCCTGTGCACCATCTCGTGAGCGGCAACCGTGCACCTTCCAGTGCCTGCTGTTCTGTGCGCATAGTGTTTCGTGGTTTTCTACAAGCGTGCTCTAGGGTTTCTACAATAGAAACCGGTACGCGTGCGGATCGTAGCGCGCGGAGGTCCATGGGGATAGTTGCTTGAGGTCTACACATGCAACTCATCCCGTCTATGTCATTGTAGACAAATATTATCTGTTGCAGGTCGCTCCAGTCTTCCTTATCCAGTATGTCAGAAAGCAAGGCAGATATTCCATCCATGGGTGCATTTCGTGGTCCAGCGCCCATTGTCAAGATGGATGGCACGAATTATGAACTGTGGGCAATGCAGTTCATGAGTATGATGAAGTCCACGGGCAAGAAGCATATTCTCACAGAGCCCGAGCCTGCAGAGAAGACTGGAGTCCATGCCTCATGGGAGGCTGACGATGCATATGCAAAAGTGTGGTTGTCTGGCACATTGGCTATTGAGATTGCCAATGACATTCTTCATCAGCCCACAGCCAAAGACATGTGGGATATCCTAGCAGCGACGTATTCTCAGGCAAGGAATGAGACGAAGATCCTGCAACTACAACATGATATATTCACAATTAAGCAGAATGGCCGCCCATTACATTCTCTCTATACATCTTTGAGAGGAATGTTTGAGAAGCTCCATAGCTTCATGCCTCTTACCGCCACACCAGAACAGCAGAAGACATACAGGAATGCGACAATGGTGGGTGTGTTTCTTGCAGCACTCGATCCAGAGTATGAGGCAGCACGTTCACAGATTTTGGCGGACTCGACTATTCCTCCCATGGAGGAAGCTTTTCACAGATTGAGCAGGATTACTGTACCTTCCACAGCCACTAGTCAGAATCCCTCAGCCATGGCAGCCAGCAGAGGCCGTGGTTCTCATTACCAGGGCCGTGGACGTATTCCCCGTGGAAGGGGTGGCCGCACTAGGCCAACATGCACATATTGTCACAGAGTCGGCCATACTGAAGACACATGCTACTCAAAGCATGGATTTCCTGCGTCTGCAAGAGCTGCTGAACATATAGAGCCTCCGTCTGCTGTTTCACTGGATCAGCGCTTTGATGACCTGGTTGCCCGACTCAGGGGCATTATCCCACCATCTGGCCCAGCACCGACTACAGAGAGTCATACTGATACTGCTGCTTCTGCCACTGCCTCTGCATCTACCAGTACTTCAGGTAGTACACTTGCACTCCACAGTAGTAGATCTCATATACTGCCATGGATCATGGACTCGGGCGCCACACATCATCTATGTGGTGACCAGGGTCTACTTACAGGATACACCCAGATCCCTCCAGGACGGACAGTAGTAATTGCTGATGGCACGCATTCCCCTATCACTGGTCAGGGGGAGATTAGATTGACACCCTCTATGCAACTGAAGAATGTCCTACATGCACCACATTTTTCTATGAATCTGTTGTCGATTAGTCAGATCACGAAGGATCTTCACTGTCGAGCTATTTTTGATCCATCTTCTTTGATTTTTCAGGACATCCGTACGGGCAACGTGATTGGTCATGGCTATGAGCAAGGAGGCCTTTACCGTCTGAACCAGACCCCATTTGCTGGAACCACATCCTCTCCTGCTGAACAAGTATCTCCTCTCCTGTGGCATTTGCGATTTGGTCATTTACCGCTTCAGAAGTTGCGTCTAGTCCTACCATATAGTATCTCTCACACACCGATTCAGTGTGAGGCGTGTCAGTTGGGAAAACATCACAGGTCGTCTTTTCCCAGTAGTCAAGGTCGGAGTAGTAACTCCAAGTTTGAGTTGTTTCATGTCGATGTCTGGGGTCCAAGTCGTGTTCCCGATCATCAGGGACACAGGTTTTATATTGTTTTTGTGGATGATTTCTCTAGAGCATCATGGGTCTTTCTGATGAAAAATAAATCTGAAGCTGGAAATATTATTATCCATTTTCTAAATGAAATTCAAAATATCTTTTCTACATCTGTCAAGATTGTGAGAAGTGATAATGCCTTGGAATTATGTACCAACATTCTAGCCAATTACTACTCCTCAAAAGGGATTATTCACCAAACATCGTGTGCTCATACGTCTCAACAGAATGGGGTTGCCGAAAGAAAACACCGTCACCTACTTGATGTTACAAGGTCACTTCTTATTCAGAGTCATGTTCCGTACTCCTACTGGGGTGATGCAGTCCTTACTGCATGTTACCTTATCAACCGTATGCCTTCGTCTGTCTTGAATGAACAAATTCCTTTCTCCCTTATTTACCCTGACAAGGATTTGTTTATTCTTACTCCTCGTGTGTTTGGTTCAGTCGCATTTGTCCATCAATTGTCGCCCGGTACTGACAAGCTCTCTCCTAGGGCTGTCAAGTGCGTCTTTGTGGGGTACCCCAGAACCCAAAAGGGGTACAAGTGTTTTGACCCTGTGCGTCGGCGGTATATGATCAGCGCAGATGTTACATTCTTTGAATCCAGTATGTATTTTTCAGAATCCGGGAACATGCAGCCACCACCATTATCTCCTGATACCGTATTCATGGCACCACCAACATTATAGCCGTCACCACCAACATCACAGCCGTCACCACCATTACCACAGCCACCACCACCACCGCCGCCACAAACAATATCCCCGTTACCATTCCATTACACCCGGCGGCCGAATCAAGCTCATGGTCCTGACCAGTCAACTAGCCCGCATATGGTATGTACTGAAAATATTAATGTTGATGGATCTGACGACATTTCTCAGCAGGATGCCTTACAGGAGCATGGTGATACCACAGAGGATCTGGATGTTCCAATTGCTCTACGCAAGCCGAAGCGAAGTTGTGCCAAGTATCCATTATCAGCAGCAGTTTCGTTTGAGAGGCTATCTGGACCATTCAGGACGTTTGCATTGGCACTTTCAGCTACGGATATTCCACGGAACCACCATGAGGCTTTGCGGGATTCTCGGTGGCGGCTAGCAATGGAGGAAGAGATGGCGGCACTTCAGTCTAGAGGAACATGGAGCTTGGTTACTGTACCACCGGATGTCAACCCGGTGAGTTGTAAGTGGGTATTTACAGTGAAACATAATGCAGATGGCTCCATTGACAGGTACAAGGCCCGCCTAGTTGCAAGGGGATTCACACAGACATATGGAGTAGATTACCTTGACACGTTCTCCCCGGTGGCTCGTCATTCCACTCTGCGGATCCTCTTATCAGTTGCAGTTACTAGGGACTGGCCACTCTATCAACTGGATGTGAAGAATGCCTTTCTGTATGGCGACCTGCAGGAGGAAGTCTACATGCAACAGCCACCAGGTTTTGCTGTTGAGGGGGAGTGTTCCAAGGTGTGCAGATTACATAAGGCTATCTATGGCCTTAAGCAGAGCCCCAGAGCATGGTTCCAGAAGCTGTCAGACCTCTTTGAGAAACAAGGATACAAACGTTCCAATGCTGATCATTCCTTGTTTATACAGAAGACGGCAAGAGGTATTGTTGTAATCATGGTTTACGTTGACGATATCTTGATTACAGGTGATGATGACCAGGGCATTAAGCAGGCAAAGGAAAGGCTGGGGACCGAGTTTGTCACCAAGGACTTGGGAGTCCTTAGATATTTTCTGGGGCTGGAGTTTGCCAGAAATCCGTATGGATTAGTCATGTCACAGAGGAAGTATGTCACAGATCTACTGAGTGAGACAGGTATGCTAGGGTGTCGACCTGCCACGACACCAATGGACCCTAGCATGAAGCTGTATGATGATGATACAGAGGAGGTTGACAGGAGAAGATACAGAGAGCTGGTAGGCAAATTGTTATATGTCACGATCACTAGGCCAGACATATTATTTGCAGTGAGCCGTGTGAGCCAGTTCATGGAGCAGCCACGTCAAGTGCATATGGATGCAATACACATGATACTTAGATATCTCAAATCTTCTCCAGGTAAAGGTCTGCTATTCAAGAAAGGAAAGGGGATTTCTGTCTCAGCATGCGCAGATGCAGACTATGCAGGATGTCCTAAGGATAGGAAGTCAACCTCAGGGTATGCGGTCTATGTTGGAGATGCCCTAGTCTCATGGAGGAGCAAGAAGCAAACTGTGGTAGCTAGATCCAGTGCTGAATCCAAATATAGGGCTATGGCCCAGGCTACTACAGAGATGATGTGGGTGAAAGCAGTGCTGACAGATTTGTGCTTAGATATACCACTTCCTATGAACTTGGAGTGTGATAATCAGGCTGCTTTGTTCATTGCAAACAATCCTGCATTCCATGAACGGACCAAGCATATTGAGGTGGATTGCCACTTCATACGTGATATGATTCAGAAAGGATTCATCACCACATCCCATGTTACTTCAGAGAACCAGACTGCAGATATATTCACCAAGGCATTGTTACGTGGCCCGTTTCAGAAGTGTGCTTCCAAGCTGAGCATGATTGACATCTATGCTCCATCTTGAGGGGGAGTGTTGACGCATATTTAGTTATTGTATCTTTTTGTTATTTTATTTTCTTGTTATCCTCTTTATGTAATTTACCCATAGGCTACTCTCCTATATAAGAGAGCCTAGGGCTATGGAATAAACATCTCATTCACGTTTCCCAACATATGCTTATACATTTTCATTCTTAACTATTCCACAGCAATCTTACATTGACATATTGACCATTCACGCGAGTCACGTGAAGTGGTGAGGATTATTTTTTGTTTGTTATCTTCTAGGCACATCCTTTGAGTATTATCCTTCATTTTTTATGGTTTCATTACTCCTTGATTATACACAATCTGATTCTCAAATAGTATCCTACAATCCTGAGTCAAATATTCTAAACTAGAAGAGAATGTGTAGGTGCCCTGTATTGGGTTTTATGGTAATAGTTTGATTGACAATTATATGGAGGATTTGATATCTTCATAATATCTTAAAGATGAAAATGGTTTATTCTTAATAGAAGGGCATCGATGCATCTATCTCTCCACCCGTTCCTTATGCTTCAAGTTCTTATCATCAAGAGTCTTAAAGAGATCTTTAAGAATAATCATATCATTGTGGTGATATTTTCCTCGATACTTTCTAGTAGGATAAATTTTCTCCTCCACCTCCCGCCTTCTATAGATATGGATATGAATATGTATATAATTATATTTGGTGATGCTAGCGGAAAAAGAAGAATCTTCTTTTAGTGAGGCAAGAGCTGGACAATGGTATGATTATTTTTTGAGACCACAATGGTATGATTATTATCCCAATTATATTTCACATGAACCTATGCAAACACACCCCGCCGCCACCACCACAAGCTTCAGCTGCTCCCCATCAACATCCTAATCAAGGGTAAGCTCCACATCATCGGGAGTTTGTGCCACTCATTGAGATTTATATGCCAAAGAGAGCAGATATCCATATCCATAGAATGGAATACTCCAAACAATTTTTTAGCAAGAGTATAGACAAATATCCATAGATTACTAAAGCATTTAATCATATAATGTGAGAAAACTATTTTGAAGATGTTGAAGCATGTTGCCAACATAAGCAAGAAAAGATGCGACGATCCAACAAGAAATTTATTCATGGGATTAATCACGATTTTTTTGGTATGTCTTCTCTTTGCCTTTTTTTTTATTTTTCAAGATTATTTCATGAGTTCATGTCATTTGAATGATATGGGATGGGTAACATTCATGATTATCGATATGACAATAGGTATTTAATGTTATATTTTAGTTTATCCACATACCAAATATATGAAAATAGTATATTTACATTACTTATTCATTTAGGGACATATGGGAGAACCTTTGTCTTTGAAATCAGTCATTTTTTATCCTTTTTAAGCAGTTTCGCCACAATTCTAGGATATCGATGGCATGCCATTTTCGAACTTGGCGGAACGGCATCTCCACTTAAAACTATTACATCAAGTACGGATTCAAATCCATGGTGTTACTAAATTAGGAATGCAAGCAGATCGAAGTACCCCATTTTAGACACCCTACAAGAGTCTCATAAAGGATCTGTTGCTTGCTTTAGGGTGTGTTCGTTTGAGGAATAAGGAGGGATATCCCTCCCTATTCCTCAAATTTCTTAACCCTCCATAGACGGTCAACATTTTGGTTTTCGAGTCAAAATGAGGGATAAAGTTTCTCTCCTTATTCCTCCAATTTTCTACCTCTCCAACCAAAAAATACAAATAATTAACACTTATCTAACTATCATATCTAACATAACCCCATCCTCCCTCCTTATTCTCTCCCTCCAAATGAACATAAACATTGTCTTATCCAACCTTATCCCTTCTCCTAATCCCCCACTGAACAACCCCTTAAGGTTGCGTGTTCAATTTGTTCTTAAGAACAGTATCATGTTAGCATACCAAGATAACAAGCAAATTCCAATAAACAGAATTACCAATCACTTTATCAGGTATCAAGACGATGCAAGAATGCAAAAAGAAAATAGCTTCAAAAAGTGCATATAAAAACCAACCAATTTCTAATAGAGAGGGATTGCAATGTTACGGGAGAATGCTACTTCGAGGAAGAAAATGAACAGTGCATAACAGTGAAATAAGTGAAATAATTTGCACAACAAGATCAAGAAAAGTACCGATGAAAAGGAGACATGACAAAAGTTTAAAAGATTCCAGCAAACTTACTCTCTCTATTGCAGCTAGAAGTCTGCGGCACATCCCCTGGCGTCTATACAAGTTGCGGGTTCCGATGAAAGGCATCTCCGCCAGTTGTGTACCATGGATTCTGTACAAACAAAAAGTAAAGCATGCATTTTTCGTGGAGATCCAAATAAATTTGGAGATAACTACCTCTTCAAGCAAGTTTCATACAAGAATATCTCAGCAAACTTTGGGACAGAAACTACAAGTTACGGCTATCAATTTGTATAAACACAGAGCAAGAAACCAATGAGATACATGAACAGAGAGCAAAAAACAAGACAGTCCATCCTCATCGACATCACAGGAAGTAGGCATATTTACTTCATCCAATTGAACACAAACACGGAAGACCAAGCAGGAAAAGAGATGCATTGTACCTGATGGATGCTGCGGATATCATCTCCTCACCCCTCTCCAAAATGAATGTATAAAAGCCATTGAAGTTTAACCTGTCAAAATTTGACCTACAGCCAAAAGAGGTTTTAAAAGCATTAGCAATGTAGATAACTTTTGGAACAAAGTAGAAGAAAAATCATACACAATAAATCATATTGGATGATATACTGCCTTGAAGTGACAACAATAAATAGAGACGCCGAATGCCTACCCACAACTGTAAACAACGTTACGGATTAGGTTCACACCACTTCTTTCATCAACTATTGGCAGGAAGCATTCATCCATAACAGCAACTGCGACTGCAATTTTTCCATTGCATCTAGACTTTTCAAGATGATTCTGGATGGACTCTAAGCTGAAGCTGTCAAGTTTACGAACGACTGACCATGAAAAGCCATCCTCCAACTCATTTTTAGCACCGAGGAGACTCTGCAGTCGCTCAAAAATCTGCAGTGACAAGAAGATGTCAAAAAAAGGAAAAAATAAATAAATCAAAGATCCCCTAGCAACAAGCCACCCAAACACAAAAATGGAAAGAAAATAAATTGCATGACAATGGGCAATCCATAAGGAACCTTCAAATATGGCAGAAATACAGGCATTATGTTAACCTACTCATCACCTCTACACTATCAGGTCCTGATATGAGAAATGCTTTCCATTTAATGCTAAATATACTTTGTTATTATTTGATGATTTTGTACCAAAAAATATAGTCAAATCTCTAAATCTTATTTTCTTCTTTACCAGTTCTTTTGCTTTGCCTACCCCCCCCCCCGCTCCGAAGCTAGACTTTCCTCTTCTTGGGTGTAATACTTGGTTTTCATAAGTAGATCCTTGTGTGTAACACGGTTGCTGAGGCATATTGCTCTAGCTCTGGAAGCGACCCAAGTACTAATTTATTATGGTGCTGCATTTTCTGCTGAGTCTAGAGTTTGTTACCATTTGAAACTAGGCAAGCGTGAGTTAATGATGTTTCCTAATCCTATCTCTTTACTTGATTTATCTAAGGTTTGATCTGTCTATGACGGAGATGGTTAAACATGAGTTGATTAACTTTTCCTGTTGCATCTTTTAAACTACTCAGATTGAACAGAGGCATGTATGTTGACAAGAAAATTGCCGGGGGGGCACGCACTATCAGAGAGTTGTGGTTGCATCAGAAAAAACAGAGTTGTGTAAAAACTAAAAACCATATGCTGAGGTTTTTTTTACCAACATTTTTTTCATTGTGTTTGTATGACAGTTTATAAAGATAATAAAGAGAAATATACCAATTAGGCAAGAATATGTAAGGAATACCTTTTTGCAACTGCTTCCGCAAAAAGAAAAGCAAGTACTAGGGTCAATATCAATGGCATCACCCTCCGGAATGCAGCTTCGATGAACTAAAAGGGAGCAAATAGAAACGTCAGCATGTTTCTTGCTTCAGGATCTTGAGACTAAGCAAAATAATCATGCATAGAACGCCATTGTATGAGAAAAGGTGAAAAATGTGTTCCCTAGACATGCATACATTTTTTTTCGCACTGAAAACAAAAAGGAAGGTCGGAGCTGGAATCATCCTCATCATCAGCACTGATATCAACCCCACCACAAAATTTGCAGGAACAGTTCGAACAATGCCATTCATCCGGAGGAAGCATCTGCAAACAAGCATGAAGCATCTAATCAGCACTTAGGGTGATGATACTAGAGAGCATGTCAAATGCTGTTAGGAAATCTATATCAAATGTAGCAAAAACCTCCCAGGGTCCTAAAGTGGGATAGAAACCAAAATACCCCTCAGACACAGGGTAGTTCCTATATAGCCCCCTCTAAAGTTTAAAATGTGGCAATTGAATCCCTGCAGAACGAAACTTGCTCACAAAGAGATGAATTATGTAAATGATGTATACTTCAAATAGAAACTTGCACATATGGATTTTCTTAATAATTCCCATTTATTTCTTCTTCGACAAGCAAAATAAAAGAGAACTTACAGCCTAGATTGATTGGCTGCAAACCTCTCCTGTTAAAGAGATTACTCGCTGTCGCAGATGTGTGACCTCGAAGTCCACAAAACAAGTGTCCGCCTCTTAAAATTTGTCCTCGTCATTTTTAATGAAAATCTGAGTAAGGGTACTCATCTCCCATGATGAGCACCTCTTTGTTTCTCAAAAAAAAGTGTCGCCCCTCCTCATCTTGTTGACTGCCACTCGTCACACTCCTCCTTAGGTGGATTTCACCCAAATGGCAACAGGTTGTGTTAAATGATAATCCAACAATACCCATTTAGTACTTCATGGTTCAACAAGCTAACCATTGAACCATTTCTACCGCTTCCGCTTGTACCCTACTTCATGGCTGCTGACACTAGGAGTGAGCACTCGTTCTCTTGATATTTGACTCCGTTTCAATTTTCCAGGGAATTGAAGTTCAATGTAAGGTACATAAATTCGGAGGTACCTGTTTTGGCCATTACAAAATTTATGTAAGTTGTTATTAAAATACAAATAAAATTGGAATTTTCAAGGGGATTGGAGAAATTGCAATTACATAGATGGTTATTTGATGCAAATTATTTCCAAATTGACATGTCGAATCGAAATGAAGCAAATTTTTTTTGACACTCGAAATGAAGCAAATTGTATATTTCGGATTTATTAACATTAGGGTGTTTCAATCTAAATTAGTTGATCGGTTAATTTATTTACGTTAAATAATTTGAGACTAATTGTAATATCAATATTTATGGTAGATTAAATTAATTAGTGGGTCAATTAGAGTCGGTTAGAGTCTTAGGATTTTTTTTGATTTGATGTTATGTTCTTTCTATTTTTGTAATGCCACATCTCCTATATAAAGAGGACGGTAGTCCTTTGTTTAAGCAGTTCATAATATATAAAAAAATGAGATTAATCACTCTCTCTCCAGTTATCCTCTCCCTCTACGTGATCTTCGCGATTCGTCTACGAAATCCCACGCAACCGGTGCATTCTTCTCTTTCTTCCTCTCCTCTCGAAATTTCTTCCATCAAACAAATTATCCATCGTCAAAAGTATTTTTCCACCGTTGGATTTTTTATCTGCATCCATTGATATCAGAGCATGGAAACCGAATCGTTCTTATGATTCGACGATCCGATTATATATTGGCAGATGCAATTCGATTTGAGTCGTCTCAGACAAGGTTCACGTTCACATTCGAAGAAGTTCAAGCAACCCTTATATCAAGCGTCAAGGTACAAGCATACATGTTTCAAGGAAGAATCATATGTCAATAAGAAAATTCAGACCATCGCCTCTTTGATACAACCTGGTTTTGATCCAGAAAACAACGGTATTTTCTGTCTAGAATAAGACTTTGTCGATACAACTCTTGTACAAGAAAGGAATGAAGACAGGGACCAATATTTGACGAAGATCCTACGAAGGAAGAACTAGAAATCATTGATTTGTTCACGGTAGGAGTTGTTGTCCATGAAGAAAAAGAAGTCGTTGAAGAACTCGAAACCCTAGATCTGGTTGTTTCCGCAGCCGCTGTCCAAGTAGCCATTGTGTCGCTGCCACCCTCTTCCTCACAGAAAACCACCCCGATGATGCCAACCACAGTCCCAAACTCGACATCACCTACTCCTCCGCCAACCCCAGTCAAGTGATCCCCTCGTCGGCTCAACGGGGCCAACCAATGTGTGATTTGAACCCACAACCGCCATTGCCTCCGTCGTCGTGAGACCCTCTGGAGCCTCCTACGTCGCCGCCACCGCTATCTGTGCTCAAGGATTCCCCTATGCCACCTTGCTTAGTCTTTCGATGGACCACCGTCACAACCCCGTGCACCGCACGCAAGGCTGATGCTACTACCACCATCAATGAAGACCTCGAAACCATACATGATGCTGACAAGACACATGATGGTGGGTCTCCCATCTTCCTCCCCGCATCCCTCATGCATGGGAATGCAGCGCGAACAAGAACCCATGTCGTTGGCACCGCATGTGGCCTCCCTTCCAAGATTATTATTGCTGCTCCCTTTGCATCTGTTGCCATCCTTGCGCGACTCCACGCCATCGCTGTTGTTGAACCCTAAACCTAGGGTTCGGTGCCACCAAAGGTGATGGAAGAAGGAAGTCAAGAGTGCATGAACTCCTAATTTACATCCCGTGGAAACGCAATCCCATGAAATTAGGGATTGTAAGTTTATTTGGGATAATTTCAATGAATCCCCTCCTTCGAAAATATTTTATTCAAAGGTTAAAGCTGGTGGGAACTTAAGAGGAAGTGCTTTTGTTGAAGGGGTAAAAAATTTGTACGTCCATCCCCTAGAGCGAGGATATTTAAAGAGAGATGCTTAGAAAAGGAAATTGGGATTGTCACCTTTTCCGATTAGAATTACGAATGTGGGAATTGCCTATATAAGAATATATAAGAACCCTATGTTCTATTACATTACCCACATCTCCTCTCATCCTAGATTTGTGCCATTCATTCTCTATGGCTTCTTCAAATTCCATGGTGCCTGAGATGAAGTTACCCCATATTTTCTTTAAGCACCACATCAAGGGAGCAACATCCACATGGACACCACCTTTAACATCACATATGTTCTTCCAACATGAAGTCGACGTCTCCAACCACCGTACCAAGGACACATGGACTTCGTCGTATGCTCTGCATCTATTTTTTCAACATGGGATTGAGAAAGTTGGAGTTAAATCATCAAGTCTTGAGCCTATAAATCAAGCAATTCGTCAGGAGACGAATTTTTCAAGCGGTGATAACTCATGCAATTATTCTCAAATTGACATGTCGAATTGAATTGAAGCAAATTACATATTTTGGGATCTATTAACATTAGGGTTTTTCATCATGAATTAGTTGATCCATTAATTTTGTTTACGTTAAATAATTTGAGATTGATTGTAATCTCAATATTTATGATATATTAAACTAAGTTAGTGGGTCAATTAGAATCCGTTAGAGTTAATTAGAATTTTATTTGATTTGATGTTATCTTCTTTCTATTTTTGTAATGCCACCTCTTCTATGTAAAGAGGATGGTAGTCCTTTGTTTAAGAAATCTAGAATATATGAAAAAAATTAAGATCTATCTCTCTCCCGTTATCCTCTCCCTCTACGTGAACTTCGCGATTCATCTCCAAAACCTCGCGCTACTGGCGCCTTTCTATGTGCATCATTACCTTAGTCATTATCAACCAAAATAAAAAAAACTAATTTAAAACCAATGGATCATAACAGAGTATTTAATGGTCTCTACGGATTGACTACATAAAATAACCTTAAATGTAGGGATAAGGTCAATCAGGTTCCCCACTTATGAGACATTCTTTCGGAACAAGCTAAACCAAAACCTAACTCCCACAATGACACACCTGAGCAAATCCACTTCATCCTTAGAGTTTCATACATTTCTACGTAAACTAAAAGGGTCACTCAGTACCACATGTTAATCACCCACCAATATCGCCTATTTTGTCAAATAAAGGACTTAAAGGACTCCTTTAGATATTTACGCTTCCAAATACACCACTCCCCATTAGACCAATCTTATGTAAAAAATATGCACATCATTTTAATAGTTTCCTTCAACTTTACATATACACAATCAAAGCACAAAAAAATGGAAGGTGTCAAAAGTTACATGCATGTTATGACATCGAACAATCATCAAAAAAGTTATACCCATATTAGATTACATAGAAAACTCTTGCCATTAAAATGGTCCAAATCCCATCAACAATCATCAGCACTTCTACCAACATTTAAATATACATCAGGGCCTAAATTATGAACATCCCCCGTATTTGATGGGACTTTCCCATTTTTCCATTTTTTTCCAAACATGCAGTTTTTTCCTGTAAACTACCATTATCTTGATATATTTCTAAATGTAATAGGAAAGAAAATTGCTGAAATCCAACCAGGGAATCAGAAATCCTAGCGACAGATTAAGTAAAGCAACAAATATTAAACATATACCGGCATGCCAAGGCAGCTCAAATGGAAAGTTGAAGGGCAACCATCACAGCAAATTAATTCTCCACCATCTCCACAGATACCACATGTATCATCATTAGGATCACTGTTTACATCTATAGAGTAAAAAGCACATTTTTCGGATTCCATTTGGCCCTGCCATGCAAACATCTGGCATTGTGCAAGTGACATATCGGAGTCCCCGACAAAAATATTCTGAAACGGATGGCGAACACAGTTTACAGCATGAATTTCAAAATCTGAAACGGTAAACAATTTGCCGCAACAATCGCATAGAATCCCATCCTTCTTTAATAAGCCTTCAGAAATTGCTCGTGTACGTCTCTGATTCATATACTTGACCTTGGAATCAACAGCAACAATTCCTGAATCTATAATCCACGATAGAACAGTTCGCTTTCCACTGAATGGCATGTTTTCATCAACATCAGACTCTGTCCCTTGAACAGGGTCACGAGCCAACAGTCCACCTTCCCTTTTATTTTTCTTCTTTCTTCCTTGTGAAGATTGTCCTTTAGAAGCAGATGAAAGCTTCCGACTCCTCGGAGCAGCAAGCCCGTGTGTTTTCTTGGCAGATTTAACAATGGTTGATCCCCGGGCTTTCTCACCATCTTCTATCCTTCTTCTTCTTTTATTCACCACTTTCCTCCTCAGCATGCTAATGAGATGATCGGGTATGACATATAAAGAGGATTTTGAACCATCTTGATCTTGGGAAGTCCCGTCTGGCATAACCGAGGGTTCCCCAAACTTATCAATGGCAGGATGATTGGCATCATTCTTATCTCCAAGCCGTTCCTGAAATATTGCATATGCCTTTGTGATTGACCAGTAGCCTGCACCCCCAAAGGGAGGGATGTAAACAGAGTCCATATATCCCTTGCCTCTTCGAGGCCTTAAGTCAATTTTCCATCCAGAACTCAACAGTATACCCTTAATTTGATCCCGCAGTTTCTGTTTTTGTGTACTACGTTCTCTTGTAGGCTTGCCCGAAACCTTGCTCGTCTTCTTGATCTTGCCCTTGATATTATCAGCATTGACTGATCCATTTTTTGTTGACAGACTTCGCGCAACGTGTGCCTGGTTTCCTTTTTTCTTTCTTGGAGAGGAAGGTTCCTCAAAAGCATCCCGTGTTGTATCAGACAAAACCTTTCGAGGCCTACCTCTGGTCCTCAAACTTTTATTAGTGATAGTCCCATCAGCATCACCACGCTCCTTTACTTTGATATGTTTTTTCTTTTGCCTGAGAATCTTCCTCTGCCTGTTAAGGGATCCCGGGCGGAACTCTATGTCGGAACCATCTGACAGAGCACTGTCATCTTCAGAAGATGAAATCTGCCTCTTTCTCTTAACATGGGAACTCTCTGTCAACCCACCACCATCCCCGCCCTCAACAGATCTCCCTGAAAAGGAAACCATGTCCTCGCTGGCCTCCATCTGCCCCTGCTTACTAGTATTGAGATTCTTCACCTTACTTCCTTTTGTGCTAACTCTTCTCCGATTTGCAAACTCCAACTTTAGCCTGCTCACCGTAAATTTAGCGTCATCATCTTCGCTGCTCAAAGAATCATCTTTGTCACTGCAGGTCATGTTCCCTTCCTCCTCCACCTTCATCAACCCGCTCCGCACTCTCTCAGCACTTGCGGGCTCCTTCGTCATTGGCTGCGCCTCATTCCTGAGCTTTGTGGCATCGAGCCTGGTAAATCTCCTGGTCACGGTCCCCGCATCATCCCCAACTTCTAACCATACATCATGGTTCTTCCCATCATTCTTCCGCTCCTGATGGTCTTCTTCTTCCTTCTTCTTCTTCCTGCGCCTCACATACCTCTCAATATGCACGTCCTCATCTGCACCACCAGGACCCAACAACGGCACACTCTTCGCACTGCTCGCACCCAAACAACCCGTCTCCTCCTCCAAAGCTTTCACCTTTCCACCACCACCGTTCTCCTCCTCTAAAGCTTCCACCTTTCCACCACCACCGTTCTCCACCAATATCGTATCTTCTTCCGCCATAGTTCCCTCCCCTATCCACAGCCACTACACCGAAAATCGAATAACCGCCTGGAAAGCAAGCCCTAACTTCGAATTCCAACCAAAAACCGGATCCATGACATTGGAAAACCCTGGGAAAGTAAATGTTAACTCCGGATCGGATTCTGCTCACCTCGCGCCAAGAAACCCCAAATTTGGCACCAAACCCCTCGACCGAAGCTGTTTCTCTGCGAAATCCACGAATTCCGACGTCTTCAAACGATCCTCGACGATCGAATCGCAAAATCTGTGGGAGATTTGGGGTCGTAATCGGGAGGAAAAGGGAAACCCTCGAGGCTTCTCAGCTCTAGGGTTACAGCTTCCGGGGGATATACGCGATGAGGAAGACTGACCGATACATTCACCTGCGGGTGTAGATTTATCTAGAGTTGTGTCGATGTGGACGGATTTGATTGATATTTTCGCCGACGGGGAGATCGCGCGATTCGGACCTTTAGATGGAAAGGTAGCGTTGCCGTCCCTGCGGTTACAAGGCCCGGTTTTAGTTTCGCTGATCCTGCGGTACATTTGCAGTGGATGGTTTCATTTAAATGGGGTTTTTGGGGGTTTTATTTTGGTGATGGCGCCAAAGATTTGTGGCGGGTGCCTCTTTCTGGTTGATCGTAATTAGGTTTTGAATATGTCAAAATGTGAGTATTTTGGAAATAAAATATTTTGTGGTAATTTAGTGTTTAGTTACTTTGGTAGTTACCTGTGTGTATTTTGTATTGGGTTTTTTACGCGCATGCCCCTCCAAGGTCCTACCCTACAATTATGCTCTTACTTTTTTTTGTCATAACGCATGTGACTTTGCATTCTTACCAAATTCACAGTATCACTCATTCGTTGATGTACTAATACAAGGACAGTGTTGTAAGGATATATGGACACAGTTGTTATTGCAAAAAAGGTACGGACATGATTGTAATTGTAGAATTTCAAATGGTCACAGTGTTAGAAAAACCTCGTGTTTTTGCATTATGGAACTAGTATAGGTAATGTGTTTGGTTACCATGTTTGTTATAGTAATGACGCAAACAATTAATATAGTCTAAAAATGATTAAAAAAATATTGCAAAATATTTATCTATTCGAAAATGAATGTGGATAATAGTGTTAAAGCTTAAATAAAATGTAGTAGATGTCTTGCATGTGAAACAGCCACCAAATATGGTGAAAGAAGATGCAATCTTTAGAAACTATTATGATAGTACGTCAAGTATTATCATGTTTACATGTTTGCGAATAATTAGAGTAATTTATGCTTTTCAGGAAGATAATGAATACATGTTTTACAACTTCACGCTTATTCATTACGAATCGTTTATTCTATTTTGCAACTCCGTATTCATTTTTAGGTGCATGTGCAGTGATTATGCAACTATAAACTCGTATTTTTAAAAACTGTAGTGTGTTTTTTTACGAATTCTTATTATTTTTTACAACTATATGTTTCTTTTACATAACCATAAGCTCGTGTTTTACACTTCTATTTTTACACCTTTTATGATTTATTTACACTTCATTTTCTCTTTTTTTACGTTGCAATATTTTTTATAACTCTATTACAATTTTATACCCCTTCGTTAATTCACTACAAAAAAACAGATAATGCGAGCACGAATGTAGTCTCGTTCTGCTCACATTATAGTCATAATGTAGTCGTATTGGGCATATGTCACTACAAGTAGTCGAATAGGGTGTGGTCTCATATGTAGGGACTGCAAAACAATTACGACCACAATGTGACCGTATTGTCCATGTAGCATGCGACCGTTGTAGTCCCTTGTGCTCGAAATAGTCGTTGCCATTGTAAAAAATGGATCAACATACGACTATATAGGGGACTACGTGTAGTCGCTACATTTATTCATTGATTTGACACGCATCGTCTTTTCTAACTTATCCCTCGGTTTTTTGAATTTAAATAAAAAGGGAAACAGAAAATTTGTTATGCAAATATTATTGAAAAATACTTAAAATTTTGAAAATCAAAAATAAATAAATAATGGGGCTACTAAATAAAACTTTGACCCAAATAAAATTCATTGTGGACTTTATTGCATTTGGTTCCTAAAGCCCACATTGTTTACAAGTACCTTTCAGACTAAGTACGGTGCGACCTTTGAGGATTAGAGCTCAAATCCAAATTTGTAACTGCCTTGATTATTGCACGGGTCTGTGAAGTAATAGTGCTTCTATTGGTATTTGGACGGGTAGGGCTAAGTTTGCTTACGGACTTAGCATGAATTACTTGAGTGCAAGGGAACTGCTACTCCAGGTCCCTCTCTCATCGTTCCACGTCTAAGTGCCCCGCAGGGGGGAGTATTTGATTCGCTACATCAGCTTCCTCTCTCTATTGTTTGGCTTAGTAGCAAGCCCATATCCGATATGAAGGACCTCTAAGAAGTGCAGACTGCTGGTTACAAAGGTAGTGGGAAGTACATGATGCATGTCTAGTAGTTCTCACTCGCCTATAAGGGTAGCGCTAAGGACTAAGATTGATAAAATTGCATGGGAAATAAATAAAAGTTAACAAGATAACCTGCATATCTTGGTTCCACGGTTTCACATGTGTCGAGTTGGTGAATCCAATTGCATTGATGTTTCTTTGGATCTATTTTAGGTCAAATATCATACTTCATATTTTATTTTCACTTCCTTTATTTCACTTATTTTTATTTCACTCACCTTGAGCATTTTCTCATTTTCTCTTCATTTTATTCCATGTCTCACTTCATGTTCATAATTCATCATCCCATATCCTTCGTTTATCAGGATGTCCGGTCTTGGATGGTTTACTCCGGACTCCACAAGCTCCAACATCTATTCCATGACTCCGACATCTCTAATAATTCAAGGTGAATCTAGATAGATTGGCTCGAACTTTGCGAACCACTCTCAAGATTCCCTGATTTTCTATTTAAATAAACTGGGATCACTCTTGTCCCGAAAGTCCTCCTTTGTGGATGGAGGTCGATCTATCCCCATAAATATCACACAATCCAACAATGTCCGGGATTGACCATAATTCCAGACACTTTTCTACATCTGGTGCACAATTATATTCTAATCGGGAACATCCACATATCGATTAATGCTTGATTTCCTCTGAGTTTGATTCAGATGTGGCTCCAAATGAGAAGGCATGACAAGTTGAGGAGAATGAAGTGAATGCACTAATGTTCGCCTCTATACAAGTGATTCAACAACAACTGCTTGCACAGCCCAAAAGCACAAGCTACCTTCCAAGAGATGTTATTGGAGTTGAGGAGAGATAGAGAGAACATAGGAGGAGGAGGAGACTAAGCACAAGCAGATGGACCCTGTGGAGGGGAAGAAAAGGAAAGAAGATAGACTCCCAAGCCTACTTGAAAAGAGATATACAATCCTCAAGTTAGTCGGATGATTGAGTGGATCCAAATTCCCTTGATATACAGACATTTCAAGCCGAAATCGTGTCTCTTGTCTCTTCTTCCCTCATTCCACAAGAACACGAACGAGGAACCATACACCCATCTACGTCAGTTCGAGCACATCTGCAGGACCACTCACTACCCTAACATCCCATTAGGTATAGTCAAGATGATTATCTTCCCATTCAGCCTTTAGGATAGGGTGTTATACTCGATTAATCATTTGGAGGAAGTAGCTACGACTTGGGAGGAACTCAAGTCAGAATTCCTCCATGAGTTTTACCCTCTAGACCGTCTCAATCACATATGTGCCAGGATTTCGAAGTTCTCCCAACGACCCCACGAGTCCATACATGAAGCTTGTGAGATATTCAAAGATTTGCAAGAAAGGTGCCCCCACCACAATATCCCAATGACCATCACGGTCCAACACTTCTTTTGAGTCCTGATTTAAGAGAGTCCGAGGTTAATCGATGTTGTATGTCGTGACTCTAACTTCAAGAAGGATGAAGATGTAGTCTGACAGATATTTAAAGAAATGATCAAAGGATAGGCCATGTTTATCACAATCTCGTTCTTATTAGAAGCATAAGTAAAATGCTTAAGAATGAGGTATTCAAAATCTCCCCAAATGTACCCTACAAAATAATCAATTTTGTATTTCTTTCTCTATAGTCAAAGTCATAAGATGAACCATCAATCTGAAGATAAAATTCATTTTAATCGTCTCCCAAATCAGGTTCAAGATTATCACACAATAAAGAATAAAATAAGTTATAAAATGATACCAAGTTTGCAATCTGTTGGACATAAAATGAGCAATATATATAAGAAATGAGAAAGGGACTAAACTGTAAATAAAATATAAAGTTTCATATCACTTGGGTCTAGACGAGGGCCTATTTGTGATTGTTGGAACCTAAAGTGGGCTCTCCTGTAATTTACCCCAGGAAGGGGTATTTCTTTAGATATCAAGAGGCGAGGGCATCAGCATAATGTGTCCGAGGTCAGTTTTTTATGTAAGTATTGAGAAGTAGGGGGTCCATAGCGCAAAAGATCCCCTACGTACATGTGTAGCATGTGGGGGCACTGAAGGTTCGGGCGGAGGCTCGTGGCTAGGGTCGAGGCTCTGGCTGGGATGGTGATGTGGTGCTCTTTGAGAGGTTCGAGCCCATCCAGGGCTAGTGGCTCAGTTAGAGATCGATCGAACGGTAGATGCACCTTGAGTTACTAGATCAGATAATGGATGAGGCTCATCTATGGGACAAAGGAACTCGAAGATCTGACGGTGCTTGGAGGAAGGGCTTCGTCTTCTTCCTCGGAAAGAATGGTGGGTGGTGCAACGGAGTTAGCTACTCCTTGAGCTCCCAGGTGGAGGCAGTGGTGTTATTGATGAGCGACCCACCGACTAGGGATAAGTATGCAGAGTAAAACAAAGGTCATTGCGACCCCTATCGATAGGCCGACTCAACCGAGAAAAATAACACCACTCAGAATAATCAAACAATCAAGATGTGTAAGTGGTTCGCTATTTTTATTTACCCGATGTAGCCACCAGGGTCGAACACAAGGAGCACGAAAGGAATACGAAGTAGTCAAATTTCATAAAATAAAATAATGTTTAGTGGTTTTAAATTTTTAGTTTTTTTATCTTTGAATAAAGCACACAAGCACAAAAATAAAAGAAGGCAAACACAACAAACTTTTTGGATTTTTCTAAGCAACCAAAAAAGTCAGAAAAATAAGGTAATTTTTTGGGTTTTTTCTGATTTTTAATATGTTTTTGGTAATTTTTATTGGTTTTTCAAATGTTTTTATAATTTTGTAAAAACCAAATAAGGCTCAAAATTCCAAACAGTGCACAGTCAGGATTAAATTGAAAATTAAAAATATCTAATCACCCTAAACTCGTGATGAATCTCCATTTCTTTACCTTTATTCCATCATTTTGGCCTTAAAAACCCTAGTAAATATGTGTAAATACCCTTATTTCAGCATTCATGCATCATGGTGTAAATATTGTATAAAATACAGTTTTAATGCCAAAATTATAGAATAAAGAAAAGAAAATAAAAAGAATAAAATATTGAAAACATTTTATGACCCGAAAACCTCGAGAGCTAGGCATCTTGATGACTAGGTCGACAAAGAACAAAGTATGGGGAGATAAGGGCCAAAATATAATTAAATTTCCTTTTATTTAATTACTTTTTATTCATTTTGGGACCTATTTCTAGTTCCACTTCTTATACCTCAAATAGAGAAACTTCGAACATGAAAGTTGTAGATATTAAATGTAGAAAAATACAAAATTGATTTCATACAAAAAATATACAGAGAAAAAGTTATGATCTGAATATATACATCACCTTAAAATTATTTATTTATTATATATCTATAAAATTGACCACTTACCCCTTGTAAATTCTTAAAACCTAATTCTTGCAAATATAAGATACATTTCCATGTAACTATTTTGACCTAATTTTTATCCAAAATCTTTTATTTTCAAAAATCACAAAAAACATTTACAAAACAAGAAATACCAAAAACATTTGCAATTTTTTTTGAAAATATAAAAAATGCATATGCATCATCCTTTTAAAAAATCCATAAAAAGCTCAAAATCTTTGAAAATTGCATCACAAAAATATTTTCTGCTTTCTGCATAGCATTTACATGGCATTTGGATTTGTTGGATTGACTTTGATAATTGAACAAATCTAAGTAAATTCCGAAGAACTGAGCTTGGTTGGACCTTAAATCTATCTAATTAACATGAACCTTATAGGAGTTGGAATTGAGGTACTTCAGGTCTATGATGAATCTCCTATTCATCAAGCTAAAAACTCTCTATTAAAACCCCTGTCTTAATTAATCCAATAAAATCACCTTTAATTCTTTGATTTTATGTTGTACTATATTGTGTATAATTAACCTATAATTATTTGTATATTAATTTCTCTTATTTTTCTTGTAATTATTTTATCACTCAAAAGCCCCTAAAGATTAGGTAGATAAGTTGTCTATAATTCACTGACCCTTAAAAAGATAAAAAATACAAAAACAAATCAAAACCACAAACTTGGTGTTTTTATCCCCTTAAAAATACCCCCAAAAATAGCTTTTGTACAGATGACCTCTTTTGGATTTTTGACCAACATGAAAGTTGTAGATCTCATCGAGACGAGCAACTTTCATGTTTTGACTTTTTCCAAATACGGCCTCTAACTATTTCTTTTCTATTTTTCTTTGTTTTATATTTGATTTATTCTGATTGGGCCACGTGGCGCCCTCTGGGCCGCCCACGTGGCTCTCCTTCCCGCCACCCGGTGCAACCCTCGGCCGTTGGATCACTCCTGATCCATCTTCATCTGAGTCGTTCATCCCGCTCCATTCCTCAGCCGTTGATCTGACTCCCAAATCTAATCATGACCACCCGCTTCCGCCTATTCCTCAGCCACTCGATCCAGTACCCATCCAACGGCCCTCCAACTGCCACGTCACCCAGTTACCCCACGCCGTTAGATCCCCCCTTCCTTTCATCTCGGCCGCTCCATCACGCCTCAACACCAGCCCTCGGATCCATCCCCAGTTTAGATCCTCACCGCTACCTAGCGCCTCTTCTCCAGCCGTTGGATCGATCTCTCATCCTACGACCCTCAAGCTTCCACGTCACCCCATTCTTTTCCACCATTCGATCTAAACTCCCAGAAGAGATCTGAGCCACCCAACCCCGCCTCATCTATGGCCGTTGGATCCACGCCTTATCCTACAGCCTTCACTGTGCCACGTCTCCCCTCCAATCGCCACCGTTTGATCAGATCATTGGATCTGATCTTGGCCCTCCGCCCGCGCCCATATCCTAGCCGTTGGATCGAAAGATCCAACGGCTCACCATCATCGTCCTCCTCTGTAACCCCCCTCCCCCGGCGGTTTCACCTCGCGAGTCCTTTCCCCCCTTCCATTTTTGGAAGGAGTCTCTGACCTCCCTTCCTCGTCATAACGCCGCCAGCATCTTCCCCGATCTACCGCCATTCTCGCGCATCACCCACCATGCACGGCCATAACCTCCATCGCCATTAAACCCCCACTCGAAACCCCCTCCTACCCATGTAACCGTCAAATTCCTCCACCTTTAAATAGCCACCCTCCTCTACCACCACCGCTGGTCCACCATTCTTGGCTTTTACCCTAGCCTCCTCCGCCCCTCCGGTGACAGCGGAGGGGCGGAACGTCGAGGCGACGATGGGTACTTGCTGGTGTCGACCCTCGGTGCTCCTCCACCGAGTAGCGGACGCTTCCAAGCTCCGCCGAGCTCGCTGGCTTGCTGACCAGCTGGGCAACGACCCTGGGGCTCCTCCGAGCCTCATCCCAAGTAACTCCTCCGCCAAGGTTCCCCTCCCCGATGAGGTCTTCTCCCTCCTTCTTTTCTTTCTTTTTCTCCCATTTTTTCCTCCGCATACAACCGTCATCATCCTCACCTAATCACCCCACGAGATCCACCCGACCACCAGCAACCTCGCCAACCACCTCTCTCTTCTCCAGACCCCCATCCGCTCTGCCCCACCTTCTGCTCCACCTCGCCGGAGAAGAAGAGATCTGGGCCACCGCTCTCGTCGCCTCACCGGCCCTCGTTCATTCCCCAATCACTTCGCACATTCCCGCACGCACGCTTCGACTAATTAACCCCTGCAGGACCTTAGCAACAGGAGTTTGCGTCGAAGCATCTTCAAGCTCTTATCCTCCAGCGAAGCCTCTTCGACCAGCACCTCCGATCAACCTTGGGGTGCGTTTGGTTGGGGGGTTACCCCCCACTTTGGGTGGGTTACCCCACAAAACCCATATTCCCAACCCACTAGTGGGCCCACTCTCTTTCCAACCAAAAAAATATATATTATACCATCATATCATCTAAAAATCATAAAATACTCAACTTCTACTCACTATTCCAAACTTCAATACAATCACATCACAACAACCACCCACTTTTTCAAATTTCAATACAATCATAACATAATAACTACCAACTTTTTCAAATTCCAATACAATCACATCACACAAACCCTCCCAACCTTTAACCCACCAACCAAACACACAAACACAAAATCGGGTTATCCACCCCTGGATAACCCACGAACCAAACACACCCTTGGAGCTTCGTCGTGGCTCCAGGACCTCCGCTAGATATCCAGCCAGCTCTGGTGAGCTTCAGACCATCCTTTAGAGCACGACGGAGCTACCAGCAGGTCGTCGGAGCCCCGCCTTCTCCGGTGGCCTGCGGAGGAGAGTGGAGATGCAGATACCGTCCGATCGGTTCGATCGGACTATCGTGATGAAGCCACGTGGAGGCCCGAGCCTCGAACCAGACCTGCAGGCTCAGGGCCCTCCAAACCTCGGCCCGAGCCACTAGTTGCTTCCACGTGGCCCAAGCCACAGGTGCTGACCCGAGCCTAGCACCTCACGTGCAGTGCACGTGAGGAGCCGGGTAAATTGCAAGAACGACCCCGAAGGACTTTATATTTACACTTTGGTCCCCAGGAACGTGCCTCACATGCGTGTCTGGGTTATTTACAGGGAAGCCCTCCATATTTTTGGAAATTACAAATATGCCCCTGCACGCAATGGAAAAATTACAACTGGGCCCAGGCGGTTTTCATTATTTGCATTTAGGTCCCTCCAGGGACCTAAATGCAATATTTATCCCTTTATTTTATTGCATTTTTATTACCATTATGCCCTTGCACTATTTTTAGCATAACTTGAGCATCGTAGGTCCAATTTGCATGATTTTAGTGTCGTTTTGATCCTTGTTTTGTCCTCTACATTTTTAGCATGCTTACTTGTTTCATTTGACACTGTTTAATTTAAGTGATTTTTTATGTGAAAAATGGGATCATGCTCTACTTGTTTTGCTTGATTTGATGACCGATTTTTAATGATGTGTTCAAATTGACTCTAATTTCATTCTATATTCTGTTGCTCACATTTTAGGGTATAATTGTAGGTTTTTATTTGGCATAATTGTTCTTTTGCATATTTGTTCATACATCACCTCCTTAACTTGCATAAAATTATCTAAAAAAAGCATACATCATAGCATCGCTTTGCATTACCTTATAAATTGCATATGGACCTGAAATTGAGATTAAATCACTCTGTGCTTCATGAATCAAAATTCAATAGCTAAATTAGGCAACCGTGTCCCTGTGTTCGACCTTGGTACACTTGCCAAGTAAAATATTCCACGACATTCAAAGATCGTGGTTTTTGCTGAACCAAATTCGCCTCCTGTACTAACAACATAATTCCACATTATTATAGAGGAGAATTTTACGTTCATCAAATGGCGCCGTTGCCGGGGATACGGCTTTTCTTAATTTTTTGGATTTGATTTTTTTTATTTCAAAAATTTTCAGGTCCTCATTTCATGCATCATTTCTTTGCGTATCAATTGCTGATTTAATTTCTCCAGGTTTTCTAACTTATATCTTTTGTGGGAGGGCCCATGGTGATCGAGGACGCTTGATCCTCATGGAGGCGTGAAGTCGGGAACTTCCGCTGAAGAGGCCGCGAAAGAACATGTGAAGGATTTTGGGAGATTTTAGCAGTCAAAATTGCATTGCATTTTGTAAAAAAAAAATAGATAACTTGCATCTGCATATTTATTTTCAGTCTTGCATATTGTACAAAAAAATGCCCCCCCCCCACACACACCTACACTGCACATGCACATACTCACCCCACCCTCCCCCTGTATATTTCTTTCTCTCTCTCTCTCTCTCTCTTTCTCCTCTATCTCTCTCTCGCAGTGTGTATTTATTCTTCACGAAACCCCCTCCCCCTCACCCTTATATCATAGAACCTCCTCCCCTAACACAGACCTTACTTCGGCTAATTGTAGCCTAAGTATAGGGGGGACCTGCCTATTCATCCCTCCCTCGTTCTGTCTTCTTGTGCTTAGGCCGATTTTTGGCCTAAGTATAGGGGGGCCCTCCTCTTCAGTTCCGCTATATCACCCTGTACTTGAACCGAGCCTTGGCTTCATGGCACTTGTGCTATGAGGACATAGAAAATTTTAAGTATAGGGGGGTATACCGTATATTATTGTATATCACTTTAGCCTTAGCTCGCGTTTTTAAACTTTTTAAAATTTTATTTTTGGGTTGGGTTTTGGAAAACTAGTGAACTGAGTAAAAACCTGTAAAAATTAAAAATTGAGGGATTGATTTTTGTAAATATTCCTGTAATAAAAAAATTTGAAAAATTAAAAAATCTTTCTTGGAGGTTGACTCTGACTACTAGGTTTAGTAGGCATTTTCAGTGAGGGAACCTCGGTCTCCCTTAGCAGAGTGGGTGGTTTAGAGGACATCGCATACGGCCCCGTCCTCAAGTAACACGGGCCTCAGCCCGTACTTACACCCATACTGGCTGAAAGTGTATACTTTTATTTGAGTCTGGGCCAGTCATTGTCTCTCCGAGGTTTTTTTAAAAAAAATTAAAAACTAAAATCCATAAAAATTTGCAAAAGATAAAAAACACACAAAAATCACTAACCTAAGGAAATTGGTGTATTCCTGACACATTCACACTCACGCAAGGCTTGAGGATTTTGAGGACACTGGATCTTTGGGATCTTGAGAGTCTAAGTTAACATGCCTTAGTCATTAGGGTTTTCATGACTTAAATATCCACACTCCTCTGGTTTGAAAGATTTGAGTGCTATATTGCACTCTTCATCTCTACCTTTAAGAAAATATGATCAGCACAGTCACTTCCACAACTGCATGATTGATGAGCTGAGTTGAGATATCACTTGAGGAACTAGGACCAGAGAATTGAGTTTAGACCCGATCTAATGATATTCGAGGATGGGATAAAGTTAATGAAGGCTTCAGAAAACCTGAGTGTCAGCAAGACTCTAGCCAGTATGTGAACAAGATTCATATGCTATCTCTTGGATATTTACCTAAAAGTGCCAGGGTGTGATGAAATTTAAAGGAACTTGTTGATCAGTGTGCGCCAATCTCTTGGTAAAAGCAGTGGAGCTAGCCAACAAAAGAAATGAAATGTCAAAGAAAAGCTCTAAATCCAAAGTCAAATTCCAAATGAGCTTCCACCAATGGCGAGCGCTCCCAAACATTTTCAAAGTGTCCACTTGGACCAAGCGCTAATTAGGACCAAGGAGTCAGGCTGACACCACAAAAAGGGCCCTGCATCGTAAGCGATACAAGTCTGGGTGTCGAAGGTATCTTAGATACTCAGAAAAGACACACCCCGGTGTATTCCCAGAAAAACAAGTGCAGACGACTCCAACTCTCTTGACGGACACATTGATCAACAAAATAATAATATACATGTGTTGAGTAAAAGGCACTCGAGCGGCCCCTTGTTCCAATGAGAGGGTGAGAAAATTAGACACAATCCCAGTATCTCCATCATCTGGCCGTCCATCAATATTTCAAAGTCTGACAAACTAATGAGACGGTGGACTGAAGCAAGAACAGACTTATTCCCTAGTATTGAGGATTAGGTCTAGAGGAGAGTCTTTGAGACTGGAACTTTGAGTGATGCATCGACTCGGCTCTCATGAAATGCAGTACACTAAATGTCATATCCTTATACTATATGTACAAAAAGAGAGTCTGATAATCAGAGAAGATTGGATTCCTTCTGACTAAGGCTTGGATAAACCCGGAATTTTAGGATCACTCAGGTCAAGGGTCTTCGAAAGATCAAGCCTTGTAAATTTCACGCACACTGTCAGGAATTAATCCGACTCCACTCATTCTTCAGATGCTCGAGGACGAGCATGGTTTAAGTATAGGGGTATGATGAATCTCGTATTCATCATGCTAAAAACTCTCTATTAAAACCCCTGTCTTAATTAATCCAATAAAATCACCTTTAATTCTTTGATTTTATCTTGTACTATATTGTGTATAATTAACCTATAATTATTTGTATTTAATTTCCCTTATTTTTCTTGTAATTATTTTATCACTTAAAAACCCCTAAAAATTAGGTAGATAAGTTGTCTATAATTCACTGACCCTTAAAAAGATAAAAAAAATACAAAAACAAATTAAAACCACAAACTTGGTGTTTTTATTCCCTTAAAAATACCCCCAAAAATAGCTCTTGTACAGATGACCTCTTTTGGCTTTTTGACCAACATGAAACTTGTAGATCTCATCGAGATGAGCAACTTTCATGTTTTGACTTTTTCCAAATTCGGCCTATAACTATTTCTTTTCTATTTTTCTTTGTTTTTATATTTGATTTATTCTGATTGGGCCACGTGGTGCCCTCTGGGCCGCCCACATGGCCCGCTCTCCTTCCCGCCACCCGACGCAACCCTCGGCCGTTGGATCACTCCTGATCCATCTTCATCTGAGCCGTTCACCCCGCTCTATTCCTCAGCCGTTGATCTGACTCCCAAATCTAATCATGACCACCCGCTTCCGCCTATTCCTCAGCCACTCGATCCAGTACCCATCCAACGGCCCTCCAACTGCCACGTCACCCAGTTACCCCACGCCGTTAGATCCCCCCTTCCTTTCATCTCGGCCGCTCCATCACTCCTCAACACCAGCCCTCGGATCCATCCCCAGTTCAGATCCTCACCGCTACCTAGCGCCTCTTCTCCAGCCGTTGGATCGATCTCTCATCCTACGACCCTCAAACTTCCACGTCACCCCATTCTTTTCCACCGTCCGATCTAAATTCCCAGAAGAGATCTGAGCCACCCAACCCCGCCTCATCTACGGCCGTTGGATCCACGCCTTATCCTACAGCCTTCACAGTGCCACGTCTCCCCTCCAATCGCCACCGTTTGATCAGATCATTGGATCTGATCTTGGCCCTCCGCCCGTGCCCATATCCTAGTCGTTGGATCGAAAGATCCAACGGCTCACCATCATCGTCCTCCTCCGTAACCCCCTCTCCCGGCGGTTTCACCTCACGAGTCCTTTCCCCCCTTCCATTTTTGGAAGGAGCCTCTGACCTCCCTTCCTCGTCATAACACCGCCAGCATCTTCCCCGATCTACCGCCATTCTCGCGCATCACCCACCATGCACGGCCATAACCTCCATCGCCATTAAACCCCCACTCGAAACCCCCCTCCTACCCACGTAACCGTCAACCTCCTCCACCTTTAAATAGCCATCCTCCGCTACCACCACCGCTGGTCCACCATTCTTGGCTTTTACCCTAGCCTCCTCCGCCCCTCCGGTGACAGCGAAGGGGCGGAACGTCGAGGCGATGATGGGTACTTGCTGGTGTCAACCCCCGGTGCTCCTCTGCCGAGTAGAGGATGCTTCCAAGCTCCGCCGAGCTCGCTGGCTTGCTGACCAGCTGGGCAACGAACCCGGGGCTCCTCCGAGCCTCATCCCAAGCAACTCCTCTGCCAAGGTTCCCCTTCCTGATGAGGTCTTCTCCCTCCTTCTTTTCTTTCTTTTTCTCCCATTTTTTCCTCCGCATACAACCGTCATCATCCTCACCTAATCACCCCACGAGCTCCACCCGACCACCAGCAAGGCAGCAACCTCGCCAACCACCTCTCTCTTCTCCAGACCCCCCATCCGCTCCGCCCCACCTTCTGCTCCACCTCGCCGGAGAAGAAGAGATCTGGGCCACCGCTCTCGTCGCCTCGCTGGCCCTCGTTCATTCCCCAATCACTTCGCACATTCCCGCACGCACGCTTCGGCTAATTAACCCCTGTAGGACCTTAGCAACCGGAGTTTGCGTCGGAGCATCTTCAAGCTCTTATCCTCCAGCGAAGCCTCTTCGACCAGCACCTCCGATCAACCTTGGAGCTTCATCGTGGCTCCAGGACCTCCGCTAGATATCCAGCCAGCTCCGGTGACCTTCAGACCATCCTTTAGAGCACGACGGAGCTACCAGCAGGTCGCCGGAGCCCCGCCTTCTTCGGTGGCCTGCGGAGGAGAGTGGAGATGGAGATACCGTCCGATTGGTTCGATCGGACAGTCGTGATGAAGCCACGTGGAGGACCGAGCCTCGAACCAGACCTGCAGGCTCACGACCCTCCAAACCTCGGCCCGAGCCACCAGTTGCTTCCACGTGGCCCAAGCCACATGTGCTGACCCGAGCCTAGCACCTCACGTGCAATGCACGTGAGGAGCTGGGTAAATTGCAAGAACGACCCCGAGGGACTTTATATTTACACTTTGGTCCCCAGGCACGTGCCTCACGTGCGTGTCTGGGTTATTTACAGGGAAGCCCTCCAGATTTTTGGAAATTACAAATATGCCCCTGCGCGCAATGGAAAAATTACAACTGGGCCCAGGCGATTTTCTTTATTTGCATTTAGATCCCTCCAGGGACCTAAATGCAATATTTATCCCTTTATTTTATTGCATTTTTATTACCATTATGCCTTTGCACTGTTTTTAGAATAACTTGAGCATCGTAGGTCCAATTTGCATGATTTTAGTGTCGTTTTGATCCTTGTTTTGTCCTCTACATTTTAGCATGCTTACTTGTTTTATTTGACACTGTTTTAATTTAAGTGGTTTTTTATGTGAAAAATGGGACCATGCTCTACTTGTTTTGCTTGATTTGATGACCGATTTTTAATGATGTGTTCAAATTGACTCTAATTTCATTCTATATTCTGTTGCTCACATTTTAGGGTATAATGGTAGGTTTTTATTTGGCATAATTGTTCTTTTGCATATTTGTTCATACATCACCTCCTTAACTTGCATAAAATTATCTGAAAAAATGCATACAACATAGCATCGCTTTGTATTTCCTTATAAATTGCATATGGACCTGAAATTGAGATTAAATCACTCTGTGCTTCATGAATCAAAATTCAATAGCTGAAATGGGCAGTTGTGTCCCTGTGTTCGACCTTGGTACACTTGCCAAGTATAAATATTCCACAGCATTCAAAGTCTGTGGTTTTTGCTGAACCAAATTCGCCTCCTGCACTACAACATAATTCCACATTATTATAGAGGCGAATTTGACGTTCATCAGTCTAGTTGATTTAATTCTTTGAGGATCACGAGACTTGGTCCAATGGATTCTTGACTGCGTAAGTAGAGTATTTCGGAGCACACACGCGACTCTTGTTGATAATGACCTAACTTGGACACATGCACCTTTCACTTGGATCAACTCAGTTGAAACGGTGAGGGGGTTGGATTTGCCGGTATGAGATGCACACAAGTGGAAAGATTTGTCCTCCTTATAGGGAGGGAAGTGCACCCCAACCCGTCCAGTGATGATGAATTTTGAAGACAGGAGAGTGCGGGTTACAATAAAGCTTCAAAAGAGGGGTAGTCTAATGGCTCAAGAGGAAAAAACTCCTTATGTAAATGCTGTTGTATATAGTATTTCAAAAAAAGGGAAAAGCCAAAAAAAACTCTAAAAAGTGGACATGCTTGGTTGAAAATAAAATGCCTGTCGGAGTGTATATATTTGTATATTCAATAAGCAAGCTTGAGCTTCAAAGTCAAATCATGTGACTTGACTACACGGGTCTTGCATCCTAGGATAGGAAGCTATACTGGCTACCGTCCATTCTTATCTTCACCCCCTTCTCTTGAGCTGGTTGTCACTTGAACTTAGAAGGGAATACCCTGCTCCTCAAGGAAGGAGTTGTTGAATTGGGGAATCACTTGGTTATCATGCTGGAGAAGTCAGTCTGTTTGTCATTTCAGTTGGGAAGAGCCACTATCACTTACACGGTACGAGTCAGATTCATAGTTGTAAGGGTTTGCATATGAGTTGAAGTATTATGACCTGACTATTGAGGAGACTTGGGCAGAGTTTTGGGATTCTCGAAGGCTATAGTATTTCAAATATGATTCCCATTAAGGTTCCGCCCGCACTAAAAATCCAAAGGTTCGACTTGAGCTCCAAACTTTGATTTTGTGAAGACAAGTTTGATAATTAAACTTCATCCATCTTCTTTCTTTTTCTTGTCTTTATTTATCTTTTCTGCACTTATTGCGTAAGTGTTTGCTAGGGACTAGCAAAGGCAAGTATGAGAGGTGATGAATCTCTATTTCATCGCCTATATTCTTTCATTTGGGCCTTAAAAACCCTAGTAAATGCATGTAAATACCCTTAATATAGGCATTTCAACATTCATTCATCATAGTATAAATAGTGTGTAAAATACCGTTTTTAATGTCAAAATTATATAATAAAGAAAAGAAAAAGAATAAAATATTGAAATTATTTCATGACCCGAAATCCCGAGACCTGGGCATCTTGATGACTAAATCAACAAGGAATAAAGTAGGTGGAGATAAGGGCCAAAATACAATTAAATTTCCTTTATTTAATTACTTTTTATTCATTTTTGGGACCTATTTTTAATTCTGTTTTTTATACCTCAAATAAAGAAACTTTGAACATGAAATTTTTAGATAATTAAATATAGAAAAATACAAAATTGATCTCATATAAAAATAATATACAGAGAAAAGTTATGATCTGAATAAGTTTCCAAAACCCCAAATTTCCAGACCCATATCTCTCAAATAAAAACTCAAAATATACCAAAATCACCTCTAATTGTATATAACTTGTAATAAACTATTTAATTAAGGTGGTTTCGTATTTTTTGGAGTTACGGTGTGAAAGTTAGGTTTTGGACCCCTATTGTATAGTTATACTGATTAAAATATTTATTTTATTTATTATTCATTATTTTTATAATTCTATATTTTTGTAATTTTGTAAATATTATTTATAATATATGTAAATATTAAAACATGAATAAAATAATCAATAAAATATTAAAATAAAGTACTTAAAGAAAATACATAGGTAAAATACCAATAATTATACATATATAATTATTATACCTAATTATTTAAATGTATATAATATATCAGAAAAATAAAATAAAATTATATTTAAGTGTATAAAATAAGTTATAAATATATAAAATAATAAATTAAAATAATAAAATCCAAAAATTCAAAATAAAGATAAAAGATTAAAATACATAGATGAATATACCTATATATAGCCCCTAAATATTAACTAGTAATTAGAAGTCCCTAAAAATAAATGAAAATCATAATAAAATACTTTATAAAATAATAAATATTTCTTATTTTATAACCTATAATTAATGAAATAATTTATTATTTTTAATTGAATTTACAAATATTTTTGCAGTATTTTTTTGTTGGTCCACGTGGACCAACTATATCTTCCCGTTCGTTAACCTCAGTCAACTATCTGACTGAGGTCTGCCCCCTGTCAGAATTATGTTTTGTCTCTTATTCTCGGATGTTTGCAGCCCACATCTTTCACCAAATCGCGGCGATGTCTTCTTGACTTTCCTTCCTCGTTGATCGAGCTATCATGCCCTTGTGTTTTTTCGGGGATTGGAGCATCGATTCGCTCGATCTCCTTCGTTATTCTCGCCCTATCGACCACTTTGTACAAATACCACCTTCTCTTTCCTTTAAAAATTCGAACCCTTTTCGACCTAGCACGACCCTTCTTCTCGTGTGATCTAGACATGAGATGTGACAGGATCTCCTTCAGCCATCTAGAAGGTGTCGCGCGTGGCCGAGGAGCGGCGCCACCCTCCATCTCCAACAATTGGTCGTGTGGTACATCCCCTGGATTTTTGGCCAGTTGAGGTCGCGATTTCCCTTTGATTTTTTGCTCTTTCGTTAGCTGTAAGTATTAGATTCAGTTTTATGCTTTTGCCCTGACGTTTCATTAAGTAATCAGTGTCGATTTCAGTTTCAAACACCTTGTAGGAGTCCTTGAGCTCCGACTACCACTTCCTACTGCTGTCGCCACGCCTCATCTGCCCATCCACCTCGCCAATAAGGCCCCCACCCCTTTTTGTTGTGCTTAATCTTCTTGTAGCTGCAGGAGGGCCAAAGGGGCGTCAATATACATCGATTTTTGCGCAACAAAGGTACCTAGAGCCGCTACTTCTATCCGCCCTCGTGGTGGAGCTCAGGTGCCATCCTGGCCATTCTGGTGCTGCCGTCGGGTCGGGATCCCTTCTAGGAGCATCGAGGTCGATTTTGAGCCGCAAAGGAGCTTTAGAGGAGGATGATCGTGCCTGATGAAGCTCGCCTCCACGCCAGTTCTTCCCAGTTCTTCTTAGAGGATTCTCCACTGTCCGATCGTTGTCGTTCTTCCAGGCTCACAGCTACCTTCAGATCCTCGGGAGCCTTAGCCGTCAGATCCGCGCCCCGGTTCTAATCGCATGCGTCCGTTGCGAAGGGGTATCGCACGCCCTCTTTGCGACACGTGGCGTAAGTGGGCGCCGACCGTCGTTGGATCCTATGGTTTAGGTATTTTGCAATCGCACCTAGGATGTTTTTGTATTTAATTATTAAAGACCTAAACTTTCATCTTCAAATTTATTATATTTGTATAATTTGCATCTAGGCCCTCCTGCTTTGAGATAATTATGTTTAGGTCCGGGCCACGTCACCTCGCGTGCCTGTGCGCGTGAGGTGGGTGGCTATTTTGTAGAGGACCCCCCATGCGTTTGGGTATTTCTAATTAGTCCAGCAATTTTGTAATGCAGTTATAACTTTTTGGAACAATTGCAATTTAGCCCATAGGTTTTACAGTAGTTACGTTTTGGTCCCCACCAGCAGCTCACGTGTTTGTACACGTGCGTTGGACACTTTGCAAGGAAGGGCCTAGGATTTTGGTTATTAATGATTGGTCCAGAAACATTTTTATTCAGTTATATTTTTTGGAAAAATTGCAGTTTGACCCTTGCACTTTCTGATATTTACCAAAATACCCCTGCTAGTATTGAATTTTCTCTTTGTTTCTTATATTTATCTTAAATAACAAATTAACTTGAAATAATCCCAAAAAATAGACATAACTTCCTGTTGCATTGCGCTTTCACTTCGTTATTTTTATTTTTACTTTGAAGCTATTTATTATTTATAAAAAATCAAGAACATGCCTTTTTCTCCTTGTTTGCAAAAGAAAATACATAAAAATTATATTTTTTTGAAAATTTCTCAAAAAAATATTTTATGTAATTTTGTATATTTGACCTTCAGCCCAAAAATCACAAAAATATAAAAGGAAACTCAAAAAAATAGAAAACTCTAAAAACCTTCATAAATATATATAAAATCAATAAAAAAATCCAAAAATTGTGTTTTCTGGTTCCAAACTTTCTTTGTTTTGTTACATTTGTTTTAAAATTAATTTGGAGAGTTTTTGACCCTATTTTATATTTTTTAATCTCCATTTTAATTTCGGATAATTTAATATACCTTATTTTTGGGTATTTTTAAGTTTAAAAATTGGAATTTTTACCGGCAGACCCTATAAACTTTGCCAATCACCTCCACGACCTTTGAAACAACCTAATTCCTCCCTCGACCCCGTAAACTTGCCAACTCTTTCCCCATGAACCCTCTGGGTAATATGTTTTAAGCCCGTGGGGGTTCTTGGGTTAATTTATAGGGTCGATGGGGTAATTACGTTGTGCAAAAGGTCGTAGAGGCATTTTAAAACATTTATAGGGTATGTTGGGTAAAAATACCTTAAAAATATATAAAAATTAGCAAAAATATTAAAACTCACAAAAATAGTAAAAAATATTAAAACCCCAAAATATTTTATTTTCCTATTTTGAATATTTTTTAATTTTTATATCAACCCTAGCCTATATTGTATATATATCTTATATATAGATTATTATATATTAAAAGAATAAGAAAATATAAAAAATTATAAAATATAAAAAGAAAAAACAAATCAGAAAATTAAAAATCAAAATATAAATATATAAAAATCGAAAATAAAAAATAAAAGAATAAAGATTATAAACCCACAAAAATAACACTTATAGACAAATACATCACATTCTTATTTTGAGCATTTTTGCTCAATCTATCTTGCTTGTTCCCTGTGTTCGACACTCTACACATACTTGCACCTATACACATCTTTTTCGTAGAGTTATAATAAATTTTAACTCTGTAATAACTTTTTCATTATTTGATTTATTTATTTTGGGTTAATTGTTGTTTGAAGTCAGGTTTCATGTGAGGTCAACGCATCAACTGTAATTCTCGCCTTGTGAGATTTCTAGACCTCCACAAATTTTGCTTCAAAAATGGCGTTGTTGCTGGAGAACAACATCGCTTAGATTGGCATTGCTTGACTGATTGTGATTATTTGCCTATTTCTGTGTTTTTATTATTTTCTTTTTTAATTTGATATATCTTGTTGAACTGTCTAACCTCCTCTCTTATTGACTTCGTACGAGGTACCACGGATTGAGGGAGGCGCTCCACTCCAGGCGCATACGCACCCACGTGAAGTCGGTATGAGACTCTTGACCTAGCATCGAAGGAGACTTAGAGAGCTTTTTGCAGACCGAGCTCCATTTTTATTTATTGTATTTATTTTGTAATTTGAAGTGAGAGAGAGGCGTTTATTGTAATAACTTAAACAAGACTCTCAGGACACTACTCTGCACTCTTCACGAGGTCCAGTGCCCGAGGAATTGATTCCTTAGGGGCCTCATCGGTTTTGTTGCGGTTTTCATTACCTTTTTTATTTTTGTTTCTCGATTTTGGTTTTCTTTCTTTTGTGTGATTGAGCCCTAGCCGTAGTAATTGCTTGTCGATAGTATTAGGCCCAAACACTTAATTATATTTGCTTGTGCCTATAGTCCATGTTTGGATCCATACAAATCTAATTGCTTCTTATTTAGATTTGAGATCGAGTGCCGAGAGAAATACTATACAACGCTTGTAGGATCCATTGTGGCGGACACCGATGCACTTCAGAGACCAGACCTTTGGATCTCTCTTCTAGATATTTAGCACATGGTTCTTCACGCTAATAACATTTTCTCATCCTAGGACGATTTCATCGGCTTGCATTGCATATAGATAGGTTTCAATTCTGCTGAGCATCTTTGCATGTATATTGCTGAAGGTAAGGTGAGCATTTACACTTTAGCATTCATCATCATTTTTGCCGCTTGCATTGCTTTTCCAACTCTCCCTCTGATTTTGATCACCTAGGTGCTAAGTAAAATCGACTCCTCGATAGGCTCGTACATTCTCATTAAAATCCAAAAAAAGTCATAATCAATAAAATTGGGGTTGTTAATATTACTTGACCCTAAAATCAATCAAAAAGAAAAATCTTATCTTGGGGTGAGTAATCCCACCATTGTCTCTGTTTTGATTGCTCGCGTACACACTAAGGAGTAGTGCCCAAATCCTATCCAACCTCCTAAGTGTTTGTACATTTTTTGGACTTCTCACCTAACTTTAAAACAGATAAGATAAAAAGACTACATTTTTGCGATCTTCACCGAGTTGAGTAGGTGAATTAAGGGTTTGATTTGTGTGAGTTTGTTTGTGATTGTTTATGTGAATTCTAGATCGCCTGTGCGCAGTTGCACCTTTTTCTCATCTCTCTTGACTTGACCATCGTGCTCTCGCAAATCACTTTCTTTTGATTTCGAGATGGTCGACTGGAGCAAATTTTATCCGGACTTTGCGGACTCTTCATATCCTCCCGCTGGTCCACCTCACTTTTTCCAAGAGGACTTTGCTCCTGATTTTTGTACATATTCGCCCCAGCCACAATATCAGGACTCAGACTTTTATCCACATCCACCTCTACCTTCGTATTTCCCATCTTTACATCCACCGAGACTGACTTGTTGGAGTCATCTCTCACGATTTCCACACTTGAGACCTTGACCCAGTTCAGGGAACATATGAATTCGAGGATTGATGACCTCACATGCTTAAATAAGAGCCATATCGATGCTTCACAATCTGATGATGTGGGCTTGATTGGGGATTCTTGTGAGAGATTGCAATTACCAAAAATACAAATATGGGACAAATTTAAAAATCCAAAAAGATTTCATGAGGTACATGGTTGACTCAGATTGTGATGAGAGGGAACACTTGCCAGATCATTTGCCCACACACTCATTCACATCTTGTCCCACATTTGCCCCCGAGGATGCTATTGTACATATTGCTCTTGGCTTTCCTCGTGTATATGATGATTCCAATCTCCTCCCTTTTATGGAGGAGATCCAAAAAAATCAAAAAAATGTTGACTGAACCTAAAGTGGTGGCTGCTATTCATGAGATCATTAATGCCCCACTTTGTCAGGCCATGACTCAATTATCTGCTCCTCATCATAAGAAGAGAAGCGGAGGAGCAGATCTGAGCGTTATTTCTTGACCATGGCCACTGCCCATGCCATCACACACCGCCCTATTCCTAGGAAAAAACACTGCTACATCTTTCATTAGTTGCACCATCTCTGACCATATATGTGATCACACTCTCCTGAACGGTGATGCTTCTATTAGCATCATACCCTTCTCGCTGGTACAGTCTCTTCACTTAGGGCCTCTAAAGAAAACTAGGATGATCATTCAATTTGCTGATGGATCAATAAAGAGGTCGAAGGGTACCCTTGAAAACGTCATCATTTCGATTTAGGGCATGAGCTATAATGTTGATTTTGTCGTATTGCCCATGGAGACCTCCACTGGGGAGCACTCTCCAATCATCCTGGGATGACCATTCCTCGTCACTACGAGAGTCGTTATTGATTATGTATCATGAGAGATTCGCTTCTATCCTGTTGACGAAAGCGAAGTGATCATCACTGCATCCACTGCCGATCAGAGACATGTACCTGATGTGACCACACCTATCCTAGCTGACCCCGAGGACCATGACCTATATGAGACTATCAGAGACTTTTGTTGTATGTTGGATTCCATTGAGACCTGAGAATTCCTCCTCGTAAAGGAAGACTCGAAAAGCATGGACCTCAGAGTTCCTTCTTCTGGTGTTTGGATATGTGTTGATGACACCCTCGAGATTTAACGATTGATACCCTAGAGTGTGGGACAGATTTAGAGACCAGACATGAAGGACATGACTTGACTTCTTTCACGGATGAGTCCTTTCCTGTTCACTTAGAGATTCAGATGAGACTGAAAAGGTCGAATTTGATCTTGTTGCTTTTATTCAGGAATTCGGGCCTTTGATATAGATGATGATCTAGTTGAGACTTTTGAGGACGAACATGATTCGACTACTTCCACCGACGAGTTCGTTCCTTTTGGTTTTGACCTAGATGAGACCTCGCAGAATGACACTAACTACACTTCTTCCGATGATGATGAGTTCGCCCCATTTCATTTCGACATCAGCGAGACACCGAAGGCCGGACCCAGTCACACTACTTCCACTGACTCGTCTGTGCCTTTACACCTTAGGACCACATAGGAACTTCATCCTGTCGATCATGATCAGTTTGTGTCATCTGAGGACCCCGATGTCGACCTGCACCATATCAGATCCATCCCTCAGTGCTCTCACAAGAAGGTTCGCTTTCGACCTTCTTGATCTTTGTACATCCACTCTGTTGTATATCCGTTCTCGTTTATCTCCGTCCATCTCTTGTACTACTCCTCTACCCCATTCTCTTGCGTGCATTGCTTAGGACGTACTTTGTCCTAAGTATAGGGGGTGGATGAGCCGAGTGTTCAGTTGTTGTTCCGTTTCATTACTCTTATTGTTGCCTATACTTAGGGCTTCTTTTACCCTAAGTATAGGGGGAGTGATGTATACATACTATTCTATCTTCTTCCATCTTCTGATCTCTTTTCTTCTTTTCTTCTTTTCCTTTTCTATTTTCTTTTCTATCAAAAAAAGGTGTTGCCCCTTGTTGTCAGTCTTCTATACTTAGGACGTACTTTGTCCTAAGTACAGGGGGTGCACCCCGAGTTCTTTTCATTTTTTCGATCCTCTCCATTATCTTCTCTTCTTGTATATACTCAAGGATATCTTACCCCAAGTATAGGGGGAGACAGTCTGAGTACGATATATTCATTCCCACCCTTGACCTTCCCCGCTTTTGTGTACAGTCTGTTATATGTAGGATTATTTGACCCTAAGTATAGGGGGGACGATCAACTTATCATTTGTTCATTTCTTCATTCAATTATTCTTTAGATTTTCCTATACTCAGTACGAGTTATGTCTTTTCTTTTTCTCTCTGATCTACGAGGACATAACTCAAGCTAAGTATAAGGGGGTCATATATAATCCGTATATACTTTAGTCATAACTCGTACTTTCATATTTTTATTAATAAATATGGCTAAAATTCTTTAAAAATTCATTAAAATCACTTAATAAATAGATGTCTATTATTCCTTAAATTCTTTTTGCATTTACTAATTAATAAATCAAGTGAAAAATATTTTTTTGCAAAATGTTTGAAAAATAGTTTCAATTTTTTTTGAAAACTATTTGAAAATGTTTTGTTCAATATTTTCAACCTTTGTGAAAATATTTTTGTTTTGAAAATTGTGTTTTCTTTGTGTGAAATAAAAATGTTTGAAAAGCTATTTGCAAATGATTTTGAAAATGGTTGCAAAAATATTTTGAAAAATCTATCTATTGTTTGAAAAACCTTTGCAAAATGATTTTCAAGTATGTGGAAATGTTTGTAAAAATTCTTTGTAAAAAATGATTTTGGACTATAGTTTTCAAAAATTGTTTGAAAAACCTTTTTCAAATAAGTTTGAGGAATATATACATCACCCTACAATTCTTTATTTATTATATATATATAATCGACCACTTACCCCTTGTAGATTCTTAAAACCTAATTCTTGTAAATATAAGATATATTTCCATGCAATTATTTTGACCTAGTTTTTATCCAAAATCTGTTGTTTTCAAAATTCATAAAAACATTGCAAAACTAAAAATACCGATAACATTTGCAAGTTTTTTTGAAAATATAAAAATACATATGCATCATCCTTTTCAAAAATCCATAAAAAGTTCAAAATCATTGAAAATTGCATCACAAAAATATTCTCTCCTTTATGCATGGGATTTGCATTTTTCGGATTGAGTTTGATAATTAAACAAGTCTAAGTAAAATCCGAAGATTGGATATTTGTTGGACCTTAATTTTACCTAATTAACACGAACCTTATAGAAGCTGGAATTGAGGTACTTCAGGTCTTGTTGACTTAATTCTTTGAGGATCATGAGACTTGGTTCAATGGATTCATGACTGTCTAAGTAGAGTATTTCGGAGCACATACACGACTTTTGTTGATAATGACCTAACTTGGAAACCTGTACCTTTCACTTGGCTCAACACAATTGGAGTGGTGAGGGGGTTGGATTTGCCAGTATGAGATGCACACAAGTGGAAACATTTGTCCTCCTCTAGGGTGGGAAGAGCACCCCAACCCGTCCAGTGATGATGAATTCTGAAGACATGAGAGTGTGGGTTGCAATAAAGCTTCAAAAGAGGGATAGTCTACTGGCTCAAGAGGAAAAACTCCTTATGTAAATGTTGTTGTACATAGTATTTCAAAAAAGGAAAAGCAAAAAATCCAAAAAAGTGGACAAACCTGATTGAAAATAAAATATCTACCGAAATGTATATATTTGTATAGTCAATAAGCAAGCTTTAGCTTTAAAGTCATATCATGTGAGCCCGCAGCTAGATGACTTGACTACACTGGTCTTGCATCATAGGATAGGTAGCTACACTGGCTATCGACCATTCTTCTCTTCACCCCCTCCCTTGAGCTGGTTGTCACTTGAACTTAGAATGGAATACCCTACTCCTCGAGGAAGGAGTTGCTGGATTGGGGAATCACTGGGTTGTCATGCTGGAGAAGTCAGTCTATTTGTCATTGCAGTTGGGGAGAGCCACTATCACTTATACGGTAGGAGTCAGATTTATAGTCGTAAGGGTTTGCATATGAGTCGAAGTATTATGACCGGGCTATTGAGGAGACTTGGGCAGAGTTTTGGGATTCTCGAAGGCCGTTGGATTTCAAATCCGATTCCCATTAAGGTTCCGCCTGAACTAAAATTCTAAAGTCCGACTTGAGCTCCAAACTTTGATTTTGTGAAGACAAGTTTGATAATTAAACTTCATCCATCTTTCCTTTTCTTTTCTTTGTTTTTCTTTTTTGTACTTATTGCATCACTGCTTGCTAGAGACTATCAAAGGCAAGTATAGGGGGCGATGAATCTCCATTTCATCACCCTTGTTCTATCATTTTGACCTTAAAACCCTAGTAAATGCGTGTAAATACCCTTAATATAGGCACTTCAACATTCATACATCATGATGTAAATAGTTTATAAAATGCAGTTTTTAATGCCAAAATTATAGAATAAAGAAAATAAAAGAAAATAAATAAAATATTGAAAATATTTTATGACCCGAAACCCCGAGACCTAGGCATCTTGATGACTAGGTCGAGAAGGAATAAAGTAGGGGGAGATAAGGGCCAAAATACAATTAAATTTCCTTTTATTTAATTACTTTTTATTCATTGTGGGACCTATTTTTAATTCCACTTTTTATACCTCAAATAAAGAAACTCAAAACATGAAAGTTGTAGATAATTAAATATAAAAAAATACAAAATTGATTTCATACAAAAACAATATACAGAGAAAAAGTTACGATCTGAATAAATTTCCAAAACCCCAACTTCCCAGACCCATATCTCTCAAATAAAAACTCAAAATATATCAAAATCACTTTAATTGTATAAAACTTTTAATAAACTATTTAATGAAGGTGGTTTCATATTTTTGGAGTTACGGTGTGAAAGTTAGGTTTTGAACCCCTGTTATATAGTTATACTGATTAAAATATTTATTTTATTTATTATTACTATTTTTACAATTCTATATTTTTTATAATTTTGTATACATTATTTGTAATATATATGAATATTAAAACATGAAGAAAATGATCAATAAAACATTAAAATAAAATACTTAAAGAAAATACATATGTAAAATACCAATAATTATACCTATATAATTAAAATACCTAATTATTTAATTGTATATAATATATCAGAAAAATAAAATAAAAATATATTTAAGTATATAAAAATAAGTTATAAGTATTTAAAATAGTAAATTAAAAGAACAAAATAAAAAATTCAAAACAAATATAAAAGATTAAAATACATAGATGAATATACCTATATAGAGCTCCCTGAAAATTAGCTTGTAATTATAAGTCCCTAAAAAATAAACAAAAATCATAATAAAATACTTTATAAAATAATGAATATTTTTTCATTTTATAACCTAAAATTAATAAAATTGTTTATTATTTTTAATTGGATTTACAAATTTTTTTGCAGGATTTTTTCTGGTTGGTCCACTAGACCAACTAGATTATCCCGTTTGTTGACCTCGGTCAACTCTCTGACTGAGGTCTGCCCCCTGTCAGACTTATATTTTGTCCCTTATTCTCGGATGTTTACGGCCCACATCTTTCACCAAATCACAACGATGTCTTCTTGACTTTCCTTCCTCGTTGATCGAGCTTTCACGCCCTTGCATTTTTTTAAGGATTGGAGCATTGATTCGCTCGATCTCCTTCATCTTCTCGCCCTGTCGATCACTTTGTACAAAAACCACCTTCTCTTTCCTTTCAAAATTTGAACCATTTTCGACCTAGCACGACCCTTCTTCTCGTGTGCTCTGGACAAGAGATGGTGATAGGATCTCCTCCAGCCACATCTAGGAGGTGTCGCGCGTGGCTGAGGAGCGACACCACCCTCCATTTCCGGCCATTGGCCGTGAGGTACATCTCCTGGATTTTTGGCCAGTTGAGGTCGTGATTTCCCTTTGATTGTTTGCTCTTTTGTTAGCTGTAAGTATTAGCTTTAGTTTTATGCTTTTGCCCTGTCGTTTCATTAAGTAATCATTGTCGATTTCAGTTTCAAACACCTTACCGGAGCCCTTGAGCTCCGGCCACCGCTTCCCACTACCGCCACCACTCCTCATCTACCCGTCCACCTCGCCAATAAGGCCCGACACCCCTTTTTGTTGTGTTCAATCTTCTTGCAGGTGTAGGAGGGCCAAAGGGGCGTCAATAGGCGTTGATTTTTGCGCAACAAAGGTACCTAGAGCCACTACTTCTATCCGATTTTGTGGCGGAGCTCAGATGTCATCATGGCCATTCTGGTGCTGCTGTCGGGCCGGGATCCATTCCAGGAGCATCGAGGATGATTTTGAGCCGCAAAGGAGCTTCAGAGGAGGACGACCGTGCCAGGTGAAGCTCGCCCCCGCGCTAGTTCTTCCTAGAGGAGTCTCCACCATCCGATCGCCATCGTTATTCCAGGCGCACAGCTACCGTCAAATCCCCAAGAGACTTAGCTGTCGGATCCGTGCCTCGGATCTAATCGCGTGCGTCCGTTGCGAAGGGGTATTGGATGCCCTCGTTGCGATGCGTGGCATAAGTGGGCGATGGTTGCCATTAGATTTGAAGGTTTGGGTATTTTGCAACCGCACCCAAGATGTTTCGCACCTAAGATGTTTTGTATTTAATTATTAAAGATCTAAACTTTCGTATGCAGCTTTATTATATTTGTATAAATTTCATACATGCCCTCCTGCTTTGAGATGATTACGTTTAGGTCCGGGCCACGTCACCTCACGTGCTTGTGCTTGTGAGATGGGTGGCCATTTTGCAAAGAACCCCCGGGCCTTTGGGTATTTCTAATTAGTCCAGCAATTTTATAATGCAGTTATAACTTTTTGGGACAATTGCAATTTAGCCCCTAGGTTTTATAGTATTTACATTTTGGTCCCCGCCAGCGGCTCATATGTTTGTATACGTGCGTTGGACATTTTGCAGGGAAGGGCCTAGGATTTTTGTTATTTTTGATTGTCCTAGAAACATTTTTATTCAGTTATATATTTTTTTGGGAAAATTGTAGATTGGCCCTTACACTTTCTGATATTTACCAAAATAACTGGTTCGTATTGAATTTTCTCTTTATTCCTTATATTTATCTTAAATAGCAAATTAACTTAAAAAAATCCCAAAAAATTAGACATAGCTTCTGTTGCATTATATTTTCACGTCATTATTTTTGTTTTGCACTTTGAAGCTATTATCAATTATAAAAAATAAAAAACATGCCTTTTTCTCCCTATTTGCAAAAGAAATATATAAAATTATAAAAAACTTTTTGAGAAATTCTCAAAAAATATATTTTATGTATTTTTTATCTTTGACCTTTAGCCCCAAAATCATAAAAAATATAAAAGAAAACTATATAAATAGAAAACCTCTAAAAACCTTCATAAAAATATATACAATCTATAAAAAAATCCAAAAAATATGTTTTCTGGTTCTGAATTTCTTTGTTTTGTTATATTCATTTTAAAATAAATTTAGAGAGTTTTTGACCATGTTTTTATATTTTTTAATGTCCATTTTAATTTTAGATAATTTATTTATACCCTATTTTTGGGTATTTTTAACTTTAAAAATATACAGAAATTAGACAAATCTAAAAAATCATAAAAATAGTAAAAATTTTTTAAAAACCTAAAAATATTTTATTTTCTTATTTTGAGTGTTTTTTTTTCAATTTTTATATCAACCCTAGCTTATATTGTATATATATCTTACATATAGCTTATTATATATCAAAAGAAAAAGAAAATATAAAAAATTATAAAATATAAAAAGAAGATAGAAAATCAGGAAATTAAAAATCAAAATTTGAAAATATAAAAATAAAAAAAAATAAAAATTTAAAACCTACAAAAATAACACTTATAGACAAATACATCACATTCTCATTTTTGAGCATTTTGCCCGATCTATCCTATTTGTTCCCTGTGTTCAACACTCTAAACATACTTGCACCTATACACATATTTATTGCAGAGTTATAATAAATTTTAACTCCACAATTGCTTTTTCTATTATTTGATTTATTTATTGTGGGTCAATTATTTGAAGTAGGGTTTCGTGTGAGGTCAACACATCGACTGGAATTCTCACCTTGTGAGATTTCTAGACCTCCACAAATTCCGCTTCAAAATGTCCTTATGTAGCAATTTTATGATAAAAAGGAGTTAAGAGCTTCAAATAAAAACTGAAAATGTATTTTTGGATTTTTCTTTGATTTTATATGATTTTTATATAATTTGAATGTTTCGTAATTTTCAGTGTTTTTATGATGAATTTTATAACAAAATTAATACTAAAAGTAAAACAAAAGGCACAAATAGGATTTTTTATAGAATTTTTAAAACATTTTTCAAAATTGTGTAATTTTTATAAGGCAAATTAAGATATTTTTTAGGGTTTTTCAATTTTTAAAAATAGAAAATACAAATAAATCAATCCAATAAAATTACAATAAAGATTAAACACTAACAAGAGACAATGGTAATTTTTACGTAATTTTTCGAATTAATTTAACATTTCTTAAGTCCAAAACACAACATGTAATTCAGCATAGTTCACATGGACCTATTCACGAATTCTTTAAGTTTCTGGACCAAATAGATAACACTATGGAAAAGCCAAGGGCCAATAATGCAAATAATCTGGAGGAAGTGTGCGCAACATGTGATCCAGGATCACTGGGTTATAAGTGAACATAAAAAACTTGGCATTCATTCAATAACCAGAAGAAAGTTCAAGGCATATAATGCAGATATCACATACGAGCACGTCTGGACTCACATGCCTCAGACTCAACTGGACTGAAATGCAAATAAGAAAAACGTGAGGGTCTAACTGCAAAAGTTCTCAACTACAAGAGTTATTTAATGGACTCAAGCAAAATACAGAAATACACAAGGTAAAAGGGGGAATATACCCTTGCAGGAACGTCTGGAGCACGTGGGATGTGTGGCAAGCTCTCGTGAAGGTGGGTGCTGATGGTTCTGATCTACTCTGCTAAGGATCTGACGGCTCAGGCGAGTGGAGCAGGCGTACGGGTCTGATGACTTCTAATGAGATCAGACGACGTAGAGAATGTCAGTTGTAATGGTCGTTAAACGTGGATCTGATGCCTCTGCTGGGTGAACGGTGGAGGTGCAATCTGGAAGATGGGGCCCCGATCAGAGCGGTTGAAGATGTTGGATGAACTCGATTCGAGCGACCTTCAATCGACCGTGGAGGAAGATCCACGGCCTCAACGATGTCGCTGAGAGGTCCAGCACAGTCGTGAAGCTCCTCCGCGTCTAGTGGTGGGCTCTGATGGAGCGACGGATGGTTGGATGTGCGTGGCGACGTCGCACCACCTGGAGCTCCTCTGCCTAGTCAGCTGCTGAATAAATTGGGTTTCTTCGTGTGAACCAACACATGCAGAAGGTAGAGGGACTCGGGGCGCTGCTCCGGTCTAACTTCTTGCATAAGGAGAGAAGCGAAACAGTGGAGGTGATACTTGACTTCTAGCGAATATGGGGGAAGGAAGTCTCGGTCCTAATCTCGCTCCGGTGAGGGAGATGTAGGGTGATCAGACCATGTGGGAAGGAGCGAGGTGAGCGGGGGGTTTGATCAGAGCGGATAGATGGTCGAGATGGAGCTCCGACCGGCTAGTCGGAGCAGAGTAACTAGCGACGACGTGAAATGCGAAGATGGAATTCGATGGGGGAAATGCGAAGGATAAAAACGTTACTTGAAGCTACCAATAAGCTAAGAAGCTCCAGGTAAAGATGATCCGATGAGTCTTGTCCTCAACCAAGCTGCGGCTGGCCGGTAGGCTTCACGCGACAGAGCTCCAGCCACGTAGTGAGCGTCGATTCTCCAAGCACCTCCGGGTGATCCTAAACCTCTCCTTCGATAGCTATCACTCTAAGGAAGGTGGCTCGGGAAGAATAAGGATGTGAGGGATGAGTTGAAGGGCTGGCGAAGCAGAAGAGAGGTTTTATAGGATGCCCGAGGGTCTGGAAAGATCGAGAGATGGAGTGCAACTCTAGGAGGATCTCGGTGATTCTTGGTATCCGCGAGAATCTCGGGTGTACGAGGAATCTCGAATCCGAATATCAAGGCAATAGGCGGTCAGGTTCGGGCGTGAAAATTCGGAGAAGAATCTCCTATGAGAGGAATGTGACCCGACCCGACCTGACCTGGAGGGTGATGTTGACCAGGGTCAACAAACTCACATGGACTAATAGAAATTCAAAATACACAAAATAATAGGAAATTGAATAAAAAATAGTAAACAATTTAAATTAAAAAGTGTATAAAATAAAAAATATTTATTATTTTTAAGTATTTTTTGTGATTTTTATTTATTTTTATAAATCAATATAATATATTATATACAATATATAGTATTATATATAGGTATAATGTACCTATGTATTATGTGCAAGTGTTTATATTTTATTATTTTTACATAAATATCTTTATTTTATATTTTATTTATTTACACCATAATTTTAGGAGTATAAAATAATTTTTATTTTATTTTTATATATTGTTCAAGGGTATAAAATAAATAGCGGATGTGATATGCACATGTGTCTTTTATACAAAGGTTTGATGATTTTATCTTTCTTTTTTTCTTTTTCTGATTTTTTTTATTTTTATAATATTAGTAAAACTATATACAAGGGTGTAAAAGAATAAAATAATTTTGATTTTATCAAAAATAAATAAACAAATAGTATGTACAAGTATAGGTGATACGTACAATACATAGTAGACCCTATCTCTCTCTACTTAGTTTATTTTACAATCAGATCAAGTCTTGACCTTCTCTTGGGGTCTGGGTCACTACGTATTTATTCTAAATACATCATTCTTTTTCTTTTTCTATAATTCTTTTTTTTTAAAATATATGCTAAATATGCAATATTTGTATTACCATGCAGAAAGCTAAGTTATTATATTTACATGTATTTACAGGGTGTTTGCCAAAAATAAGAGCTAAAATAAAAGGATAAAGAGTGAGAATCATGGATTCAACACCCCCCTGTACTTTACCGCTGCTAGTCCCTTAGCAAACACTTATTTGAAAAATAAGTGAAAACAAAAAGAATAGTAAAGAAAATGAATCAAGGCTGATTATTAAACTTATCTTCATTAAATTGAAGTATGGAGCTCAATCGGACCTTTGGATTATTAGTTTGTCAGAACCTTATTGGGAAACATGTTTAAGACTCAACAACCTCTAAGTTCCACAATTCTATGGTCAAGACTCCTTAATAAACCAGGTCGGAACAAGTCTACATACAGAAACTCTAATGACCATGCATCTTTCCATGTACTGTGTAAGTGATATGTAGCTCCCCACATCAGAAATGACAAAGAAACAACCTCCCTCAACATGACAACTCTAGTTCCCCAGTCTAGCAGCTCTTTCCTCGAGGAGTGGGGTATTCCCTTCTAAGTTCAAGTTCAACTAGCTCAAGAAGAGGGGAAAGAAAGGAATGGATCATGACCAGTGTAGCCACGTATCCCTTGGAGCAAAGCCAGTTTAACTAAGTCTCCAGCTGCAAACTTCCATGCGACGAGAAGATGGAATACATAACTTTTGCTTATTCACTATATAGACTTCGGCAAGCATTTTATTTTCAACCAGGCATGTCCCCCTTTTTGGAGTTTTTTCATACTTATCACATTTTTTTGATGTGAATGTATACAACATATTTACATGGTGCAACATGTACATAAGGAGTTTTTCCTCTTGAGACATTAGACCATCCCTCTTTTGAAGCATTATTGCAACCCACAAACTCCTGTCTTTAGACCTCAATGCCACTAGACCAGGTTGAGATGCACATCCCTCCCTAGAGGAAGACGAGAGGTTCTGCCTAGAAGTACTACCCTCGTATGCTACCCAAGCTGAAGAATCTAGCCTCCTCACCACCTCATATGTGTTGAGCTATGTGTAAGGTATGTGTCCAAGTCAAGCCATTATCTTTGAGAGTCATGCATGCATTGTTAAGTGTTCTTCTTAGGCTCATCAAGATGACATGTGAACATAGCCTAGCGGACTCAAAGAATTAAGTCACTATGGACCTTAAAGTCTTAACCCAAATCCTATAAGGTTCCTCTGAAGTTAGGTTGATTAAGGTCTTAACCAAGCTCCATTTTCCAATTTAATTCCAGACTAGTTTAAATGTCAATTATGATTCAATCAAATATGTACAAAACTCTTTTTATGCAATTTTTCAAACTAGCAAATTTTTATGACAAAATTTTTTGAGTGTAAGGAATAAGGGAAAGTTTTGCAAAATATTTAAAAACATTTACACACAATTTTTTGCAAACTTTTATTTTCCAAACAATTTTCAAAAATTTTGAACTATATACATAATTTTGATACAAAAATATTTACAAGCATTTTACAATCAAAACAATTTTACAAACATTTGTACAAAAATAGTTTTTACAAACGATATTTACAAATAATTTTGTATAAAAATTTTAAATTTTTTGTAATTTTTAATTTAAAGGTTTTTAACCATTTTATTTCATTAACACACACACACAAAGTACAAGTTATGGCTAAAGTATATATATAATATATACGACACCCCCTATACTTAGCCCGAACGATGTCCTAAGAGTGATCAAAGAGCGATGAAAGCAAGACATAACTCGTGCTGAATATTGGGAAGTGAAAAGAAATGCTATACTACAATGACGAATACATGAATATAATGAATAGAGGTCAGTGATCTCTTATACTTAGGATCGAATAATCCTAAGTATAGAAGCCTGTACACAAGGGGAAAACCAAGGGTTAGGATGTACAAGGTCTACCTCCCTTATACTTAGGGTAAAATATCCCTAAGTATAGGCAGCAAAACAGAGGTAAAAAGAATCAAATGAATAATCACATGTCTGATACCCCCCATATACTTAGGGTAAAGCACACCCTAAGTATAGCATAATCGTAAGATGAAGATGAGATGTTAGACAGAATGAATGAATGATATGGACAACTAGATCTATACAGCTGCGGAAGATAAGTGATAATCAGGCATGAATTGCAAATGATGTGAGTTAAAGACCACATCTCATGCAAAATGAATAGGGGCAACGTCAACGATCAATAGATCATGATCAAGATATGATTTCAGGCGCTGACCGTTAACCTGAAAGGTGGAATCAAATGACAACTCAGATATGTCGATGCTTCCTTTATCGTGCACCTTTATGACCAGGTATGATCCCTTCCATTTGCTTTGTAATTTCCATGGAAATAATCTCAACCTAGCATCAAATAGCCACACTCTCTGGTTTGGCTCAAACTGTTTATGGCTGGTATGAGAATCATGCCATATCTTTACTCTTTCCTTATACTGTAGGCTACTCGAAAAGGTTGTATCTCTCAACTCCTCCAGAGCTGCCAACTCTGCTTTCCTCTGATCTCCTATACTCTTGGAATCCAATAATAACTCAATGACTGCCCATAGTGACTTGTGCTTGCTTGCCATAGATGATATGAAAGGGAGATGTACCCAAAGGAGTCTTGAAGGAGGTCCGATAGACCCACAAGACCGAGTCCAAAGGCTGTGACCAATCCTTTCGGTCTGGGCAGACAACCTTCTGCAATATAGTCTTGATCTGCTTGTTAGATACTTCAGCAAGATCATTGGTTTGAGGGTGATTTGGAGTGGCATCACGATGGTCAATGCTGAACTCATTAGCAAGGGCCTTTACCTTGTTGATAAAGCGGGTCCCCTCGTCAGATATCAAAACTCTAGGTACCTCGAACCGTGAAATGATGTTTTCCCTAAAAAATCTGCATACGATTTTAGCATCTGCATTTTGGGCGGGGATGGCCTCAACCCAACTACTCAAATAATCCACAACAAGCGGAATGTACTCGAATCCCCGACTCTTAGGGAATGGACCCATGAAATCGATGCTCCATGCGTCAAAAACCTCACAGAAGTGAATGGCCTGCATCAGCATTATATCACGTTGTCCACAAGTGCCCATCCTCTGACAGTCAGTACACCTCTTCAGGAATTCATCAGAATCCTTGAAGAGGGTAGACCACCATAGGCCGGATTGGAGCACTTTCTATGTTGCCCTCCTCCCAGAGTGATGTCCTCCTACCTCAAGCTTGTGGCATATGCATCGACGCCAAACGCTATCCCATCCTTCATGATAAAGGATGGGATCCTCCCAATGGTACGACTTGTCCTTCGCAAGGAAAGTCTCAAGTTGCTGCCTGGGTCAACCTTGTGGAACTTTCTTGACGATAAGATAGTTCACAATGTCAGCGTACCATGGAAGCGAGGCGATAGCAAGGATCGCCTCGTTTGGGAAGGTCTCTGTAATAGGTGCAATATGATAAGAATCCTCAAGGTTCTCTAAACGGGAGATGTGATTCGCCACCACATTCTTAACTCCAGACTTATCCTTAATATTTATGTCAAACTACTGGAGTAGAAGGATCCATCTGGTCAATCTGGCTTTGGCATCCTTCTTTGCCATGAGGTACCATATGGTGGTGTGATCTGTAAATATCATCACTCGACATCCAATAATATAAGATCTGAACTTGTCCAAAGCAAATACCACTCCTTCTCAGTTATAATGTAGTTCTACTGAGAGACATTCAAAGTCTGGCTAGAGTAGTGTATTACATAAGGCAATCCATCCCTCCTCTATCCTAGCACAACCCTTACTGTAAAATCAGAAGCATCTATCATGATCTCGAATGGGAGAGACCAATCAGGTGGATGAAGGACAAAAGCCTCAACAACTAATCCCTTGAGAGTATCAAATGATGCTAGACACTTATCATATACAATGAACTCAGTGTCTTTCGTCGGCAGATCAGTAAGCGATTGGGAAATACGACTGAAATCCTGAATGCATAGGAAAGACCACAACTGTCATAAATTGGACGGTGCATTGAGTTTCTTGATGATGTCCACCTTGGCCGGATCGACCTCCATGCCCCTGTTGGAGATGATATGGACAAGCACCGTCCCCTGAGTCACCATGAAGTGACTCTTCTCCCAAGATAAAACAAGATGGACCTCTATACAACGCTGAAGTACGTGGTCTAGGCAGTCAAGACAAGAATCAAACCCATCGCCATCGACCGAAAAGTCATCCATGAAGACCTCCAAACAGTCACACACCATGTCCGAAAAAATAGAAAGCATGCACCTTTGAAATGTCACCAGGGCATTACATAAACCAAAGGGCACCCGTCTAAAAGCATACGTCCCTAACGGACAGACGAAATCGTTTTCTCCTGGTCTACGGGCGCTATGGCCACTTGGTTATAGCCGGGTACCCGTCAAGGAAATAGTAATGACTCTTCCCAACTAGCCTCTTGATAATCTGATCAATAAATGGTAGTGGGAAATGATCATTCTTGGTGTCCTGATTCAATCATATGTAGTCCACACAAACCCTTCAAGAAGTGCGTACCCAGGTAGCTATCTCCTCTCCGTACTCGCTCATAACTGTAGTGATACCCATCTTCTTGGGTACCACATGGAATGGACTAACCCATTTGGAGTCGGAATGGGATAGAAAAAATCGATGCTCCACCATTTTGATATCTCCTTCATGACCATATCTCGAAGATTCGGGTTCTGATGTCGTTGGAATGCACGTGATGGCTTGGCATACTCTTTGAGATAGATATGGCAGGAGCACTGATGAATCCACATTTCATCATCTTTATTCTATCATTTTGACATCAAAAACCCTAGCAAATGCATGTAAATACCCTTAAATAGAGCATCTTAGCATTCATGTATGTACATCTAAATAGTGTATAAAATACTGTAATTAAAGCCAAAATTATAGAATAAATAAAAGAAAAGAAAAAGAATAAAATATTGTAAATATTTTATGACCCGAAACCTCGAGACCTAGGCATCTTGATGAATAGGTCGACAAGGAATAAAGTAGGAAAGATAAGGGTCAAATACCTATATTATTTAATTCATTCTTTATTCATTTTGGGACCTATTTTTGGTTCCACTTTTTATACATCAAATAAAGAAACTTTGTACATAAAAGTTGTAGATAATTTAATAAAGAAAAATACAAAATTGATTTCACAGAAAAATAATGTACAAATAAAAAGTTATGGTCTGAATAAAAATCCAGAATCCCAACTTCCCAGACCCGTATCTACAACTGACTACTCCAAATGCAACAAACCCACCTTTAATTGTATATAGAATAAAATAATCTATCCAATGGCGGTGGTTTCGCATTTGGCGGAGCTACGGTTTGAAAGTTGAGTTTTGGACCCTCATTGTATACTTGTACAGATTAAAATATTCAATTTATTATTTATTTATTATTTTTATAATTTTATATTTTTATAATATTGTAAATATTATTTATAATAATTATGTGCATTAAAATCAGAATAAAAATGCAAAGAAAACTCAAAATAAAAATACTTATAAATACAATACCTATATATTTTATACTTGTATTTATTTAAATGTGCAGAATACATCAGAAAAATAAAACAAAAATATATTTGTGTATATAAAAGTATTTTATGATTTTAGAAAATAAGAAATAAAAATAATGAAAATAAAATACACAGAATAAAAATAAAATACTAACATACATAGGTATTATACCTATATAGGGCTAAAAAGTAGATTCATGAAAATATGCCTCATAAAATAAATTAAAATCATAATAAAATACTACATAAAATAACAAATTTTTTTATTTTTTAATCATTATTTAATTCGACTTATTTCTATTTTTAAATGAATTAACAAAATAATAATCAGGGATTTTTCCTGGTTGGTCCACGTGGACCAACCAGGTTTCAGCCCCAGTTGACTTCGGTCAACTGGTCGCCCTACCCCCTGTAGCCCTTGTCAGGCCTGGTTTTTGGCCGCATTTGGCGGATTTTTCTGGGTTGAGGCTTTCACCATTTCGCCTCGAATCCTTCTGCAATCTTCTTCCTCTACCAACCATCTTGCCCGCCTTGCGATTACATTGGGGGTTGCATCACTGAGGCGCTCCAGCTTCTTTGATCTTTGAGCCCTTGCAGCTCGGGGTCAAACCCAATATAAGCGACCCCCCTACTTTGAATTCAAATCGAGTCCCCTTGGTCCACCCCTCTCCGCCTCTCTGGTGCTCTGAAGCTTGCTGGAGGTGACAGCTCCGCCGCGAGCTCCTTAGCCAGGGCGTACGAGGTCGAGGGCGCCTCCACCACCTCCCGTAAGACCGGCGGTCGAGGTACATCTCCCCTCTAAGCTCCGGCCATCGAGGGCCCCCTTCATCCATTTATCTTTCGCTCAATAGATTCGTCGTAGTCCTAGGATCAAAGCCCCATAGAATCCACTTCGATTCCTCGCTCGGTTCGCACCTTCAACTCCATCGCTGGAGTGCTCCTCCGGCTGCCACCTCTACGTCACATCCACTATGCGCCAGCCACCACGGGGCCAAGGCAGTTTGCCCTTGGTCCTTTCACGACCTTTCCCTGCAGGTTTTGAGCCAAATCGCATACATGGGGAGCCCATTTTGGAGCCGCCGGAGATACCTGGAGGCTTTGAGCTCCGCCGCCGTCGTAGGCGAAGGCCATCACCCTTCCGGTCGTCTTGAAGCTTCCCAGCCATGGAGGACACCTGCGGGAGGAGATCTGGGCCATTTTGAGGCCTGAACGCCGACGAAGGAGGACGGGGGAGGTCGCGGAAGTTCGCCGTCGCCGACCTTCTTCCGCGTTCTTCCTTCTGGCCTCGCTGCCGTCCGATCAAGAAGGAGCCCCAGATTTAACGTGGATCGTCCGATCGTCAGCGCCCACCACCGTCGGATCTCATCTGAGATCTGATCTCAGACGTCCAGACCGAATCGTCATCGCGAGCCGCACGTGTCAAGTGAAGGCCACCCGGCCGTTGGATCCGCCTTGCGAGGGATTTTTGCAAGTATACCCTCACTATTTTTGTATTTTCTTTTAGTCCAGTAACTTTTATTCGTAGTTTAAAATTTTTGTAAATTTTGCAAGTAGACCATTCTACTGTTAGTATTTACATTTAGGTCCTCTGCCACGTCACCTCACGTGACCTGTACACGTGAGGTGCGGGAATTTTGCAGAGAGACCCTCGGTCTTTGGTTTATTTCATTTCAGTACCAAAACTTTGATATTAAGTGTTATATTTTTGGAGAAATTGCATGTAAGCCCTCAGATTTTGGGAAATTACACTTCAGTCCTCGCTAGGCGCGTGCAAGTCACGCGCCCTGGTGGGAAAATTGCGTCGACACCCCTACGGCTTTTGTAATTTATGTTTGGTCGTGGAAATTGAATATTAAGTGTTAATTTTTGAGGAAAATTGCATGTATGCCCCTGGACTTTTGAATATTTGCACTTATACCCCTACCAGGCTATGATATTTTTGTGTGCTTGTATTAATTATTTGGAACCCCATTTTAATTCCAAAATTCTAAAAAATTAGGGTTAAGCTCCTGTATGCTTGTACTGTAACGCCCTATTTTTAGTTTTTGATTTTATTTTATTTTTACATTTATTAAAAATAAAAAACAAGCTTTTTGCCTACTGTCTAGTTTAGAAAATACCAAAAAAAATATTAAAATATCTCGAAAAATTACAAAAAAATTCCCTAGTGTGTATTTTAACATACTTTAGTGTCATTCCAAAAATCACTAAAAATCTCAAAAGAAAAACCTTAAAAATTCAAAATATATAAAAACTTCAAAAAATATATAAAATCAAAAAATTTAGAAAAATACAAACTCAGTTCCTGTTTTTCTATATTTCATTATCTTTATTTGAAAATTAGTGTGAAATAGTTTGGTGGTTGTTTGCTAATTTTAATTCCTATTTTACTCACAACCAGCACACATTTCACTGTTTTTCCTTATTTCAGTATTTAAAAATACCAAAATAGTTTGAAAAATACCCAAAAATCACAAAAACAATAAAAAATCCTAAAAATATCAAAAACATTTTATTTCTGAATTTTTGGTTATTTTTGCACATTTTTATAAATACTTTATCTTATCTTTTATTACATTGTCTTTATATTCCAATATTATAAAAAAATAAAAATATAAAAAAAGAAAATATAAAATCAGTAAATTAAAAATCAAAATACAAAATTAAAAATAAAATAAAATAAAATAAAATATTTTTTAAAAACCCACAAAATCTTTGCTTGCTTGCTTGCTTAGTGTAGACACCACACACTTTCACTCACACACATTTATTTGCACTTACCCTGTTTGCTCCCTGTGTTCGAACTCTCTGCATACTTGCTTGCTATACATTTTGTGCAGAGTTAAAAATAAATTTTAACTCCACATTTATTTCTATTTCTTTGATCTATAGTGTGGGTTAATTGTTGATTAAATACATTTTATTGTGGGTCACCGCAGCGACCTCGGTTGTCTCCGCCTTGTGTGAGACATACTCTTTAGACCCCCGATAATTTGTGTTTATCAAATGGCACCGTTGCCGGGGAGCAACAATGAGTAGTTCACACTTTTGTCTATTTGTGTTTGTTGTCTACCATAGCTTTATTTTGTCTCTCTTACACTTTTGATATATCTATTGATTGAGCTATCTGACCATTCTTCTTTTGTCTTCTTGCGAGGGACCGCGGAGCGAGGCGGGTCGCCTAGGTGACCCGAAGCAACCACATGAGGCGGAGCCGGCTTTCTTAAGCCAAGCCGACAAGAGAGAGTAGGAGGAGTGAGAGAGTGATTAGATTAGATCGCATTTTTATTTTTTTGAGAGAGTGATTTGATAAATTGTAATAATACAGGTACTTGGACTCTTGGACACTCCGGGCCTAATTTCCGGGTGTTTGTTCACCCGGGGGCTCACCGCGGCTTTTCATCGCGTTTTCCGTTGTCATTTTCCGGTTCTGTTTTCCTTTTTCATTTCTTTTGTGGATTGAGCCCTTAGTTGTAGGCCTTGCTTGATTCGATTAGAATAGGTCCAAACACACTAATAACATTTGCATGCTCCTATAGATCGTATTTGGACTTAGACTAATTAAACAGTTGGCTATTAGCTTTCGATCAGCGCGCCGCGAGCTCATCCCACACAAGCGCTTTCTCCTAACTCAAGTGTGTTGAGCAGAGGAGGGGTGAGCCTAGACCGGACATTAGGATTGAGAGTTAGTGGCTAGCTTGTGGTTCTTCACGCTAGCAGTTGCCTACCCTGGGACGATTTCCACATTGCATTTCGGCATGTAGTTTAGGTTTACAAATTCTGCTTTGCATCCCGCATGGAGAGAGCTGGGATTCACTGTAAGTCTTCTCACTTAGCATTCATCATTTAGGCACAAAGGTGAGATTTCCACCTTGGTGTCGACTTGCACGTCTTTTCCGACTCTATTCTCCCTCTGTTTTTGGAACAAAGTAGGATCAAGAAAATACAAAAATCGTTAGGCGCTTATTTAAATCAACTCAAAAGAAGCGATAACACCAAAAAAAATAAAAAAAAGACTGCTAAGAAAAACTTGACCAGAAATAAAATCGGTAATTGGATTCATTGCTTGGGGAGAGTAACACCCTCACTTGTATTCATGTTGCATGGGAAGGACTCCTTCCAAGTGAGGTGAGCGCTTCGTAAGGATTAGAGCCAAAAACCCAACTTGTGGCTGCCTTGTGTATCGCCTGGATTTCCGAAGTATTGGCGCTGCTATCGTACGTAGTCGAGTAGGGCTTGGTCGCCATTGGTGACTCACTATTGTGTGAGCATCGACCTTGTCCGAAGTACCGAGCATAGGCCACGCCTTCACGGGTGTGTCTGTCTCACCGGCTGCGTCCGAGTAGGATCTTGCACGCTCACAGGTGATTCCGTTGCGAGCGAGATCCGAAGTATCAGTTTCGCCTATCGGCTTCCTCCCTCTATTTCTTTGGCTGAGTAGGGATCTAGGAAGGGTTACAAGGACCTTAAAAAGCGCAAGTTACAGGTTACACAGGAGGAGGACAAGTACGGGAATACTTTTCCGGCAGTACTCTCTCTCCTTTAGGCGTAGCGCTCTAAGGACTCGTGAAAAGATTAATTCCTGAATCAAGCTAAAATTGACAAGATAAAGGCCGAACCTTCACGGCTTCATGTGTTGAGTTGGTGAACTCACCCCTGTTTTGTGTTTGATTGCTAGTTTTATTTAGGTCAAGATCAAAAACACAACACAATTGTGCGCAATTTTGCTTCTCCTTTATTTCTCTTCTTCTGCATTCCCTCTGCTCTTCTCAATAATCAAGATGATGGGACAGAGATCTCTTAGGCCGACTTTGTCGGCACCGCTATCCAGCACTCCTCCTTATTCATCTAGGACTACCTCGGAGAGTCCGCTCTCCGAGCCTGAGTTTACATCCACCCTGTTCCCCCTCGACCACCCTTCCCATTCTCCTTTTCTCAGTCCAATAGTTTCAGAATTCAGTGCATCACAGAGTTCAGATCATTCGACAGCACCTGAGATGGCCTCTTTTGCTTTTTCAGAGAATCCAGTGATGGCAGACAGAGGCGAGCACCCCAGATGACCATGATCACCCTCCGTTCATATTTGATCAGGCGGCCATCAACAATTCCTTGTTAGCGTCCCTGGAGACTATGTAGAGGCAGATCTGTGACCATGGAACATTCATGGGTGATCTCATGAGAGAGATAGCGTAGATGAGAGAAAATCAACCTGGGGGCGGTGGTGGTGGTGGAGGAGGAGGACCTGATGCAGGAGGAGGTGATCCCGACGCTGAGAGACCGTCGCAGACCATCATGAGAGAATTGCATAACCCAACAGCGTCCCTTACACATCGGTGGATCAGACTCCCGCCAATCCATGCAGACTTCGAGTTGCGGCCCCACACCATTCAGCTTCTACCCAAATTCCATGGGTTGCCGACCGAAGAGCCACACCTCCACCTCCAAGATTTCGAGATGATATGCAGCACCATCCATGACAGGTTGATGACTGAGGACATGATCAAGATGATCGCCTTCCCGTTCTCATTGGTTGACAAAGCCACATATTGGCTCAAACACCTCGGGCTATTCATCGACACTTGGGCATATCTCCGGACCGCATACCTGAAGAAATACTACCCTCTCGGCCAGACCAATGCAGCTAGAGCAATGATCAACAATTTTGTCATGATCCCTAATGAACAATTCCATGAAGCTTGGGATCGATTCTGAGAGCTCATCGACGGTGTCCACATCATGATATATCCAAGCCCAATCTGGTTCAAAGTTTCTTCTGTGGGCTGACACCGGAGCTGCAGGGGCTCGTCAAGCGCCTCTTGCGGTGGGTCGTACTTTTTCAAGGGTGAAGACGACGTCTGGGCCATTTACGAGGGCATGGCAGAAAATTCAACAGTGATGGCCCAAGCCCGAGTCTACATGCAGCAGAAGCCCCCGCAAGGAGCGGGATCATTCCAGAGGATCGCCCGCATCGATGCCGGTCCCAACACAGTGTCGGCAGCCGCAGCCTAAGCTGAATCAGCAGCAGCCGACATGGGCATAATCAGTGAGAAGCTGGACCGCCTCGAGATCCTCGAGAAGAAGCAGATGCAAGGCATGACCCAGATGGACCAGATTGCCAAGACCATGAGTGACCTGAAGACGCAGATCCTTTGCGTCCAGGAGGCACAAACTCACTCCCAGCAGCCTCCTAGGTCACGGGCTGACCCCGGCAGTAGCAGTTCTAACCCAGCTTCTACCTCGTACCGCCAGGTGAACCATATCCAGGTAGAGCCGGTTCCACTGCTACAGTACTACCCAGCACAACCGCCATCTCCAGACACTCAGATGGTGGTGTATCAGCCGGAGCAGCCACTGGCAGTTCTTCCTCCACCCTCCTTCGAGCAGGAACCATTGATGGAAGTCAATGGGATTTGGTACGACCGGTACCCTCAGCCTGGGATCTGTTGTGATCATCCAGGATTCCGTTGGGGCAACGGTGGCTCTTCATCCCAGCAGCAGAATCCCGCTCAAGGACATCAGAGCAGCCAGCAGCAACAGCAACACCAGCAGCCCCAGTATGCCCAACCACAACAGTATCAGAGTGGTCCTCGTCCCGCCTATCAGGGACAGCAGTGGAGGCAGCAACAACAGCCTCAACAATCTTATCCCTATCATCCCCAATATCAACCGCAGCAGCAACAACAACCCCATTTCCAGCAGGGACAACCATCCGGTTCTCAGGGTCCCACCTTTGAGAACCCAGCATTAGATGATCTTGCCCGCTTGCTCTCCGAACAGCGATCCTCCTTCAGGCAAGAAATGGATGAATTCCGGCAGGAGATGAGGGACATAATAAAAGGCAAGGCCGCCATACCCGCTCAGATTGAACCTAATCCGAACAATCTGAAAAGGAAGTCTGAGCAGGTAGAGTTTACAGAGGATACCTCTCCTAGTGACTATTTGAGTGATATGTCTTATTCTTTCTATGATGCTGATTTTGTGACTACTAGGAGCGGTAGGATGCCCGCAGGCGGCGCCTCTTCTGAGCGACAACCAGATGCAGAACCAGGAGCGCCGGAGGAGCAGAGTAGCGGTGCTGATGCCACTAATGATGATGTTGAAGACGGTGGTGCTGAGGCCACCAATGATGGAGATCCAGATGACGGTGATGATGCCGTCGTGAGACCAGATGCAGACGGTGGTGCAGATGCCACCATTTTGGATGCTGAGCCAGAGCACGGTGTTGATGCCGCAAAGACAGGTGCTAGTGGTGGTACTGACGCCACCACATCTACTTTTGTTGAGCCTCCCTCTGTGATGTTACCACATTTTGTACCTATGGATTGTGGGAACAAAAAGAAAAGCAAAAATATGAATAAAGGAAAGGTTTCTGTTCACATTGCGGATCCATATGTGGTGAATGATGATTATTGTATTGATTCTCCTCCTTCACAGGCACAGGGATCGATTCCTAGCCCTCCATCTGTGGAGGCCCCTACCATCCCCTTCCCTGAGGCACTCTGCCGAGCGAAGGGGAATAAAAGAGAAAATCCTAAAAAAGATCAGCAGGTAGAGTTCGGCAATCAGATGATAGACAGATTCCACATTCAGCTGACTCTACAGGAAGTACTTGAGCACATCCCCTTCTTCAAGAACAACCTGAAAGAGAAGACTACTGTCCGTAGGAAGAGGAGGAACCACAGAGATCAGATCCATGTGCTCACTTATTCTACTTGCTGCACCGTCCAGAACAAGCTGCCAGCCAAGCGACCAGACGCAAGAGCTCCCTATGTCAGATGCGAGATTCAAGAGCAGCAGTTTGATCGTACTCTATTAGACAACGGCTCTTCAATCAACCTTCTTCCGACAGCCTTACTCGACCGATTCGAGTTTGGTCCTCTTCTTAGGAGCATGACAGTCCTTCAGTTTGCTGATAGGTCGACTAAGAGGCCGAAGGGGTTATTGAAAGACGTGGTCGTTACCATTTAGGGCCTGAAATTCCACGTGGACTTCGTTGTGTTGGACATGGAGATCCCTGAGTCAGTAACCGATGCCCCCATCATACTCGGACGTCCATTCTTGGCCACAGCCAAGGCGGTGACCGACCATGATAGCGGGAAGGTATGTTTTCGCGTAGAGGGCGAAACCATACAAATAGAGACGATCGAAGAAACCGGAGCCAGAGAGTTAGAATGCTCGGAGCAGTCCAGTGAAGTAGCGCAGATGACAGAGGAAGAGCTAGACATCCACCAGGTTTGTGATTTTGTGATGACTGATGATGAATCCAACTGGATAGATCCTATAGCACCGACTCTCGCCTTGCCTACAGATTCACTATATCTCAAGCTCATGGCAGTCGAGAGCCGGGAGAGCACATCCCTGGATGAGGATACACCTGAGGCTGACAGTGTTGTGATGAGTGGTGCCGATGATTTTCATTCTTGCTCATCTTCTTCTGATCCCTCGGATTCAGACATTGACTGGGATGACTTTGATGATTATTTACCTTGTCTGATTCCTTTTGAGCCAACAGCCATGACAGAGTGCGAGCCAGTGCAGTTCATTGATGATTCAGCAAGCCGCCCTTTGTCAGAAATTCATGCAGAGCGAGAGTTCTCCCATGCAGACCTGGTAGCATTTACACAGACATATCAGAAGCCATATCTGCCGCCTCCCACTTGTCTAGAACTAGAGGAATCTGAACCCAGTGCACCTATCACAGAGACATTTCCAGATGAGGCGATCTTGGCTATCACCTTGCTCCCGTGGTACGCTGACATTGTGAACTATCTTGTCGCCAAGACGGTTCCACAAGGTTGGCCCAGGCAGAAACTCGAGACCTTCCTGGCGAAGGCCAAGTTTTACCATTGGGAGGATCCCGTCCTTTATCATGAAGGAGGGGACAACATCTGGAGGAGGTGCATTCCTCAAGAAGAGCATCATAGCGTCCTCACATACTGCCACAAGCTTGAGGCAGGAGGACATCATTCTGGAAAAAGAACAACACATAAGGTGCTTCAATCTGGCCTATGGTGGCCTACTCTCTTCAAGGATTCTGATGAGTTCGTGAAGAGATGTACTGATTGTCAGAAAATGGGAACCCGCGGACAGAGAGACATGATGCCCATGCAACCCATTCACTTTTGTGAGGTTTTTGATGCATGGGGGATTGATTTCATGGGCCCATTTCCTAAGAGTCAGGGATTCGGGCATATTTTGCTCGCTGTGGATTATGTCAATCGATGGGTTGAGGCCATCCCCGCCCGAGCCGCAGATGCTAAAACCGTGTGCAAATTCTTGAGGAAAAATATCATTTCACGGTTCGGGGTACCTAGAGTCTTGATTTCAGACGGGGGGTTTCACTTCATCAATGACAAGGTTAGGGCCCTTGCAGATGAGTTCGGCATTGACCATCGGGTTGCCACACCGTATCACCCTCAGACTAATGGTCTTGTCGAAGTTTCGAATCGGGAGATAAAAACAATCTTGCAGAAAGTTGTCCGTCCAGACCGAAAGGATTGGTCGCAGCTTTTGGACTCGGTCTTGTGGGCTTATCAGACTTCTTTCAAGAATCCATTGGGGACATCTCCCTTTCGACTCGTCTATGGCAAGCCGTGCCATCTGCCAGTGGAGATCAAGCACAAATCTTTTTGGGCAGTCACTGAGTTACTGTTATATCCCGAGAGCATAGGAGAACAGAGAAGAGCTGAATTGGCAGCCCTGGAAGAGCTGAGAGACACAACCTTTTCCAACAGCCTACAGTACAAGGAGAAAGTGAAGACATGGCATGATTCGCATATCAGCCATAAACATTTTGAGCCAGATCAGAGAGTATGGTTGTTTGATTCCAGGCTGAAAATATTTCCTGGGAAATTACAGAGCAAGTGGAAAGGTCTGTATGTGGTCAGGAAGGTACATGACAATGGCAGCATCGACATATCCGAACCGTCATCTTCCTCTACCTTCCGCGTCAATGGTCAACGCCTGAAACTATATCTAGATCATGATCCGCCGACCATTGACGTTGCCCCCATTCTTCTGGTATGAGATGTGTCCTTTGACTCATATCATCTGCATCTCATACATGGTGATCACTTCTATCTTCTGCTGTACAGATCATCTGTCCATATCACTCTTTCATATGTTGATTTATTTTCTTCTTTTCTTCTTTTCTTCTTTTCCTTTTCTATTTTCTTTATCTATCAAAAAGGTGCCACCCTTGTAGACAGTTTTCCATACTTAGGATGTACTTTGTCCTAAGTATAGGGGGGTGTGCACCCCGAGTCTTCTTTATCTTTTGATCCTCTCCATTGTCTCCTCTTCTTGTCTATACTTAGGGATATCTTACCCTAAGTATAGGGGGAGACAATCTGCATACGATCTGTTCATTCCCTCCCTTGACCCTCCCTACGTTGTGTACAGTCTGCTATACTTAGGATTACTTGATCCTAAGTATAGGGGGAACGGTCAACTTCTTATTGGTTCATTCATTCATTCTTTAGACTTGTCTATACTTAGTACGAGTTATGTCTTCTCTTTTCTCTCCGATTATGAGGACATAACTCAAGCTAAGTATAGGGGGGTCATATATACTACGTATATATTTTAGCCATAACTCGTACTTTCATATTTTCTCAATAATATGGCTAATAATTCTTTAAAATTCATTAAAAATCTTTAATAAAAAGATGTTATCATTCCTCAAATTCTTTTTGTATATACTGATTAATAAATCAGGTGAAAATGTTTTTTGCAAAATATTTGAAAAATAGTGTGAAAATCTTTGTGAACATCTATTGAAAACTATTTTGAAAATGTTTTGTTACATGTTTTCAACTCGTGTAAAAATGTGTGGTTTGTAAAATTTCTTTTCTTTGTGTGAAATAAAATGTTTGAAAAATGATTTGCAAATGGTTTGAAAAATGGTTGCAAAAATATTTTGAAAAATCTATATGTACTGTTTTGAAAGCCTTTGCAAAATGATTTTCAAATGTGTGTACATGTTTGTAAAATGTTTGTAAAAAAATTATTTTGGACTATAGTTTTCAAAAATTGTGTGAAAAAGCTTGTGTCAAATAAGTTTGAGGAATACATACATCTCACCAAAATCCACTATATGTATCTATATATGTATAAAATTGACCACTTACCCTTGTAAATCCTTAAAATCCACTTCTTGTATATATAAGAAGCACTCCTGTGTACATATTTTTAACCTTGTTTTCAGCCAAAATCTTTTTATTTTCAAAAATCTCAAAAACATTTGCAAAATTAAAATCCAAAAAAACATTTGAAAAATCTTTTTGAAAAATATAAAAAAATGCATATGCATCATCATCATCATCTTTTCAAAAATCCATAAAAAGTTCAAAATCTTTGAAAATTGCATCATAAAAATATTTTCTGCATTGCATTGCATAGCATTCGCATTTTTCGGATTGAGTTTGATAGTTGAACAAGTCTAAGTAAAATCCGGAGATTGGAGCTTGATTGGACCTTAAAATCTACCTAATAACAGGAACCTTATCGGAACTGGGTTTGAGGTACTTCAGCTCTAGTTGACTTAATTCTTTGAGGATCACGGGACTTAGTTCAATGGATTCTTAACTGCCTAAGTAGAATATTTCGGAGCACACACACGACTCTTGTTGATAATGACCTAATTTGGACACCTGCACCTTTCACATGGCTCAACCCAGTTGGAGTGGTGAGGGGATTGGATTTGCCGGTATGAGACGCACACAAGTGGAAACATTTGTCCTCCTCTAGGGAGGGAAGTGCACCCCAACCCGTCCAGTGATTAGGAAGTCTAAAGACAGGAGGCTGTGGGTTGCGATAAAGCTTCAAAAGAGGGATAGTCTACTGGCTCAAGAGGAAAAACTCCTTATATAAATGCTGCTGTATATAGTATTAAAAAAAAGAGACAGGCTTGTACAAAAATAAAATGCATGTAAAAGTATGTGAATATGTTGTATGGAAAATAAGAAAGCTTGAGCATCAAAGTCATATCATGTGAGCCTGCAGCTGGATGACTTGACTACACTGGTCTTGCATCCTCGGATAGGTAGCTACACTGGCTACCGTCTATTCTTCTCTTCACCCCCTCCTCTTGAGCAGGTTGCCACTTGAACTTAGAAGGGAATGCCCCGCTCCTCGAGGACGGAGTTGTTGGATTGGGGAATCATTGGGTTGTCATACTGGAGAAGTCAATCTCTTTGTCATTGTAGTTGGGGAGAGCCACCATCACTTACAATGGTACGAGTCAGATTCATAGTCGTAGGAGTTTGCGTATGAGTTGAAGTATTTCTGACCTGGCTATTGAGGAGACTTGAGCAGAGTTTTGGGATTCTCAGGGACTGTTGGATTTCAAATTCGATTCTCAATAAGGTTCCGCCCGCACTAAAATTCCAAAGGTCCGACTTAAGCTCCAAACTTTGATTTTGTGAAGACAAGTTCGATGATCAAATAAAATCCAAGTTCTTCTTTTTCTTTTCTTTGTTTTTCTTTTCTGCACTTATTGCATAAGTGTTTGCTAGGGACTAGCAAAGGTAAAGTATAGGGGGACGATGAATCCGCATTTCATCATCTTTATTCTATCATTTTGGCATCAAAAACCCTAGCAAATGCCTGTAAATACCCTTAAATAGAGCATCTTAGCATTCATGTATGTGCATCTAAATAGTGTATAAAATACTATAATTAAAGCCAAAATTATAGAATAAATAAAAGAAAAGAAAAAGAATAAAATATTGTAGATATTTTATGACCCGAAACCCCGAGACCTAGGCATCTTGATGAATAGGTCGACAAGGAATAAAGTAGGGGGAGATAAGGGTCAAATACCTATATTATTTAATTCATTCTTTATTCATTTTGGGACCTATTTTTGGTTCCACTTTTTATACATCAAATAAAGAAACTTTGTACATGAAAGTTTTAGATAAAATAATAAAGAAAAATACAAAATTGATTTCACAGAAAAATAATGTGCAAATAAAAAGTTATGGTCTGAATAAAAATCCAGAATCCCAACTTCCCAGACCCGTATCTCACAACTGACAACTCCAAATGCAGCAAACTCACCTTTAATTGTATATAGAATAAAATAATCTATCCAATGGCGGTGGTTTCGCATTTGGCGGAGCTACGGTTTGAAAGTTGAGTTTTGGACCCTCGTTGTATACTTGTACAGATTAAAATATACAATTTATTATTTATTTATTATTTTATAATTTTATATTTTTATAATGTTGTAAATATTATTTATAATAATTATATGCATTAAAATCAGAATAAAAATGCAAAGAAAACTCAAAATAAAAATACTTATAAATACAATACATTGGTATACTACCTACATACATACCTATATATTTTATACTTATATTTTATTTAAATGTGCAGAATACATCAGAAAAATAAAACAAAAATATATTTGTGTATATAAAAGTATTTTATGATTTTATAAAATAAGAAATAAAAATAATGAAAATAAAATACACAGAATAAAAATAAAATACTAACATACATAGGTATTATACATATATAGGGCTAAAAAGTAGATTCATGAAAATATACCTCATAAAATAAATTAAAATTCATAATAAAATACTACATAAAATAACGAATATTTTTTATTTTTTAATCATTATTTAATTCAGCTTCTTTCTATTTTTAAATGAATTAACAAAATAATAATCAGGGATAGTTGACTTCGGTCAACTGGTCACCCTACCCCCTGTAGCCCTTGTCAGGCCTGGTTTTTGGCCGCATTTGGCGGATTTTTCTAGGTCGAGGCTTTCACCATTTCGCCTCGAATCCTTCTGCAATCTTCTTCCTCTACCAACCATCTTGCCCGCCTTGCGATTACATTGAGGGTTGCATCACTGAGGCGCTCCAGCTTCTTTGATCTTTGAGCCCTTGCAGCTCGGGGTCAAACCCAATATAAGCGACCCCCCATACTTTGAATTCAAATCGAGTCCCCTTGGTCCACCCCTCTCCGCCTCTCTAGTGCTCTGAAGCTTACTGGAGGTGACAGCTCCGCCGCGAGCTCCTTAGCCAGGGCGTACGAGGTCGAGGGCGCCTCCACCACCTCCCGCAAGACCGGCGGTCGAGGTACATCTCCCTCTCTGGCTCCGGCCATCGAGGGCCCCCTTCATCCATTTATCTTTCGCTCAATAGATTCACCGTAGTCCTAGGATCAAAAGCCCCTTAGAATCCACTTCGATTCCTCGCTCGGTTCGCACCTTCAACTCCATCGCCGGAGTGCTCCTCCGGCCGCCACCTCTACGTCACATCCACTGTGCGCCAACCACCACGGGGCCAAGGCAGTTTGCCCTTGGTCCTTTCACGACCTTTCCCTGCAGGTTTTGAGCCAAATCACATACCTGGGAGCCCATTTTGGAGCCGCCGGAGATACCTGGAGGCTTTGAGCTCCGCCGCCGTCGTAGGCGAAGGCCAGCACCCTTCCGGCCGTCTTGAAGCTTCCCAGCCATGGAGGACACCTGCGGGAGGAGATCTGGGCCATTTTGAGGCCTGAACGCCGACGAAGGAGGAACGGGGAGGTCGCGGAAGTTCGCCGTCGCCGGCCTTCTTCCGCGTTCTTCCTCCTAGCCTCGCTGCCGTCCGATCAAGAAGGAGCCCCAGATTTAACGTGGATCGTCTGATCGTCAGCACCCGCCACCGTCGGATCTCATCTGAGATCTGATCTCAGACGTCCAGGCCGAATCGTCATCGCGAGCCGAGGAGTCGCCACGTGTCAAGTGAAGGCCCCCCGGCCGTTGGATCCGCCTTGCGAGGGATTTTTGCAAGCATACCCTCGCTATTTTTGTATTTTTCTTTTAGTCCAGTAACTTTTATTCGTAGTTTAAAAATTTTGTAAATTTTGCAAGTAGACCCTTCTACTGTTAGTATTTACATTTAGGTCCTCTGCCACGTCACCTCACGTGACCTGTACACGTGAGGTGTAGGCATTTTGCAGAGAGACCCTCGGTCTTTGGTTTATTTCGTTTCAGTACCAAAACTTTGATATTAAGTTTTATATTTTTGGAGAAATTGCATGTAAGCCCTCGTATTTTGGGAAATTACACTTCAGTCCTCGCCAGGCGCGTGCAAGTCACGGGCCCTGATGGGAAAATTGCGCCGACACCCCTGCGGCTTTTGTAATTTATGTTTAGTCCTGGAAATTGAATATTAAGTGTTAATTTTTGAGGAAAATTGCATGTATGCCCCTGGACTTTTGAATATTTGCACTTATACCCCTGCCAGGCTGTGATATTTTTGTGTACTTGTATTAATTATTTGGAACCCCATTTTAATTCCAAAAATTCTAAAAAATTAGGGTTAAGCTCCTGTGTGCTTGTACTGTAATGCCCTATTTTTAGTTTTTGATTTTATTTTATTTTTACATTTATTAAAAATCAAAAATAAGCTTTTTGCCTACTGTCAAGTTTAGAAAATACCAAAAAAATATTAAAATATCTCGAAAAATTCCAAAAAAATTCTCTAGTGTGTATTTTAACCTACTTTAGTGTCAGTTCAAATATCACTAAAAATCTCAAAAGAAAATCCTTAAAAATTCAAAAATACATAAAAACTTCAAAAAAATATATAAAATAAAAAAAACTCAGAAAAATACAAACTCAGTTCCTGTTTGTTCTATATTTCATTATCTTTATTTGAAAATTAGTGTGAAAAATTTTGGTGGCTGTTTGCTAATTTTAATTCCTATTTTACTCACAGCCAACACACATTTCACTGTTTTCCCTTATTTCGGTATTTAAAAATACCAAAAACAGTTTGAAAAATACCCAAAAATCACAAAAATAGTACAATCCTAAAAATATCAAAAACATTTTATTTCTGAATTTTTGGTTATTTTTGCACATTTTTATAAATACTTTATCTTGTCTTTTATTACATTGTCTTTATATTCCAATATTAAAAAAATAAAAAAATATAAAAAAAAGAAAATATAAAATCAGTAAATTAAAAATCAAAATACAAAATTAAAAAAAACAAAACAAAATAATAATTTTTTTAAAACCCACAAAAATCTTTGCTTGCTTGCTTAGTGTAGACACCACACACTTTCACTCACACACATTTATTTGCACTTACCCTGTTTGCTCCCTGTGTTCGAACTCTCTGCATACTTGCTTGCTATACATTTTGTGCAGAGTTAAAAATAAATTTTAACTCCACATTTATTTCTATTTCTTTGATCTATAGTGTGGGTTAATTGTTGATTAAATACATTTTATTGTGGGTCACCGCAGCGACCTCGGTTGTCTCCGCGTTGTGTGAGACATACTCTTTAGACCCCCGATAATTTGTGTTTATCAAGCACATGGCCGGACTTATCCCCTGGAGATCAACCACACTCCATCCAATCACCTTGCGATTCTTTCAAGAACCTCCATCAAACGAGATTCTTGATCTCCGGTCAAATCCGCTGAAATAATGATTGGGAACATCGCTGGCTCACCCACAAGGATCTGTATTTCATCGACTGCGACAAGGTCTTCGTATCTAGATAACCGGGAGCTGGCAAATCTGGCTTCTGAAATGTCTGAGTGAAGGCTACCAGATCTGCATGGGAGAACTCTCGCTGCATATGAAAATATGACAAAGGTGACTCTGCTGGTGTCTCTGTAATTTGTGCTGGCTCACTCTCCGTCCTAGTTGTCGGCTCTGTGGGAATCAGACAAGGTAAATAATCATCAAAGTCATCCCAATCAATGCCTGAATTCGAGGGATCTGAATTTGAAGAGCATGAAATATACTTTGCTTTGCTGTCCTAACCACGATCATCAACCTCATATGTGTCTGGTGCCGAGAGTGTGCTCTCCGAAATCTCATCTGCTATAATCTGTAAATCTGCAGCGTCTGAGGGTGAGATAAGAGCTCATGATATGAGGTTTAACCAAACTGCCTCATCGTTTATGATCACAAAATCGCACTCCTAGTGGACGTCTTGCTCTACATCTGTCATCTGCTCTGTATCACTCGACTGCTCAGAGCATGTTAAATCTCTCGCTCTAGTCTCCTCGATCATCTCTATTTGTACACATTCGCCCTCGACGTGAAAGTATACCTTCCCACTATCATGATCGGATACCGCCTTGGTTGTGGTCTAGAATGGGTGTTCTAGTATGATGGGGGTATCTGCCACAGACTTAGGGATCTCCATGCCCAATACAACAAAGTCCATGAGGAATTTTAGGCCCTGATTTATGACGACCACGTCCTTTAATAACACCTTCGACCTCTTGATAGTATCTATCAGCAAACTGGAGGACTGCCCTACTCCATCGAAGAGGACAAAACTTGAATCAGTCGAGTAGGGCTGTCGGAAGGAGGTTAATAGAAGAGCCGCTGTCTAATAGGGTACGATCGAGCCACTGCTCATGGATATGGCATCTGACATATGGAGCTCCTACATCAGGTCTCTAGGTTGGCAATCAGTTCTGAATAGCAAAGAAGGTGGCACGAGTAAGCACATGGATCTCTGCATTGTGGTTACTTCTCTTCTTGCGGACGGTGGTCTTCTCTCTCAAATTCTTCTAGAAGAGAGGGATGTGCTCTAGTACCTCATGTAGAGTAAGCTGTATATGAAATCGATCAATCATCTGCTAGTTGAACTCTAGTTGGTGTTTCTTTCTGAGATTTTCTAGTTTATTCCCCTTCGCTAAGCGGAGTGCTTGAGGGAAGGGATGGCTGGACCCTTGATGAATACCCATTCATCACTCTTTATTCTTTTATTTTAGCTACAAAACCTATGCAAAACACATGTAGATATTTGTAAATAGCAATAATTATCATCTAGCATGCATTGTGTAAAATACAATAATTAGCATGTTTTGTGCATAAATAAAATAATAAAGAAATAAAAGAAAAAGAGGGAGATATTTAGAATAAATATTGAGCGACCTAATCCCAAGGGAGGGCTCAGCATGGGCCTGACCGCAAAAGAACCCAAGTAAAGAGAGATAGGGAAGCTCATGTGTTGTACATATACCTTTAAATACATAAAAATTATTTTCCTCTTATTCAAAATAAAAATGGATGTTTATTTATTTGTATATATTTGTAAGTATAAAATTAAAATAAAAATGAGAAAAATAAAAGAAAATTAAAAAGAAATTAAAATCCCTTTATCACTGTACATAAACCATGTGTATAGAAACATCTTATCTATTTATTTCTCCTTATAAATAAATAAGTAAAACCCCATAAAAATATGTACATATTCCATATTCCATAATGAAAATAAATAAAAATAAAATCATAAAAATGAAAATAAAATAAAAAGAAATTAAATAAAAATCAAAGTCCAACTTGTATATATGCCATGTATGTATATAAATAAAATTATTTATTTCACCCTCGTAAATAATTAATAAAAATAAAATAAAAATACCCTATAATTCCAAATTTTATTCTATAAATAAATAAAATATAAAATTGGAATAATTTATATAAAAATAAATAATTAAAAATCAAAAATAAAAAATACACATGTATATACCTGTATATAATAATAATATTTTGTAAATACCTAAATTATATTTCAAAAAAATAAATAAAAATCACTAAAAAATAACTTAAAAATAAAGAAACATTTTTTTTGTTTTAACTTTTCTAAAATAAGGCCATTTACTATTTTAAATTGAATTTCCAAGTAATTATTAAATGGCGCGCACCCATTGGTCCACGGGGGATGTTGACCCCCGGTCAACTCTCCCCCGCGGACCCCCTCCTTGCGGATCCGAGCGACCGACCCGATTTCTCCTCTTTTTCCCTGCTTGATCCGATCACCAATCCCTCAAACCCCGGGCTCTAATCGTTCACTGTGGATCCGAGACCTTCGCCCGCATCTTTGCCTAGGGGTCCGTGCTTCACCAAGCCAGACCCACCACCTTCTTCTCGGACCTGCAAGACTATATAGATGAACCTCCGGCCGCAATTTCACGCCATATTTGGCGCTACTCCTTCGTCCCAGGACCTCCATCCCCTTCCTCTGAGTGACAGCAGTGCGAGGGTGGTGTCGACGAGAGGAGAGGACGTCTGCACCACTGATCCGATGACATCTGACCGCCGGGCACCGCCGTGAGCTGCGCCCGAGCCTCGGGTTCCGATGACCCTCGAGGCGACGACCAAGAGCTTCCTTAGCTCGTCCACAGTCGATTCCACTCATCAGGTACCCCCGATTCTTCCTATTTTTCTTGAATTTCCGATTACCCCCAAATCGACCCATCGCCGTCTCCGACTGATTCCGTTCACTCCACTCATCGATTCGATCATCGGACGACGCCATCATCTTCGTGAGACCCCTATTCACATTCTACGCCCTTCCATACAACCCGGTTCACCCAGGAACTGGGAGTTCACCCTCCTCCACCGTCGCCTCGCCGGAGGGTGTCGCCCCGACGCACACAACCACCCATTTCACCTCTAACTGGGTCGAGGCAGTTTTCCCTCGACCCAGGAAGCGTCCTAGGTTGTTTTGCAGGCCAAATGCAACCCATCTGAGGGTCTTCGAGTTCGAGCCCAGGAGCTTCGAGCCTCCGACATCGCCGGACCACTCTGGTGGTCTCCGGTCTCATTGGAGGATCCCAGTAGCTGCGGAGCATCACGGCGGAGCTATCCCACCTTCCAGCAGCTCCGGAGGAGGTCCCCACTGCGCACAAGAGGCCGGTGAAGTTCGCCGGCATCGAGTTCCTCCAGGACCCTCCTCCGTCGTCCGATCATCCCTACGTCCCAGATTCGATCCCAGCCATCCATTTAGAGGGACCCAACCACCGTCAGATCTTCTTGGGTTGATCAGGACCGTCCGATCCAGCGAAGGGGTGCTCTTGCTTTAGCATCGTCCGATCAGTCACGTGGCACCCCCTCAGCCCTCCGATAATAAGGGGTAATTTACCCGTAGGCCCTTCCTCCTTTTGTTTTTATTAATTGGTCCAGTAAATATTAGATATAGTTGTTTTTGTTTTGGTTAAATTGCATAGAGGACCTGGATGTTTATTGTATTTGCATATCAGTCCCTATGAGTGTGGACCACGTGCTTCGACACGTGAGGACTTGGATTTTTTGCAATATATACCCTGCAGTTCTTGTGTGTTATTGTTTGTATGTTTTAAAATAGGAATTGCGAGTAGGTCCCTCTGTGCCTGGACCACGTGCCTTGCGCGTGAGTTATTGGGATTTTTGCACGAGGGCCCCCGCACTTTTCTGCCATGTTATTATTTGGCCCCCGGGCATGATTTTAGGACATATAGGTCCCTGCGTACTTTGAGCCTCTTTTTGATTTAAATAAAACATCAAATTAAGTCCAAATCGCGTGAAATTTGGACACGTGACTCCTGCCACTGTGTAAAATTTTCACCAAAAAATTGGTACATTTTTGAGGCATTTTTCTATTTTTAAAAATTCAAAAACCGCCATTTTTTGTGTCTGTTCAGTTTATAAAATCATAAAAAAATATAAAAACTATTCTAAAAATTCTAAAAAAATTAAGTTTTGTTTGTTTTTGTGTATTTGATTTTCTATGCATTTTTGGTTATTTTTGGACTTATAAAAATCTTAAAAATTTAAAAACACTTAAAATCTCATAAAATTCTAAAAAATTATAGAAAATCCAAAAAAAATTTTAAATTCTTTTTTTGAATTTTCTTCATTGTTTCTATTTTTCATAAAAAATACCTCCAGACTTTGAAAGACCCATTTGATATTTTTCGTGTGGCCTTGAAGTCTGACTGGACAGTTTGTTTCCATTTTTGCCTTCTTTGATTTTTAGAAAATCACATAAAAATTATAAAAATATCAAAAATTCACCAAAAAAGATAAAAAACCTAAAAAACATAAAAATATTTTTGTTTGAATTTTTGGAGCTTTTTAGAGTGATTAAATAATTTGTTGATTTGTGCTCGTTTTTGTCTTTTTTTATTATTTTCCTTATTATTAAAAATCCAAAAAATATAAAAAGAATTAAAAACCACCATAAATACTTGTTTTTGCTTTCTTTTATTTGTTGACTACTTCGTAGACCGCGAGGCCAACTCGTGCTCCTTGAGACTGACCCTGGGTGCTATACCAGGTTAATCACATAGCAAGACCGCTATTTTGGTTTTCGTTGATTTTTGTCTTTTTGATTGGTGGTCTGATTTTGTTTCTGATTGAGCTCTGAGCCCCGAGTGACTGAGGTTTCAACAACCTTAGTGATATCTTTACCTTAGTCTATCGGGTGGCTCGTCAGAATGGCGCCGTTGCCGGGGAGCACGACTTAGTAGTCTGCTTTATTTTCATTTTGTTTTGTTTTCTTTTCCGCGGCTTTTTCTTCGTCCGCGGCTTTTCATGGCTTTTTTGTTTTTTCTTTTATTTTCATTTTCTTTTATTTTCTTTTATTTTGTGTTTGGTTGTTTTGAGTGTTTTGTTTTTATTTCACATTTTTTTGCACATATACCCTATTGTAGTTACTTGCTTGTTTATCTGGTCTGTGACACTTTGTTGTTTACTTGCGAGGGCCCGAGGACCGAGACAACTCCTCTCGAGGAGCCGACGCAACCGCAGGAATCGAAGGCAGCTCCCTTCTGCACGGAGCTGCAGGAGAGCGCGAGGAGGCAACAGAGTGCGGGAGTAGTTTAGATTAGTTTAGGTTTATTTTCTGCAAATAAATTGTTGTAATAATACATGGACATGACACTCAGACTCAGACACTTAGACTCTCGGGGTCTGTTTCGCCGAGCACCGGTGTGCTCGGGGGACCCCTCGGTTTTTCGCAGCTTTTTACGCGGTTTTGTCGTTTCTTTACTGCCTTGCTATTTCTCACAGATTTCAGCCCCTAGCTTAGGATTTTTACTTGATTGCGCCGTAAATAGTAGGGTCCAAACACCTAATGAATTTGCCTGTACCTATAGACCGTTAATTGGACCAAAATAAAAACTTAATAAAAAGACAATTTGGTCACCTGAGGGGTCACACGCCGCTAGAGGTTGTATACAGCGCTGGCAAGACCCGTTGTGGCGGGCACCGATCGGCATCCGAGACCTGACTCCGACCCCTCTTGATTGACACTTAGCCACTGTTCTTTCGAGTAGAACTGCTTGTTAGGGCCCAGATTTCCACTTGCATCATTTAGGTATTTTTAATTCTGTCTTTCAATTATGCGCGGATCATATTGCATGTAGACTGCTGGAGTCAGATTCGCCTTCTATCTCGTGCATGCATCATTGATTTCCGGTGCATCGGCGTTTTCAACTCCTCCCCCCGTTTTTGGACTTAAATAACCAGGAGAACCGAAAAATTCATTAGGCGATTGTTTGTTATTGAAAAATACCTAAAAAATCAAACCATAAAATTGGGACTGCTAACTCAACTTGACCCTAAAAGACACTCACCAGAAAAATTTGTCTTGGGGAGAGCAACCCCCTCATTGTCTGGTTTGCATGTGCGAGAGAGTGACCCGCACCCTAGGATAAAGCCATATCTGAACCTCCTTCAGACTACTGCTTCTGAGCTAGTCGTTCTCCAGTGAGGATCGCTCCGGTCTCCGGTAAAGCGGGCCACGATATCCTTAACAGAGCAAGCCGATCGGGTAGCCGGTAAACGGTCCGCAGCTTGTACTGGTTGGGAAAGATCTAGTTCGGGATCGGGCCAGTCTCCTGGGGGACTCGGATTCCCAACAGGTCACGTAATCGCTCTGCTATCTTGACTTGATCACCTAATAAAAACTGACATGATAATTGACTGAACTCTTACGGTCTTCAGCTCGCATTGAGTAGATGAATCCTGGGGTATTGCTTGCTTATCATAGTTGTTACCAGATCCCATCCGCCTGACTCGCCAGATCACGATGATGGGAAGGAGGTCCCTTAGGCAGCCTTTGGCTGCATCGCTTTTCAGCACTCCATCCCATTCATCTAGGTCGGTTCACGAGAGCCGAGACCCGCTCTCCGAACCCGAGTTCGACTCTACCCTATTCCCCCTCGACCACCCTTCTACCAGTCCAGAGACACCTGTGCCAGATGAGAGACCACAATAAGATTTATCGGCACCTGAGTTTGGGTCTTTTACCTTTGCAGAGACCATGGCCGGCAGTAGTGACGACCGCACCGGAGGTCCCAGAGCCGAGCAGACATTCATCATGGACCAGGGTGCGATCGACTCCACCCTGATCGCCTCCTTTGAGACAGTTCAGCAGCAATTGAGGGATCAGGGCGCCTTCATGATAGAGATGAGGAGGGAGATGGAGCAGCTGAGAGCCGACCATGACCAGCGCGGGCCCAGGGACGGGCTGAGGATACCCGATGATGCAGCAGCAGCCGCAGCAGCAGCCGCAGATCCGCTGAGACCGATGCTGGAGTTGCACAACCCCGGATCGACTTTGACGCATCGTTGGGTCGTATTACCAGCTATCATGGGGGACTTCAAGTTCCCCCCGAACACCTTACAGCTCCTCCCCCGGTTCCATGGGCTCGCCACTGAGGAGCCCATCTCCACCTTCAGGAGTTTCTGATGATCTACAGCACCGTCCACGACCGTCAGGTGGACAAGGACACCATCCGTATGATTGCCTTCCCCTTCTCACTGGCCGATAGAGCAGCCACCTAGTTGAAGCACTTGGGGAAGTTCGTATACACCTGGGAGCATCTCCGCACCGAGTACTTGAACAAGTACTATCCACTCGGGCGGACAGACGCATCGAGGGCCCTGATAAGCAACTTCTCCATGCTCCCCAATGAGCAATTCCACGAGGCATGGGAGAGGTTCCGTGAGTTGAAAGACAGATGCCCGTACCATGAGATTTCGAAGCCGAACCTAGTTCAGAGCTTCTTCTGCGGGCTGATACCAGAGCTACAGGGCCTGGTGAATGCTTCATGTGGCGGGTCCTACTTCACCAAGGATTATGATCAGGTCTGTGCCATCTACAAGGAGATGGCTGAGAACTATATGGTGATGTCCCAGACCCGACTCTACACACAGGGACGCCCTCAGCCACAGACCGTGCAGTACCATAGGATCGCACAGGTCGACGCCGGTCCTTCCACTTCGTCAGCGGCAACCGCACAGGCCGAGTCGACAGCCGCTGACATGGGCATCATCAGCGAGAAGCTGGACCAGATGGTGATTATAGAGAAGAAGCAGTGCCAGGGAATCACGCAGATGGAGCAGATGGCACAGACACTGAGTGACTTGAAGACACAGCTCATGTGTCTCCAGGAGGCACAGACGGCTTCTCAGCCCCGTCTTCAGTCACAAGGAGATCCGAGTAGCAGCGGCAGCTCGTCCCAGCGCTCCAGCTCCAGCCAGCCTAGACAGGTCCATCTTGTACAGGCGGAGCCGTACCAGCAGCCGCAACCACACTACCAGTCGCCACCATCTCCAGACACTCAGATGGTGGTTTACCACCCGGATCAGCCTCTGGTCGTACTCCCACCAGCCACCTATGAGCAGGAGCCGTTGATGGATATCAACGAGATTTGGTACGACCGTCCTCAGCCCAGGATCCGACGAGACCATCCCGGATTCCGTTGGTCAGCCGGAGGTGCTAGTTCCCAACAGCAGCCTCCAGTTCAGGGTGGCCAGTACAGCCATCAGCGAGATCACCACCAGCAGCAGCCCCCAGTGTACCAGCAGCAGCAGCAGCAGTCATCCCAGTATGGTCCTCGTCCCTATCAGCAGGGACATTCGTGGAGGCGTGATCAGCCTCAGCAACAGTTTCATCCACATCAGAACCCCTCTCACCCGCAGCACCAGCCACATCAGCAACCTCACTACTAGTGAGGCCACCCGTCAGGTTCTCATGGGCCATCCTATGAGAACCCCGCCTTAGATGACATAGCCAGCCTCCTGACCGATCAACATGCTACTTTCAGACGGGAGATGGATGAGTTCCGCCAGGAGATGCGGGAGATTGTGAGAGGGAAGGCCGTCATACCTGCCCAGATCGAGCCTAACCCGAACAACCTCAAGAGGAAGTCTGAGCAGGTAGATTTCACAGAGTATGCCACTCCTAGTGATGCATTTGGTGATATGTCTGCCTATCTTTTTGATACTGACTTTGTCACACTTAGGAGCGGTAGGATGCCAGCAGGCGGTGCCTCGTCTGAGCGACACCCCCAAACCACTTCCAGAGTGCCAGGCGAGGAGGAGCGCAGTACTGATGCCGCGAGAGATGATGACGGTGGTACTGATGCCACCATGGATGCTGATCCCACAGGCGGTACTGATGTTGTCGTTTTACCAGATGGAGGAGGTGGTACTGACGCCACCAGTGTTGCCGAGTCAGAGCGCGGTGCTGATGCCGCGAGTCGACATGCTGAGGGTGGTGCTGATGCCACCGTTTTCAGTTCTGAGAGTCCTGTAGTCTTTCCTTCTGTTCATGTATCTCAGGACACTTCTAGCAATAAAGGAAAGGGATTATTTTCTTTTGATCCACCTGTGGTGCTTGATGTATGTGTGGATTCTACTGTTGAGCAGCCTAGACCCTCTCCTAGTCCTTCATCTGAGAAGGACCCTATGATCCCCTTCCCTAGAGCACTCCACATGGGAAAGGGGAAGAAAATCGAAAATCCAAAAAAGAAGCAGCATAAAGAGTTCAACCAGCAGATGATCGATAGATTTCACATTCAGCTGACTCTTCAGGAGGCCTTGGAGCACATCCCTCTACTCCAGAGATCGCTCAGAGACAGGACCACAGTTAGGAGGAAGAGGAGGAACCACCAGTCAGAGATCCATGTGCTTACCCGGGCCACTTGTTTCGCGATTCAGAACCGTCTGCCGGCCAAGAGGCCAGATTCAGGAGCCCCATATGTCAGATGCCATATCCGAGAGCAGAGGTTCGACCGCACTCTATTAGATAGCGGTTCATCGATCAACCTACTTCCGACAACCCTTCTCGACCGCTTCGAGTTGGGCGCTCTACGACAGAGCAGGACAGTCCTTCAGTTTGCTGATAGATCTGTCAAGAGGCTGAAGGGGTTGCTGAGGGACGTTGTCGTCATGATTCAGGGCCTGCAATTCCTCGTGGACTTCATTGTGTTGGACATGGAGATCCCTAAGTCTGTGACCGATACCCCCATGATTCTAGGTCGCCCGTTCTTGGCCACAGCCAAGGCAGTAACCGACCATGATAGCGGGAAGGTATGCTTTCGCGTCGAGGGCGAGAGTATACAAATAGAGACGGTCGAGGATATCAGAGTTAGATATTCAGCATGCTCAGAGCCGACCACTGATTCAGAGAAGATGACAGATGCCGGGCCAGACATCCACCAGGACTGCAACTTCATGATTACAGATGATGATGCAGTTTGGGCAGATCCAGTCGCACATGCCATCCTCTCACCTTCAGAGTCCGCTGATGCAGAGACGTCAACAGAGGAGAGCTTGGAGAGCGCATTCCTGGTCCAGGATACTGTTCAGTCGGCAGAGCCGGTTCTTGATCACATGATCGATTGTTGTGAGTTTGATACAGATCCCTCGGAGTCAGATTTTGATTGGGCAGAGTTTGATGATTTCATACCAGATCTGACTTCTACTGAGCCTACATCTAGGGAGGAGGTTGATGCCATGCAGAGCAGAGACAGTCCAACAGAGCACTCTTCTCCAGATTCAGATTGTGAGCAAGAGTTTCCGTTCTCCCATGCAGATTTGGCAGCATACACTCAGAGTTTTCAGAGGCCAGATACGCCAGCACCCACATGTCCAGAGCTGAAGCCACTTCCTACGTCGCTGAAGTATAGGTTCCTTGCGGGTGAGCATGAGATGTATCCAATCATTAAGCGGATTTAACTGGAGAGCAGGAATCCCGTCTGATGGGGGTTCTTGAAAAGAACCGCAAGGCGATTGGATGGAGCGTAGTCGATCTCCAGGGGATAAGTCCGGCCCTGTGCTCCCACCATATCTATCTCGAGGATGAGGCGAAGCCGTCGCGTGAGTTCCAGCGGCGGTTGAACCCGAATCTGAGAGAGGTTGTCATGAAGGAAATCTTGAAATGATGGAGCGCCGATTTTATCTACCCCATCTCCGACTCCAAGTGGGTCAGCCCGTTGCATGTGGTGCCCAAGAAGACGGGCATCACTATAGTTGTCAGCGAGTCTGGAGAGGAGATCGCTACCCGGGTACCCACTTCTTAGCGAGTCTGCGTGGATTACAGACGACTCAACCATGCCACCTTGAAGGATCATTTTCCCCTGTCTGGCAGGGAAGAGCCATTACTATTTCTTGGATGGGTACTCCGGCTACAATCATGTGGCCATCACGCCCGAGGATCAGGACAAGACCACCTTCACCTGTCCCTTCGGCACATACGCCTTCAGACGCATGCCATTTGGCTATGCAACGCCCCTGCGACATTTCAGAGATGCATGCTGTCTATCTTTTTGGACATGGTGGGGGAGTGCTTGGAGGTCTTCATGGATGATTTCTCGGTCTACGACGATAGATTCGACTCCTATCTTGACTGCCTAGATCGAGTCTTTCAGCGATGCATTGAGGTTCACCTAGTGCTGTCTTAGGAGAAGAGTCACTTCATGGTGACTCAAGGGACGGTTCTTGGCCATATCATCTCCAACAGGGGCATGGAGGTTGATCCGGCCAAGGTAGATGTCATTAGAAAACTCGCACCACCGTCCAACCTGCGACAGTTATGGTCTTTTCTGGGGCACGTCGGTTTCTACCGATGCTTCATTCATGATTTTAGTAGGATTGCCCGACCGTTGACTGATCTGCTGATGAAAGACACCGAGTTCCTTGTCGATGACAAGTGTCTTTCGTCATTCAAGACTCTCAAGAGATGTGTTGTTGAGGCTTCTGTTCTCCAGCCGCCTGATTGGTCTCTCCCATTCGAGATCATGACGGATGCCTCCAATTTTGCCTAGGGTCCGTGCTGGGACAGAGGAGGGATGGAGTCCCATTTGCCATTCACTACGCTAGCCGTACATTGGATGCCGCACATCAGAACTACACCGTCACTGAGAAGGAGATGCTAGCCGTAGTTTTTGCCTTAGATAAGTTCAGATCTTATATTATCGGATCTAGAGTGACCATTTACACTGATCATACCGCCATCAGGTACCTCATGGCAAAGAAGGAAGCCAAGGCCAGATTGACTAGATGGATCCTTCTACTCCATGAGTTTGACATAGAGATTAAGGATAAGCCTGGAGTCAAGAATGTGGTGGCGGATCATCTTTCCCGATTAGAGCATCTTGAGGATTCTGAGCAGACTGAGCCTATTTGTGAGACCTTCCCAGATGAGGCGATCCTTGCTATCGCCTCTCTCCCGTGGTATGCCGATATTGTGAACTTTCTTGTTGCTAAGAAAGTTCCACAAGATTGGCCCAGACAACGACTTGAGACCTTCCTCGCGAAGGACAAGTTCTACCACTGGGAGGATCCCATCCTTTACCATGAAGGAGGGGATAGCGTTTGGCGTAGATGCATTCCTCAGGAGGAGCACCATAGCGTCCTCACTTACTTCCACAAGCTTGAGGCAGGAGGACATCACTCTGGGAGGAGAACGACACAGAAAGTGCTCCAATCCGTCCTATGGTGGCCTACCCTCTTCAAGGACTCTGATGAGTTCGTGAAGAGGTGTACTGACTGTCAGAGGATGGGCACTTATGGACATCGTGATATGATGCCGATGCAACCCATTCACTTCTGTGAGGTTTTTGACGAATGGGGCATCGATTTCATGGGTCCATTCCCTAGGAGCCAGGGATTCGAGTACATTCTGTTGGCCGTGGATTATGTTAGTCGTTGGGTTAAGGACATCCATGCCCGAACCGCAGATGCTAGGACTGTTTGCAGATTTTTGAGGAAGCATATCATTTCACGATTTGTGGTACCTTGAGTGTTGATATCCGGCGGGGGGTCTCATTTCGTCAACGACAAGGTAAAGGCCCTTGCTAGCGAGTTCGGCATAGACCATCGAGTTGCCACTCCATACCATCCTCAGACGAATGGTCTTGCCGAAGTGTCGAACAGGGAGATCAAGACTATATTGCAGAAAGTCGTCCGCCCTGACCGAAAGGATTGGTCACAACTTTTGGACTCGGTCTTGTGGGCATGTAGGACGTCTTTCAAGACACCATTGGCACATCTCCCTTTCGCCTCGTTTATGGCAAGCCGTGCCATTTACCTGTTGAGTTGAGACATAGGTCACTTTGGGTTGTCACTGATTTACTTTTGGATCCAGATAGTGTAGGAGATCAGAGGAGGGCAGAGTTAGCAGTTTTGGAGGAGCTTCGTGATACCGCATTCTCAAACAACCTACAGTACAAGGAGAGAGTGAAGGAGTGGCATGATTCTCATATCGGCCTCAAGCATTTTGAGCCTGGACAGAGAGTATGGATGTTTGATGCTAGGCTTCGTCTATTTCCAGGGAAGCTACATAGCAAATGGAAGAGACCGTATCTGGTGAGAAAGGTACACGACAATGGGAGTATTGATATATCTGAGTTGTCTTCTGAGAGTACCTTTCGAGTGAACGACCAGCGGCTCAAGCCATATCTAGATCATGAGCCGCGGGTCGTTGATGTTGCCCCGATTCACTTTGCGTGAGATGTGGTCTCTTGACTCACATCTATTGCATCTCACGCCTGATTATCACTGTTCTCCTGACTTGTATAGATCCAGATGTCCATATCACTCTATTCTTTAGTCCCACATCCCTTTTCTCATCTTATGATTATGCTATACTTAGGGTGCACTTTACCCTAAGTATAGGGGGGATGTAGGACTCTCGGGTATTCTTTTGATTCATTTCTACCTCTATTTTTGCTGCCTATACTTAGGGATATTTTACCCTAAGTATAGGGGGTAGACCCTGTACATTCTTCACTCGGATTTCCCTTTGTTCAACCTACTATACTTAGGATTATTTAATCCTAAGTATAAGGGGAAATGCCGAGACCCTCTTGATTTTCTATTTCTTTGATTCGTCTTTGTATATAGCCTTCCTTTTCACTTCCTTATACTAAGCACGAGTTATGTCTTCTTCATCGCTCTTGACTCTGAGGACATCGTTCGAGCTAAGTATGGGGGGGGGGGGTGTATATATTTCATATATACTTTATCCATAACTCGTACTTTGTGTGAGTGTGTTAATAAATAAAAATGGCTAAAAACCCAAAAATACAGAAAAATTAAAAATTTTTTCCTTGTAAATAAACATTCTTTTATTGCACATACATAGCTAGTGTGCAAATTATTCTTGTAAAAATGTTTTCAAAAACTTTTTGTGTAAATAATGTGTAAATATGTGCATATCAAAAACTATGTATATAGTACAAAATTTTTCCAAAATGTTTTGAAAATAAAAAGTTTGCAAAAACCTCGTGTAAATTTGTGTAAATATTTTGCAAAGCCTGCATTCATGCATACATTCATGATTTCAAAATATTTTTCAAAAATTTTGCACATGTGTAAATATTGTGTAAATAGCATCTTTGTATATATCTGTATAGTTTTTCCTGGATTATAGTTGACATTTAAACTAGCCTGTAATTAAATTGGGAAATGGAGCTTGATTAAGATCTTAATCCACCTAATCATAAGAGGAACCTTATAGGGCTTAGGGTAAAGGCTTTTCAGGTCCATGGTGACTTAATTCTTTAAGTCCACTAGGCTATGATCACATGTCATCTCAATGAGCCTAAGTATAGCACTTAACAACACACACATGACTCATATAGACAATGGATTGACTTGGACCCGCACTTTACACCGAGCTCTCTCCGGATGAGGTGGTGAGGAGGCAGTCTTCCTTGACTTGGGGTAGCATATGAGGGTAGTACTTCTAGGCGGAACCTCTCTTCTTCTTTTAGTGAAGGAAGTGCGTCTCAACTTGGTCTAGTTGCCATGAGGTCTAACGACAGGAGTTGTGGGTTGCAATAATGCTTCAAAAGAGGGATAGTCTACTGGCTCAAGAAGAAAAACTCCTTATGTACATATGATGCACCTTGTAAATATGTGTATAGATGCACTTGAAAAAAAATGCAGAAAGAAAATAACTCCAAAAAAAAGTGGTGGGTCTGATAGAAAATGATAATCCCACCGGAGTATGTATATAGTGCAATAAGCAAAGCCTGAGACTCATGTTCCATCTTATGTAGCTTGCAGCAAGGAGACTTAGCTACACTGGTTGAGCTCCCAAGGATACATGGCTACACTAGCCATGGTCCATTCTCTTCTTACCCCTCTTCTTGAGCCGGTTGAACTTGAACTTAGAAGGGAATACCCCGCTCCTCGAGGAAAGAGTGGCCGGATTGGAGACATAGAGTTACCTTGTTGGGGAGGGTTGTCAAGTTACTACTTCTGAGGTGGAGAGCTATACCTCACATACACTGTACAAGGAAAGATTCATGGTCTTCAGGGTTTGTGTATGTAGACTTGTTCTGATCTGGATTGTTGAGTAGTCTTGACTATAGATTAGTGGATCTTAGAGGCTGTTAAGTTTTAAACTTAAGTCCAAATAAGGTTCTGACACATTAATAATCTAAAGATCTGATCGAGCTCCATATTTCAATTTAATGAAGGCAAGTTTAATAATCAGCATTGATCCATGCATTTTCTCCTCCTTTTCTTTTTCTTTTTCTTTTTCAAATAAGTGTTTGCTAAGGGACTAGCAAAGTTAAGTATAGGGGGTGATGAATACCCATTCATCACTCTTTATTCTTTTATTTTAGCTACAAAACCTATGCAAAACACATGTAGATATTTGTAAATAGCAATAATTATCATCTAGCATGCATTGTGTAAAATACAATAATTAGCATGTTTTTGTGCATAAATAAAAGAATAAAGAAATAAAAGAAAAAGAAGGAGATATTTAGAATAAATATTGAGCAACCTAATCCCAAGGGAGGGCTCAGCATGGGCCTGACCGCAAAAGAACCCAAGTAGAGAGAGATAGGGAAGCTCATGTGTTGTACATATACATGTAAATACATAAAATCTATTTTCCTCTTATTCAAAATAAAAATGAATGTTATTTATTTGTATATATTTGTAAATATAAAATTAAAACAAAAATGAGAAAAATAATAGAAAGTTAAAAAGAAATTAAAATCCCTTTATCACTGTACATAAACCATATGTATTGAAACATCTTATCTATTTATTTCTCCTTATAAATAAATAAATAAAACCCCATAAAAATATGTACATATTCCATATTCCATAATGAAAATAAATAACATAAAAATCATAAAAGTGAAAATAAAATAAAAAGAAATAAAATAAAAATCAAAGTCCACCTTGTATATATACCATGTATGTATATAAATAAAAGTATTTATTTCACCCTTGTAAATAATTAATAAAAATAAAATAAAAATACCCTATTATTCCAAATTTTATTCTATAAATAAATAAAATATAAATTTGGAATAATTTGTATAAAAATATATAATTAAAAATCAAAAATAAAAAATACACATGTATATACCTGTATATAATAATAATATTTTTTAAATACCTAAATTATATTTCAAAAAAATAAATAAAAATCACTAAAAAATAATTTAAAAATAAAGAAACATTTTTTATGTTTTGTCTTTTTTTGAAATAAGGCCATTTACTATTTTAAATTGAATTCCAAGTAATTATTAAATGGCGCGCTCCCATTGGTCCACGGGGGATGTTGACCCCCGGTCAACTCTCCCCCGCGGACCCCCTCCTTGCGGATCCGAGCGACCGACCCGATTTCTCCTCTTTTTCCTCGCTCGATCCGATCACCAATCCCTCAAACCCCGGGCTCCAATCGTTCACTGTGGATCCGAGACCTTCGCCCGCATCTTTGCCTAGGGGTCCGTGCTTCACCAAGCCGGACCCGTCACCTTCTTCTCGGACCTGCAGGACTATATAGCTGAACCTTAGGCCGCAATTTCACACCATCTTTGGCGCTACTCCTTCATCCCAGGACCTCCATCCCCTTCCTCTGAGTGACAGCAGTGTGAGGGTGGTGTCGAAGAGAGGAGAGGACGTCTGCACCACTGATCTGGGGACATCTGACCGCCGTGCGCCGCCGTGAGCTGCGTCGAGCCTCGGGTTCCGACGACCCTCGAGGCGACGACCAAGATCTTCCTTATCTCATCCACAGTCGATTCCACTCATTAGGTACCCTCGATTCTTCCTATTTTTCTTGAATTTCCGATTACCCCTAAATCGACCCATCGCCGTCCCCGATTGATTCCGTTCACTCCACTCATCGATTCGATCATCGGACGATGCTATCATCTCTGTGAGACCCCTCTTCACGTTCTACACCCTTCCATCCAACCCGGTTCACCCAGGAATTGGGAGTTCACTCTCCTCCGCCGTTGCCTCGCCGGAGGGTGTCGCCCCGACGCACACATCCACCCATTCCACCTCTAACCGGGTCGAGGCAGTTTGCCCTCGACCCAGGAAGCATCCTAGGTTGTTTTGCATGACAAATGCGACCCATCTGAGGGTCGTCGAGTTCGAGCCCAGGAGCTTCGAGCCTCCGACGTCGCCGGACCACTCCGGTGGTCTCCGGTCTCATTGGAGGATCCCAGTAGCTGCGGAGCATCACGACGGAGCTATCCCACCTTCCAGCAGCTCTGGAGGAGGTCCCCACTGTGCACAAGAGGCCGGCGAAGTTCGCCGGTGTCGAGTTCCTCCAGGACCCTCCTCCGTCGTCCGATCATCCCCGACGTCCCAGATTCGATCCCAACCATCCATTTAGAGGGACACAGCCACCGTCAGATCTTCTTGGGGTGATCAGGACCGTCCGATCCAGCGAAGGGATGCCCTTGCTCTAGCATCGTCCGATCAGTCACGTGGCACCCCCTCAGCCCTCTGATAATAAGGGGTAATTTACCCGTAGGCCCTTCCTCCTTTTGTTTTTATTAATTAGTCATGTAAATATTAGATATAGTTGTTTTTGTTTTGGTTAAATTACATAGAGGATCTGGATGTTTATTGTATTTGCATATCAGTCCCTGTGAGTGTGGACCACGTGCTTCGACACGTGAGCACTTGGATTTTTTGCAATATATACCCTGCAGTTCTTGTGTGTTATTGTTTGCATGTTTTAAAATAGGAATTGCGAGTAGGTCCCTCCGTGCATGTACCACGTGCCTTGCGCGTGAGTTATTGGGATTTTTGCACGAGGGCCCCCGCACTTTTCTGTCATGTTATTATTTGGCCCCCGGACATGTTTTTAGGACATATAGGTCCCTGTGTACTGTGAGACTCTTTTTGATTTAAATAAAATATCAAATTAAGTCCAAATCGCGTGAAAATTGGAAACGTGGCTCCTGCCATTGTGTAAAATTTTCACCAAAAATTTGGTATATTTTTGAGACATTTTTCTATTTTTAAAAATTCAAAAACCACCATTTTTATGTCTGTTCAGTTTATAAAATCATAAAAAAATAAACTGTTCTAAAAATTCTAAAAAATTAAGTTTTGTTTGTTTTTGTGTATTAGATTTTCTGTGCATTTTTGGTTTTTTTTGGACTTATAAAAATCTTAAAAATTAAAAAAACACTTAAAAACTCATAAAAATTCTAAAAAATTATAGAAAATCCAAAAAAATACAAATTCTTTTCTGAATTTTCTTCATTGTTTCTATTTTTCATAAAAATACCTCCAGACTGTGAAAGGCCCATTGATATTTTTCATGTGGCCTTGAAGTCTGACTGGATAGTTTGTTTCCAATTTTTCCTTCTTTGATTTTTAGAAAATCACATAAAAAATATAAAAATCTCAAAAATTCACCAAAAATAGTAAAAAACCTAAAAAAACATAAAAATATTTTTGTTTGAATTTTTGGAGCTTTTTAGTGTGATTAAATAATTTATTGATTTGTGCTTGTTTTTGTCTTTTTATTATTTTCCTTATTATTAAAAATCCAAAAAAATATAAAAAGAATTAAAAACCACCAAAAATACTTGTTTTTGCTTTTCTTTATTTGTTGACTACTTCGTAGGTCGTGAGGCCAACTCGTGCTCCTTGAGACCGACCCTGGGTGCTATACCAGGTTAATCACATAACAAGACCGCTATTTTGGTTTTCATTGATTTTTGTCTTTTCGATTGGTGGTTTGATTTTGTTTCTTGATTAAGATATGAGCCCCGAGTGACTGAGGTTGCAACGACCTTAGTGATATCTTTACCTTAGTCTATCGGGCGGCTCGTCACCCTCTCCAGACAGACGAGGGTCAGGAATAGCTCTTGTGCATGTAGAAGAGTAGAATCTACACCAATACCATTATGCAACACATATGGACTCGTAAGGGATACAGAAACCTGCCCTTTATTCATATTTTTATTCTTTTCTGTTTTTCCATTTTTTGTTTTTTCGATCCTGAGATACAGAAGAAGGTAATACAACTGAAGGAAAACTGGTGCCTTATTACCACCCACAACATCTGATCTTACAGCATCAACATCATACTCTAGCCAAACATCTGGAAAGTTGGTGGCATCAGCACCACCGTTTGTATCTGGAATCGCGACGGCCTCAAAACCGTCAGCTGGATCAACATCCTTGGTGGCTTCAGTGCCACTGTCATCATCATCATGAGCGGCATCAACACCGCTTCCTCCTCGTCTGCCACTCCAGAATATCCAAGTTGTCATCGCTCAGACGAGGCACCGCAGGATGACATCTTACCGCTCCTAAGTGTCACAAAATCAACTTCAAATACAAGGAAGAAATATCACCCAAAGTATCACCAGGAGTGACAGTCTCTGTAAACTGTACCTTCTCATATTTCCTCTTCATATTGTTTGGGTTCGGTTCAATTTGAGCGGCTCGTCTCCTGCCGAAACTCGTCCATCTTTTGCCGGAAGGATGCATGCTGGTAAAAAAGTAGGCGGGCAAGGTCGTCAAGGGTTGGGTTCTCATAGACAGGTCATGAGAACCGGACGGGTTGCCTCGCTGGAAATGAGGCTGAGACTGCTGCTGGTAATGAGGGGTGGCTGGGAGTAGTGTTGAGGTTGTTGTGGCTACCTCCACTGATGTCCCTGATGGTAGGGATGAGGACCCTGCTGGTGCTACTGCTGGTACTACAGGGAGTGATGGGACTGCTGCTGTTGGCTGCTCTGTCTGACCTGAGATGGAGGTAGCTGTTGGGACGAGGTGCCTCCGGTGGACTATCAAAAACCCAGGTGATCATGACGGATCCCGGGCTTTTATTGGTACCGGTCATACCAAATCTCATTGACTTCCATCAACGACTCTAGCTGCTCATAGTGTGGTGGGCGAAGAGCTACCATTGGCTGATCTGACTGGTAGACCACCATCTGAGTGTCCTGAGATGGTGTTGGCTGGAGTTAGTGCTGCAACTGCTGGACTGGCTCTGCCTGAATGTGGTAGACCTATCGGTATGTGGCAAATGGCTGGGTGTAACTGATGCTGATGGGATCAACTCGTGACCTGAGACGGGGATGTGGAGCTGTCTGTGCCTCATGGAGATACATGATCCGAGTCTTCAGGTCACTTAGTGTCTATGCCAACTGATCGATCTGGGTAAGGTCCTGACACTGCTTCTTCTCAATGATGTCGATGCGGTCTAGCTTCTCGTAGATGATCCCCATGTCAGCGGTTGAGGACTCAGCCTATGCTGCTGCTGCTGACGAAGTAGGACTGACATCGACCCGTGAAATCCTCTGATAAGACACGACCTGTAGGAGGGGGTTCCCCTGAGTGTAGACCTTAGTCTGGGACATCACCGTGTAGTTTTCTGCCATCTCCTCGTAGATGGCCCAGACTTGATCCTCATCCTTGGTAAAATAGGAACCTCCACACAAGGCATTTACTAGCCCCTGCAGCTCTAGTGTCAGCCCACAAAAGAAACTCTTAACAGGGTTGGGCTTGTATATCTCGTGATGGGGACACCGATCGATGAGCTCTCGGAATCGATCCCAAACCTCGCGAAACTACTCGTTTGGGATCATGATGAAGTTGTTGATCATGGATCATGTTGCATTGGTACGACCGAGTGGATAGTACTTGTTCAAGTACTCGGTCCGAAGCTGCTCCCAAGTAGTGACATACCTCCCCAAATGCTTCAACCAATAGGCTACTTTGTCAACTAAGGAGAACGGGAAGGCGATCATCTTATCTGTACTCATCTACGAATCTGTCATGGACCGTGCTCCAGATCATCTCAAATTCATGCAGATGGAGGTGCGGCTCCTCCGTGGCTAGCCTATGGAACTTGGGCAGTAACTGGATGGTCTGGGGGTGGATCTCAAAGTCGACTAGGATCTCTGGAAGATGAATCCAACGTGAGTGAGGGTTACACCAAGGTTGTGCAACTGCCTCATCATCCGTGCCGGTCTATGCTCTGGCTAGTCATCCAGGCGCCCGTTTCCTCCTCCAGCTGTTGGTATCTCTCCACTAGCTGGTCTCTGCAGCTCTGCTCTGCCGACTCGCATCTGCGTTAGCTCTCGTCGCACCTCTGCCATGAATGCTCCTTGGTCACTGACCTATTGCTGCATGGTCTCCATGGAGGCTAAGGGTGTGTTGTTGATGGCGTCCTGGTCAAGTATGTACGCTGATCCCTACAACTGCTCATCGGTGCGTCCCTCACTGCTGGCCATCTCTTGGGTCTCTGCAAAGACAAAGACCCCAACTCAGGTGCCATAAAGTGAACATATAACTGTGTTGGCCTCTTCTCTGGCACCTCAGGACTGGAAGAAGGGTGGTCAAGGGGAAATAGAGTGGTAGAGAACTCAGGTTCAAAGAGCTGGTCTAGGCTCTCTGAAGTTGCCCTAGATGAATGGAGAGGAGTGCTCGAAGGCAGTGCAATCAATGGCAGCCTAAGGGACCTCCTTTCCATCATCATGATGTACAGATTTATGAAGATTGGATCTGGATTGCAAACAAGATGTGAAGTCAAAACCCCCTTTTCACCTACTCAACACTCAAGCTGATTACTGTGAAAGATCGGTCGTTAATCTTGTCAATTTTTATTAAGGTGACAAAGAGCGATTAAGCGAGTTGTTGGGAACCCAATGCTCATAAGAGATTGGCCCAAATCTTGCAACTAGTTTTTCCCAGTCAGTATGGGTGTGGACCGTCTACCGACTACCCAATCTTCCCAATATGCTAAGGAAGTCCCGGATCGATTCTCGGCTACCCGGTGAAATCATCACTGGAGAACAACTAGCTACAAGAGCAGTAGTCTGAAATGAGTTCGGGTATGACTCTATCCTAGTGTACGGGTCACTCTCTCACTGCAGATAAATCAATCAATGAGGGGGGTGACTCTCCTGAAAACAAGATTTTTAGGTGAAGTGTATTTTAGGTCAAGTTTGCATTAGTAGTCCCAATTTTATTTGTTATCTCTCTCTTTTTAGGTATTTTTCTGAAATAAGACAACGCCTAATGAATTTTTCGATTTCCTTGGTTATTTTAAGTCCAATAAAATAGGGAGAGGAAGTTGAAAAAGTCGATGCGTGATCAAACACGATGATGCATGCAGGCATAGAAATGCATACCGGATTCCAGCAATCTACATGCATGGTGATCCTCGCATAAAAGTAAAGACATGAAATAAACTACCTCTATGATGCAATGAGGAATCGACCTTAGACGAGCAATTTCCATTAATCGTGAAGCACAAATAACTAACTATCAGGAAGAGAGTCCGGAGTCCGGTCTCTGATGCCAATCGGTGCCCACCACAATGGGTCCTGCCATCGCTGTATATGGCCTCTCTCGGCTAGCTAAGTCCAATTACGATCTATAGGAATAGATATGCAATTAAGTGTGGGGCCTTGGCTAATTATGCCACAATCAACAGAAAATCCCAAGTCCAAGGGCTAATTCCTCAAGAATAAAAAAGAAATAAAATGGGATGAAAACAAAACACGAAAGCCGCGGTGAGGTTCCCGAGTACACCGGTACTCGGCGAAACAGACCCCGAAGTGTCTAAGTGTCCAAGCAAGTGTCCAAGTCCTATGATTATTACAACAACAAAAATGTCTGCAGAATAAAACTAATTTATCGAAAATAACTACTCTCTCTCTCTCTCTCCTTTTGCTCCTCCTCGGATGCGATCTCCTCCAATTGAAAGTTGAAGAATCCCTCAGGAGGTTCCTCACACAAAAAAGTGAAACAAAGAGATGTCAGAATGTAGTTATATCGAATAGATACAAAAATTGACAAAAATAAAAAATGAGCAAAAATGAAATAAGACTACTAAGCCATACTCCCTGACAACGATGCCATTCTGATGAGCGACCCACTGACTAGGGATAAGCAGAGTAAAAACAAAGGTCATTGCGACCCCAATTAATAGGCCGACTCAATAAAGAAAAATAAAACCACTCAGAAAAATCAAACAATCTAGATGTGTAAGCAGTTCTCTATTTTTATTTACCTCATATAGCCACCAGGGCCGAACACAAGTAGCACGAAAGGAATACGAAGCAGTCAAATTTCCTAAAATAAAACAATTTTTTAGTGGTTTTTAATTTTTAGATTTTTATTTTTGAATAAAGCACACAAGCACAAAATAAAAGAAGGAAAACACAACAATTTTTTTTGGATTTTTCTAAGCAATCAAAAATAGTCAGAAAATTAGGTAAAAATATTTTGAGTTTTCTGATTTTTAAGATGTTTTTGGTATTTTTTTCTTTTTTTAAATGTTTTTATAATTTTGTAAAAATCAAATAAGGCTCAAAATTCCAAACAGTGCACATTCAGGACTAAATTGTAAATAAAAATATCTAAAGTACCCTAAAGACCTAATTAGCAATTTTATGATAAAATAGGAGTTAAGAGCTATAAAAAGAAACTGAAAATGGAAATTTTGGATTTTTCTTTGATTTTATATGATTATTATAAGATTTTGAATGTTTGTAATTTTTAGGGTTTTTATGATGATTTTTCAAACAAAAATTAATACTGAAGTAAAACACACAAAAAGACATATACAGGAATTTTATATAATTTTTAAAACATTTTCCGAATTTTTGTAATTTTTATAAGGCAAATAGAGATATTTTTGAGGGTTTTTGAATTTTTAAAAATAGAAAATGCCAATAAATCAATCCAATAAAATTATAGTAAAGATTACACACTAACATGAACCAATGATAATTTTTACATAATTTTTCGAATTATTTAACATTTATTAAGTCTGAAACACAATATGTAATCCAACACAGTTCATAGGGACCTATTCACAAATTCTTTTAGTTTATGGACTGAACATATAACACTATAGAAAAGCCAAGGGCCAATAATTCAAATAATTTAGAGGAAGTGTGAGCAACACGTAATCCATGCTCATAGGGTTATAAGTGCAAATAAAAAACTTGGCATTCATTCAATAACTAGAAGAAAATTCAAGGCATATAATGCAAACATCCCAAACGAGCATGTGTGGACTCATGTGCCTTAGACTCAACTGGACTGAAATGCAAATAAGAAAAACGCGAGGGTCTAACTGCAAAGTTCTCAACTACAACAATTATTTAATGGAATCAAGCAAAACACAGAAATACACAAGGTAAAAGGGGAATATACCCTTGCAGGTGCATGTGGAGCACGTGGGATGCATGGCAGGCTCTTGTGAAGGCGGGTGCTGATGGTTCTGATTTGCTCTGCTAAGGATCTGACGACTCAAGAGAGTGGAGTAGGCATATGGGTCTGATGACTTCTGATGAGATCAGACAACACATAGTATGTCTGCTTTGATGGCCGTTAAACGTGGATCTGATGCCTCTGGAAAAGGGTCTGGATGAACAGTGGAGGTGCAATCTGAAGATGGGGTCCCGATCATACGACAGCTAAAGGTGTTGGATGAACTCAGCTTGGGCGACCTTCAATCGACCGTGGAGGAAGATCCAAAGCCTAGTGAGGTTGCTGAGAGGTCCATCATAGTCGTGATGCTCCTCCACATCTAGTGGTGGGCTCTGATGGAGCGGTGGATGGTTGGATGTGCGTGGAGACGTCACACCACCTGGAGCTCCTTATCTTGGTCAGCCGCTGAATCAATTGGGTTCCTTCATGCGAACCAGCACCTGCAGAAGGTAGAGGGACTTGGGGCGCTGCTCAGGTCCAAGTTATTGCATAAGGAGAGAAGCGAAACGGTGGAGGTGATACTTCACTTTCGCTAGAGATGGGGGAATGAAGTCTCGGTCCTAATCTCGCTCCGGTGAGTGAGATGTATGGTGATCAGACTACGTGGGAAGGAGCAAGGCAAGCGGAGGGTTCGATCAGAGCAGATAGATGGTCGAGATGGAGCTCCGACCAGCTGGTCCGATCGGAGTAACTGGCGACGACGTGAAATGCGAAGATGGAATCAAATGGGGGAAATGCGAAGGATAAAAGCGCTACCTGAAGCTACCAATAAGCTGAGAAGCTCCAGGATAAGATGATCCAATGGGTCTTGACCTCAACCAAGTTGCAGCTGGTCAGGAGGCTTCACGCGGCAGAGCTCCGACCACGTAGTGAGCGTCGAGTCTCCAAGCACCTCCGGGTGATCCTAAACCTCTCCTTTGATAGCTTCACTCTAAGGAAGGTGGCTTGGGAAGAATGGGGACGCGAGGAATGAGCTGAAGGGCTGGCGGAGCTGAAGAGAGGTTTTACAAGATGCTCGAGGGTCTGGAAAGACCGATAGATGGAGCACAACCCTAGGAGGATTTGGGTGATTCTAGGGATCCGTGAGAATCTCGGGTGTATGAGGAATCTCGGGTCCGAATATTAAGGCAAGAGGCAATCGAGTTTGGGCATGAAAATTTGGAGAAGAGTCTCCGGCGAGAGGAATGTGACCCGACCTAGAGGGTGATGTTGACCGGGGTCAACAAACTCACGTGGACCAATAAAAATTCAGAATATACAAGATAATAGGAAATTGAATAAAAAATAGTAATCGAATTTAAATTAAAAAATGTATAAAATAAAAAATGTTTATTATTTTTAAAGTATTTTTTGTGATTTTTATTTATTTTTATAAATTGATATAATATATTATATACAGTGTATAGTATTATATACATGTATAATGTACCTATGTATTATGTGCAAGTATTTTTATTGTATTATTTTACATAAACACCTTTATTTTATATTTTATTTATTTACAACATTATTTTAGGAGTATAAAACAATTTTTATTTTATTTTATAGATTTTTTAAGAGTATAAAATAAATAGTGGATGTGATATGTACATGTGTCTTTATACAAAGGTTTGATGATTTTATTTTTATTTTTCTTTTATTTTTCTGATTTTTATTTTATTTTTATAATATTTGTAAAACTATATACAAGGGTGTAAAATAATAAAATAATTTTGATTTTATCAAAAATAAATAAATAAATAGTATGTACAAGTATAGGTGATTTGTATAATACATAGTAGACCCTATCTCTCTCTACTTATTTTATTTTGCGATCAGGTCAAGTCTTGACCTTCTCTTGGGGTCTGGTTCACTCTGTATTTATTCTAAATACATCATTCTTTTTCTTTTTCTTTAATTCTTTTATTTTTGCAAAATACATGCTAAATATGCAATATTAATAATGCCATGCAGAAAACTAAGTTATTATATTTACATGTATTTACATGGTGTTTTGCCAAAAAGAAGAGCTAAAATAAAAAAATAACGAGTGAGAATCATGAACTCATCAGCTATCACAATGGAGAAGCAGCTCCTCCTCCCTCTTGATGGTCTCTATGAAGCGTTGATCGAGGAGGATGGAGTGGTCGGTGCGGCAACGCGGTCTCAGAGAAGGAGATGTATGGCAGAGAGGCTCATATCAAGCCTCCTACAAACAGAGAAGGGTGCATCTCCTCCTCTGGTAGATGTAGAAGCTATAAGGGAGACGGAGCTTTGTTGCGTGTCTCCTACAAATGGTGGTTGGGCGTTCCAGCAGTAGCTCCTGATGGGGCCTGACTTGCACAATTAGCGCACAAAGACAAAGAGGAAGGGGCAATGGGGAGATCCGTCGATGCGTGGAACCTGGAGCCCTATCTCCGACATGTACGAAGACGGAGGTGGAGAGGGCTTCGAAGGAAGAAGAGCAACAAGAGGAGGAGGAAGGTGAGGGGGATCTGTCAGAAGGTTGAGTTCTTCTCTAACTAGAGGATGAAGAGGAAGAAAAGATGGAGCAAAAGATCTGAGAGCAAATGAGGTACCTGGAGGTGTTCTTGAACACATAGGGGATCGTAGGGGTGATGGAGATGGAGGGTGAAATCAGATGGGTTGCTTGGAATGAAAGAGGAGTTATCCTCCTTAATAGGTCTTCGCTCGAACGGTTTCGACGAGAAGAAACACGAGCTCCTACAACTCGATTTGGTTGCTACACAACCAAGGAGAAGATCGTGGATTGCACATGGATCTCTACCTCATCGTCGCCTAGTGAGGAGGCCATCTACTGTTGTCACCAAAGAGAAGGTCTCTGGAGTGGTGGATGGCTGTAAAAGCAAGGAGTGGTTGATGATTTATAGCAGCTTGTTCGACAGTGATAAGAAATAGGGGGGGGGGTGCTTTTATGGACGACGAAGGTTGTGATGATGGGGAGGTTACATGCAAGGGGGAATGAAGGCAGGTAACGATGAGGGGTGGCGGGCATTCAAGGGAGAAATCAGGTCGCCTATGATATGGAGGTGTAATGACCGGCGAAGGATATTGTTGACTGGGGTCAACTAAGGATGGACGGTGATTGGCTCACGAAGAGTGCGAAGAGAGACTTAGTGCGAGGGAGAGAGGTGGAGCAATATGGCTTGAGTCTCATGGTTTGTCATTGACCAGAGAAGAAAAGTGTAAATTAAATAGAAAGAGATGCAAAATAAAAGAGTGGCCAACATGAAAGTTGTTGGTCTCAATGGGATCGACAATTTTAATGAAGGGTCAAAAGCAAACAGTCATATGTACAAAATATGTCTTGTACATGTATTAATTTGACAATTATCCCCCCATGTTTAGTAATTTTTTGTATTTTATTTAATTTTTAATTGTGGATTAATATATATAAATATACTATACATCATTAATTTAATTTGTATAGATTGTAACATGTTAAGAAAAAGATGAAATAAAAATGTCAAAGATAAAATATGTACAAATATGCAAGGTCAGATTCCTTTGATTTCTTTGGATCTCATGATTTTTATAAGTTTTATTTCTTAATGACAAGTTAGTAAATAACTCAAAGAAAGTGATAGAAGTTGAATTAAGATAAAAAAGTGATATTTTACACATAAAATTATAATCTCAAGTTAGGTAAAAACCATGGTTATTTATTTACAGAATTTAGCCCATATTTCATGCACGGTTAATGAATGCTAATTATATACAATTTAGATTTTTTATTAGTTATTTGTTATGGGTATTTTGCTAAGATCTTCCAATAAAGTAGATGAATCATGGATTCGTCACCCCCATATACTTAGATCTTTGCTCGTCTCCAAGCAGTTTGAATGAGTTATAAGGTTGAATTTCTGGCTATATAATACATGATTTGAGAACAAGTCCATGAGTTTCAAGTGACTTCTTAAGTCTAAGTCAAGCCATATCTCATCCAAAAGAACTCAACATTTCTAATTATCAGACTCTCAATGGATACGTATATGTATAGCATATATGACTTTAAAGGTGTTGATTTCATTCTCCTGTGTAGAGTTTGCTCCGCCCGAATACCTAGTCTAAGAGGCTTACTTTAGAATCCAATCCTTGACTCTGGTCCAACGACTGATTTTCCCATTAATTCATCGTATTTTTAGTGTACAGACTTGAAAGTGTAACAGTGATCATGCCAAGTATGGGGGAACTATGATGGTGTCATTTCTTTTCTCCTCTCTTTGGAACACAGATCTCTCCGGTGCCTTATCACACCCACATGTATTTTTGGTTGTGAATCATCATGTTCTTCAAGAGATTTAGAAGTCGTCGACACTTGATTTCTTGGGAATGCGTTGGGGTTTGTCTCTTTTGAATATATATTATACCTTCAACACAGAGACTTGTACCACTATACGATGCAGAGCCCTTTTTAGGTGCTCGACCGACTTCTTTGGCCTAATAGTTTTGGTCCAAGTGAACACTTTGAAAAGGTTGGGAGCGCTCTCTGGTTATTAAGCCCTTTTCGTAGAAAATTTCTATGAAACTTGGAGCTCTGTCTTTGATTTTTGGAATCATAATGGTCTGGCTATCTCCACTGCTTTTACCAAGTTGGTGCATGATGATCCATGGTTTTAAGGTTTTTAACACACACTAGCACCCGTATTAAGTCAAGATCAGTATAGGGACATTGTCCCCATACTGGCTTATGTGCCGACACTCAGGTTTCACGAAGTGACCCGCAATCAAGCCCCATCCTCAAGAATCAGGTCCAAACTCAAGCCTCTCATCCTAGTTCCTCAGGAGAAACAATGACATGCCACAAGGATTATGTCATCGTGCAAGTGATATGCCGGTCGTATTCCTTTAAGCCTTTTGAGATTCTACATATAATATAACACATATATCTTCTGACTAGGGATGTTGAGTATTTAAGTCTTAGCACCCTAATGGACAAGAGTGATGTGACTCATACTCAAGTGTCAGTATAAATCGAGTAGTCTGGAATATACAAGTCTTGTGTGGTTTGAAGGTGTCAGGTATAAAACCTTAAGTTAGTTTTTCAACAAGAGTGAAATAATGACATGCCTGAACCATACAACTAATTGCATCTACTTTCAACCAACATGGGTGTAAGTACGAACCATAGAAGGCTACCCATGTTACTTCAGGATGGTGCCTTATGCGTTGTTCTTTAATCACCCAATCTGCTAAGGGAGACCGTAGTTTCCTCACTAAAACGTAGCTAGTCGTTTTTAAAATCAATATACAAAATTAACACATAGAAAAGTTTTTAATTTTTCATAATTTTTTTATACCCCTTGATTTTAACAAAAATTGTCAAAAGCATGTATTATACACATACAAAATTTGTATGATATATTATACACAAAACTCTACCCATACCCAGTTTCTGGTCTGAAAACAGTTAACGTTCAAGCTACTAGTAAAGTATATAGCACACACACATATACTTAGCATGTGTTATGTCCCATTGATGACGAATTTCGCGAGCGTCTAAAATAATATCCTCACGGAGTGCGAAGATAAAATGTCATTGAGGCAACCGCTCACAAGACCACGTGGTCAATCAATAATTAACCCACACAATGTATGAATAAAAATTTATTATACCCTGCCATGAAATGTATAACAGGTAAGTAAAGTAGGGATTGAACACAGGAAACAACATAGGTCAAACAATCAAAAATTGGCAAAGAAAGACAATAAAGGATTTTAGGCTTTTTAAGATATTTTGATTTTTTTTATGGGTTTTTAATTTTATTTTTTTATGTTTTTGTTTTTTATATTTTTAATTTTTTTGATTTTATATTTTCTAATTTTCTAATTTTCTTTTTTAATATATAATATAAGCTTATATATAACTATAGACAATACAAGGAAATATATTTATAAATACAACTAAAAAGAACTAAAAAATTATAGAATTAAAAGTTTTTGTATTTTTTCTACTATTTTTGTGATTTTTGGAGTTTTTTTGCGAATTTTTAGTATTTTTAAAGTAAAAAAGAAGGCAAAAAGTGAATAAGATAAATAGGCTAAATTATTTTGGAATTTAAAAATAGCTAAAAGCTTCAAATTTTTTTAATATATAGATAATAATATAAAGAAAAAAAATTAAAGATAGAAATAAAGATTTTTGGAATTTTTGGTGATTTTTTATATTTTAATAAAATATTTTGGAGCTTTTTAATTTTTAGCCCTTTTCTATTTTGAGGATTTTTGGTCTGTAAGCTCAAAATGCATTAATAAACAAAGTTTTTTTTATAATTTTTCAAAAATTTTTTTATTTTTTTGTAATTTTTTAATCTAAATAGGGAAAAATATCTCTGCTTTCGAATTTTTATAAATAGAAATAACTCCTAGTACCTAACCAAAAATATAAGTGATAGATATATGTATCAGATATTTATGGTACTTTCCAAAAATTTTAAAGGTTATAAGCTATTCTTAACAAAATTAAAGCTACAAAAAATGCATACTAGCAGGGGCATTTTTACGAATATTTAAGGTTCTGGGACCTATTCCGAACACCTCATAGAAGTACATGGGCTAAACATGGATTTTCTCCCAAAAATCCAATAATATATACATGGAGGGGTATTTTGCAATTCACTATAAGTTTAAGGGGATAGATACAATTGTTCCAAAAAATTATACTATTAATTGAATTAAATATACTAAAATAAAATACACAAAATCTTAGGGGCTCGATGCAAAAAGCCCAGACCCCTCTCGCACATAGGCATGTGAGGTGGCATGACTTGGAACTAGATGTAAATAGTTAGAGTGCAGGGGGTGCGATGCAATTTTCACTAAAAGTTTTAAACTGAATAAATAGGTTACACGACAAAAAATAAATAAACAAAAATCAGGGTAGAGTATATAAATTACCCCTAAATAGCACATATTAAACAGACTTAACCACGTGGCTTGCATCCAATGGGTGATACCCCTTCATTAATGGAGCGCCAAGATTAGATCTTGGTGCGGATCTGATGATCGAAGGTGGGAGAGATCCAATGATAACAGAATGCCAGGACGTGCGATCTTGATCAGACGACAACAAGGGGTTCGCTAAGAACAACTGAAGAACCATGCTAAGCAAGGCTTCAGGGGATGTTAGGGACAAAAATGCGAAGCTGTGGAATGCTTCTGGGGGAGAGATGGACGAGGAATGAGGTTAGGCAATGATCAGTGTACGACAGATGAGGAGATCATCTCTCTCGCTCTGCGCAAGATCGAGGTGAACGAGGGTGCATGGGATGGCCAACAAGCATCGGGGAAGAATATGAGGGTGATCAAAATGGCGGAGGCTGTCATATATGGCCAGAAATTGGCGGCAGTGATGGAGCTCCGTCGTATGAAGAGATTAGAATTTACGCTACAGGAGACGAGATTAATTGAAATAAAGAGCAAACATAATCTACTACTACGCTAAAAAAATTGCAAACGTCAGAACCTCCTGAAGCAGGGATTGCATCGAAGGAGGCGGTGGGATTCGGATCTCCTCAATTTGATACCGGATTGGACCCCTGAAGGGTTGACTCGCTTTCTGCTATCACCAAGAAGGAGGCTCAAAGCTAAGATCCAGGGTTATCGACAGAAGAGGGATCAAAGATTGGAGGATGATGGAAGAGATGTTTTATAAATGTGTGGGCTCAATCGAGGAGTAGGCTCGATTCAGAGGTTCAGGGATCGAGAAATCGATGGTGCGTGGAAGTTTGTCGATCGAGGCACAAAAGTCAACGAGGAATCGACCTAAATGGATGTAAGGACCGGGCTCCAAAAATTAGGGAAATCGAGGTGGCAAGTGACCCGGTGCAGAAGATCTTGGGGATGAGGAGTTGACCGAGGTCAGCTCTGACTTGCACCCCATTGGTCCACGTGGGCGTACTAGCGGACAAAATAGGTTAAAAATGACAAATAATTAAAAATAAAATACTAAATGAATTAATTAGATAAAAGTTATAAAACAAAATTATCTTATTATTTATGCAGTATTTTAATACTATTTTTACTTATTTTTACAAGTTTATTTATTATATGTCACTTTTTACAAGTATAAATATTGGCATATTCATCTATATATTATGTATTTTATTTTTATTTTGTATGTTATATTCTATTATTTTATATACACAATTTTTATATTTATAATTTATTTAAATATACACAAATATATTTTTGTTTTATTTTTCTGATATAATATGTACACTTAAATAAATAAGGGTATTAATTTTACAGGTATAAGTATTATGCATTCATCTATGTATTTTGTATAGTATTTTATTTTAGTATTTTCTTTATGGTTTTATTGTATTATAAATATGTATATCTATTATAAATAATATTTACAAACTTGTAAAAATATAAAATTATAGAAATGATAAAAATTAAATAAAATAAATTTTTTATTTAGCTATATAGTACATTAGGGGTCCAAAACCTAACTTTTGCATCTTAAATCAAAATTAAGTGAACCCACCTTCATTATAGCTTAGTAAAAGTTATATATAATTAAAGTGATTTTGGTGCATTTTGAGTTCATATGGAGAAGATCTAGGTCTGGGAAGTTTCAGTTTTGGAATTTTATCTGAGTATAAAATGTAAGCTGTGTATTTTTTTTTGTGTGAAATTTTTTTTGTATCTTTCTATGTATTTTTATATATAAATTTCATATGCAAAGTTTCTTTATTTGAGGTATAAATAATAAAGAATAAAATAGGTTCCAAAAATGAATTAGTGGAGGGTAGTTTTTATTGTGTTTTTGACCTTTATCTCCTCCTACTTAATTTCTTGTTGACCCAGTCATCATGAAGCCTAGGTTTCGAGGTTTAGGGCCATAAAATATATTTGACATTTTATTTCCTTTACTTTTCTTTATTCTTTTATTTTGGCTTTAAACAAGTATTTTATACACTATTTATAAATGATGAATATTAATTTATGCAAAATAATGATATTTACATGCATTATGCTAGTATTTAAAGGCCAAAATGAAAGAATAAAGGGGATGAAATGGAGATTCATCACTCTCCATGCTTGCCTTTGTTAGTCCCTAGTAAACACTTATGTCTATAAGTACATACAAGAAAATAAAGAAAAAAAAATAATTTGGAATAATTATCGACTTTTAAACTTGTCTTAATAAAATCAAAGTTTGGAGCTCAGAGAAGGCCTTTGGATTAATGGTGTGTTCATAACCACATGGATGTCAGGAAGTGTGACACAACAACCCTTAGGTTCCATGCTCCTATCAATCACTCCAATTCATAGCCAAGTCAGAACTATCCTCTCAGTCGCATACTCTTGCTACTTTGAAGTGATAGAACCATATGTGTGAAATTGTTCAGCTCTCCCTAAACAAAACCATTGAACTATCGAGGCATCTGCTCTTATGGTAGCTGATCCTCGTGGAGATAGATATTCCCTTCCAAGGTCAGGTGCTCCCGGTCTTTACAACCGAATGGTGAAGAAGTTTAGAAAAGGGGGAAAAGAAGTGGGAATGGACCATTGCAGTCTTCATTCCCTTGTGAAGTTGGTCAGTGTAACCGATTTTCCACCAAGAAGCATGCTTTTTTTTCTGAACCTCAAATTTTTATGGATTTTTTGGTTATAATCTTCTTTGGATATTTTATTTGTACAACTTCTGCATTCTTGCTTTTGCCCCGGTGGATATATCATCTTTTGTTCCACCTACTTTTTGGGGTCTTGGAAAAAGTTACGTCAGTATACTATTCCTCATCCGAAGCATTGTCTCAATCCATCTCCAGTCTTTAGATATCATTGTTACAAAAAGAAGTATGTTAGAATATCGGTGTCGGCAATCCTCAAGAATGGTTCCTAAGACACCCTTGACGAAGCAGCCTTGCATCATCCTGACTTAGACTCCAAGATTTTTCAACATTCCATCTGAGTTGAGCTAAATGCTAGGTGTGGGGTTTCCAGTCAAGTCACTGTCTCAAAAGTCTTACGGATGATATGAAGGATTCTATTTAGGCACATTGAATTGACTCATGAACATAGTATTATGGAACCTAAAGAATTAAGTCAAGGTGACCTGAAATATCTCCACTTCCAGTCCTAAATGGATTTCTCTGAAATTAAATGTATTAAGGTCTATTCCAAGCTCCAATCTTCATACTTTATTTGGATATATTCAATTGTCTAGGTTCCGAAAAATGCGGATGCTATGTACAATGCAAGAAATATTTTTCTGAAGCAATTTTTCTGATTTTGATCTTTTTATAGGGTTTTGAAAAAGTATTTGCAAATTTTTATGTAATTTTGAAAAAGATTTTGCAAATGTTTTTAGGATTTTTAATTTCGGAAAATTTTAGGGATTTTTCAAAACCTTTTTTTTGAGACAAGAAGTGGGTATAGATATTTATACGGGAGTGTGTCTTATTTATAAGATTTGGGTTTTAGAAATTTACAGGTTTGTATATAAAAGGTTTGTAAAGGGTATTTATTTACTTGAGTTATGTACATAGTTCTCAAAATAATTTGGAAAGACTTCCACAAATATTTTTAAAACTAATTAATTTTTACAAATATTTACATAATTTGAAAATCATTTTGTCAAGATTTTTCAAATGGTGTATATACATTTCAAAATATTTTTACAACAAAAATTTTCTAAACATTTACAAATAGATTTTCAAAACATTTTATTTCAAACAAATAAAATATTTTTTTAAAAGAAAATATTTTTACAAAGGTAGAAAATATCTTACAAACCATTTTCCAAACAAATTTCAAAAGATTTTTCTAAAAGATTTTCAAATCATTTTTCAAACATTTTGTACAAGTGTGTTCTTTACACTAAATTACTTGTATTTTAGCCATAGTTATTGAAAATACGAAAGTACAAGTTATGGCTAAAGTATATACAAAGTATATACATCCCCCTATACTTAGCTTGAGTTATGTCCTTGATGAACCTCAGTTTCATCATCTTTATTCTCCATAATTAACCCCCTTGCTTAAAAGTTTGTCAATAAATCCCTGTTATTTTCTAATAATTAACAGAGTCCTAAATAAATTAAAAACCACAAAAAAATAACAAAACAAAATTCGTGGTATTTTTAGACTTAAAAATACCCTCAAAAATATTCCGGGCCCTTGTTTGATTTCATTTCCAGTTTTGGTCAACATGAAACTTGTAGATCTCTTCAAGATCTACAACTTTCATGTTTTGAGTTTTCTCAAATTCGGCCAATAGGGCCCTCAAAAATAAGAAAAACCCTTCTGAATAACCTGATTGGGCCACGTAGCCCATTCTGGAAGCGCCACGTGGCCCGGCCTCTTTGTCTTATCCGCCACCCCCCCTGGCCGTTGGATCTCGCTTCAGATCCAACGGCCCCGCTGTGTCCACGCAGGTCTATTTCCTCATCCATCAGATCTTCCCCCGCCTTCAATCTGCACCGTCCTTTAGCGCCTCGACCTCGTCATGACACGTGGCGCTATCATCCGCCATTGATCGCATCCACGATCCTCTGATCTGAGCCGCAGCTACTGCTTCGATTCTCAACCCTCTGATCAGCAGCTCCTTCGCATCTGGCCCGCTCATTAGCGCCGCTCTCTCAAGATGACACGTGGCCTATCCCATCTCCCTTCATTCGCATCGCCCCGATTCAATCCGATCCGCTTGCTCGCGCCCAAAGACCCACCGTTGGATCCCCAGATCCAACGGTTGATCTCCATCGTCTACCTCCGGGAGCCTCCCTCTCTCCCACGATCCAGATCGCGCACACCCTTCCCCCTTGCCTTTTTCTCCGCCACCACAGTTGACTTCTCTCATCGCCAACTGCCCTCCGACCTGCCCCACTCTTCCCTCTACCTCGCGCACGCCTCCGCTAACCGCCGTTGTCCTCCCACTCGTCCCACGATCACCTCGAAACCCACGACTCCCCTCATCAGCTCCGCCACTTCCCCCTGCAAATACCCCGCCCCTCCCACCGTTCACGGTGTCCACCTTTACGCGAGGGCTCGCCCAGCCCTCCTCCGCCTCCCCGTGACAGGGGGAGGCGGTGCGATTGAGCGAAGACGACGTAGTCCCTCCGGTGAGACCCTCCGCCGTTCTCGGCGGAGCTGCGGCGCTCCGCGACCGCTCGAGCTGCACCAGGTGGCTGAAGGTGTTCAGCGAAGACCCGGGCGTCGATCCAGACGTCCAGCCCAAGCTCCCATTCCATCTCCGGCAAGGTAAGTCCTCCTTCTTCTTCCTCTGTATTTTTCGTTAATTTCTTTTAATTTTCTAGGCCTATCTGGCCATTCCCTCGCTCCGATAACCATCCATGTAGTCTCGCCGCACATCCCCCATTCACGCGACAACCTCCGCTCATTATCTTCTTCCTCCATACCTCCCATCACCTTCGACCCACCTCCTCCGCCGTCGCGGCGGAGGAGCACCGAGCTCCCACCTTCTCCGATCCCTCAGAGCTCTCCACTTCACCTCACGCACGCACCTCTATGCTTCGGCATTGTTGCTAACCCTGCAGGTCCCCCAAAACAATCAATGGCCGGATGCTCGCCGGAGCAAACTTCTTCGCACCCGTCCTCAACTGCAGAAGGCTGATGGACTGAGCCACAATGCTAGACACCTCCCCGGAGCTCCGAGCTTCATCGACATAGACACAACGAGCTCCGGGGAGGCCTACAGAGATGGAACTCCAGCGGCGGAGGAAGGGCACCTTCACCGGAGCTCTGACTCCGCCGCCCGCCTTCGGCCGAGGGAGGAGGAACAGTGACCGTTAGATGGTCATCGCCCAGCGACCATCTAACGGTTCCAATGCCGACACGCCACCAGCCAGAATCTTCTCCAGATGCCGTTGGATGCGCACCATCCAATGGCCCCGAGCTAGCCATGCGTCGTCACCAGAGTGCAGCCAAGCCTAATGCCCGAGCCTCCAGGCTTGGATACTCCCGAGCCTCTCGAGCCTCCACCGAGCCTGCAGCGAGCCCGAGCCTACGTCCGAGCCACGCCGAAGCAACCCGGGCCTCCTCCGAACCTCCGATCGACCCGAGCCTGGGGAAGCGCGTGCCTGGCACGTGCTTCTTGGGTAATTTGCAAGGAAGCCCAGCCGCCTTCTTCAATTAGCAAACAGGTCCCGATCACGTGTAGCGGGCGTGCACAGTGGGTATTTTACAGGGAAGGTCCATTTACTTTACGTATTTACTTTTTAGTCCCTCCCTGGACCTGTTTGTAGTTATCTTTTCATGTTTTCTTTCAGTTATGCCCCTGCTTTCTTTGTTGAATATCTTGAGCTATATAGCTCCAATCGAGTTGATTTCAGTTTCATTTTGAAGCTCTTCTCATCCTCTTCATTATGGCATGCTTAAATTTCAGATTTGACACTATGAACTGTGATGAATTATTATATTATCTAAGTGTCCTGATCTCTTTATTTGACATGCTCATTTACTTATTAAAGGTGGAATGCTTCTTAATGCTAACTCAGTTTAACTTGCATTTTTTTCTATGGCTCAAGTGACTATGATTTTTGGGGCATAATATTCGCTTTGCATGATCACTTATTTTCATTATAAAAATTAATAAAAAATGCATGTTTTATGTTTTAATGCATTGTCTTGTCATGTCTTGTGTTGTCTTTGCATTACCTTGACCTATAGGCCTTTAACTCAACACCTAATTAAACACACTTTAATCAGATTAATAGGAGAGAGGCTCGTGTCCCTGAGATCGACCTTGGTATCTTGCCAAGTAAAAAAATAATTCTTCGATCACCTCATTTCGATTTATGGCATATATTTAAATGAGGTGATCGCTTTGACGACCCGAAATCGGCCCGACTACGATGATGATTCCATGTGCTAAAAACACATTATTAAAGGGCCGATTTTGCGGTTCGTCAAATGGCGCCGTTGCCGGGGACACGACTCATTTCTTTTATTTTTTTTTGGATTTTTGCGTGTTTAATTTAGTGTTTCTTTTTATAGGTCAAATGATCATATATTTTGCATCTAAAATTTTTTCCTCCTTATTTGATATCTAACTATTGCTTTTGTGGCAGGGCCCTTGATGGATCAAGGAGGCGAGGAGCAGGATACTCCCCGCTGCGAGGAGCCGCAGAGCATGCTTGGAGTCGATAAGAAAGAAAAGAAAAAATGTGTCGCATTTATTTTTTTATAATAAACTCGTCTTTTACAGCGGTCTTCGATCGAAGACTCGCGATTGTAATCGGACGAATGTGGTTGTGTGGGGATCGTCCCCACTTGAGTGTCGACCTAGGACTAGGCACGCGGCTCTCCGAGCTCAATTTTCATATTTTATTGTGCTTGATCGTAGGTTAGTACACACTCAAAGATAGACGCACGTAATCTCGCATCACTTAGCTAAAATTCATGGATATCAATCACCGCTAATAGATGTATGATTAGGTGCGGCTTTTATTCGACTTGCATACTTAGATTTTGGTTTTCAAAATAGCCCCAGTTTTTCACGTGTTTTATCGTCAAATCACTGCATGATTTCTCGCTTAGCCTAGATCGCGTTTTTCTTCATCGTATACATGTTTTTCTCGGCTTTCATTTTTCTAGATTGATCACCTAGGATAAATGGAAAATGGAATGAACGGTAGACGATGATTTTCTGATTGATGTGCTAACCATAATTCAGTGATAACCTAAAATAAAATTGGGACTGTTAATTGCAAGTCAACCAAAAATGGAGTAAAATTCGGTTTTGGGAGAGCAATACCCTCGCTTACGCAATGATTTTTACTTCACATCTTTTCTTTGCGTAAAAATCAAATGTTTTATCACCAATAAAATAGACAAGATAATAAACCAACTTAGGTTGGTTTCATGTGTGAGTTGGTGAAAATAAGGGTTTGCTTGCTTGATTGAGCCTTGTTTGATGTGACGCACACCCTAACTCCGAAGACACTCCATTTCGTCTCCGAAGATTCAGCCGCTCACTTGTATATTCATCCCTCTTCTTCGTTCACCTTGGGTCTCTTCCAACATCAATCTCCATCTTTATACTTAGGCTAATCTCAGCCTAAGTATAGGGGGGACCCAAGCCCCTGTGATTTCTCTACTCATCTTTTCTTGCCTTTATACTTAGGTTATTTCTAACCTAAGTATAGGGGGAGCCCCTCTTAGCTCCCGTATATTCTTCTATATTTAAATGGACCTATGTACTTGTAACATCTAGTGCTATGAGGACATAGCAAAGTTTAAGTATAGGGGGGTATACCGTATATACCGTATATTTACTTTAGCTATAATCTGAAAAATTTGAAAAATTAAAAACTTTTTAGCTAAGGTAAAAATTCATTGGACTAAGAAAACTCAAAGGATTTCGCGGTTTTTCGATATTATGTTACACTATTTTATAGAAATATTTTCGAAAATGATTTTTGAAAATGTTTTGAAAATTTTTATTTTGTGTGACATGAGTTTTGAAAAATCGCCATCTCTTTTCAAGGAAAGTTGAGTCTAACTTGTGTTTTAACTCTCTTATTAAAATCCATAAAAATCAGAAAACCCCTAAAAACCTTTAGGAGCTATTAGTGACTACTAAGCCCAATTAAGAAAGCCGCGTTCAGTGAGGGTTCGCCCTTAGCAGATTGGATGGTTTAGAGGACATCGCGTAAGGCCCCGTCCTCAAGCAACGGGCTTCGGCCTGTACTTACATCCATACTGGCTGAATTGTAGCTACTTAATTGAGTTTAGGCAGTTGTTATATCTCTTGAAGTTCAAAAAAAAAGTGTCTTGTTTTTGAATGAAGAAGTTGGATTAGTCCTCTACATTTTCACTTTCACCCGGGATCTGATTTGGTCAAGAAGACTTAGCTTTTAGAAGTCTTTGAGATTTTTAGGTTAACCAGCCTTAGCCATCAGGGTCTTAGACTTAATCATCCACATTCTCCTAAGTTTCTAGATTTGCATGCTATATTCCATGCTTAATCTCAGACATAAAGAATATGATCAGCGCATCACATACACGACTGCGGTTTTTGATGAGATGAGTTGATTTTTCACCTGAGGGATTGGGATGAGGAAGTCGAATTTGCATTTGATCTAATGATGCTCGAGGATGGGATAAAATCTTTGGAGGCTTCAGGAAACCTGAGTGTCAGCAATATTAGCCAGTATGAGAATTTGATTCTTATACTAATCTCTTGACATTAACCTAAGTGCCTGGGTGTGAAAAAATAAATAAAAAAATTGTTGATCAGTGTGCGCCAACTCTTGGTAAAAGCAGTGGAGCTAGCCACCAATTATACAAGTCAATGAAATTCAAAGAAAAGCTCTCATTCCACAAAGTTACATATCAAAGAGCTTCCACCAAAGGCGAGCGCTCCCAAAATTTTTCAAAGTGTCCACTTGGACCACCGCTATTAGGACCAGGAGTCGGGCTTGCACCAAAAAAGGGCTCTGCATCGTAAATGCTACAAGTCTGGGTGTCGAAGGTACGATAGGTACTCAAAAGAGACACACCCCGGTGTACTCCCAGGAAAACAAGTGCAGACGGCTCCAACTTCTCTTGACGGACGCACTGATCAACACCAAAAAATGTGTTGCGTAAAATGGCACTAGAGAGAATCCTTGTTCCAATGAGAGGGAGAGAAGAATTGACACAATCCCATGCCCTCCATTTTCTGGCCTGCCATCCACATTTTCTAAGTATGACAAACTAAAGAGACGGTGGACTGAATGCAAGATTTGATTTATTCCCTAGTGCTGAGGATTAGGTCCTTAGGAGATTTTCTCGGACCAAGATTTTGGGTGACAACTTGACTCTACTCTCGAAATTGCAGTCAACACTAAACTTCATATCCTTTAGTTTATATGTACATCAGAGAGAGTCTAGAGAAATAGAGGAATTGGAAGCCTCTTGATTAAGGCTGGGTTGAACTCTAAAATTTTGGATCTCTGAAGCCGAGTTGACTTGATCAGATGGGATCCTGTATTCACATGCACAAGGGGGTTAATCCAACTTAGTCATTCTTTTTGATGCTCGAGGACGAGCATAGTTTAAGTATAGGGGGTGATGAACCTCAGTTTCATCATCTTTATTCTCCATAATTAACCCCCTTGCTTAAAAGTTTGTCAATAAATCCCTGTTATTTTCTAATAATTAACAGAGTCCTAAATAAATTAAAAACCACAAAAAAATAACAAAACAAAATTCGTGGTATTTTTAGACTTAAAAATACCCTCAAAAATATTCCGGGCCCTTGTTTGATTTCATTTCCAGTTTTGGTCAACATGAAACTTGTAGATCTCTTCAAGATCTACAACTTTCATGTTTTGAGTTTTCTCAAATTCGGCCAATAGGGCCCTCAAAAATAAGAAAAACCCTTCTGAATAACCTGATTGGGCCACGTGGCCCATTCTGGAAGCGCCACGTGGCCCGGCCTCTTTGTCTTATCCGCCACCCCCCCTGGCCGTTGGATCTCGCTTCAGATCCAACGGCCCCGCTGTGTCCACGCAGGTCTATTTCCTCATCCATCAGATCTTCCCCCGCCTTCAATCTGCACCGTCCTTTAGCGCCTCGACCTCGTCATGACACGTGGCGCTATCATCCGCCATTGATCGCATCCACGATCCTCTGATCTGAGTCGCAGCTACTGCTTCGATTCTCAACCCTCTGATCAGCAGCTCCTTTGCATCTGGCCCGCTCATTAGTGCCGCTCTCTCAAGATGACACGTGGCCTATCCCATCTCCCTTCATTCGCATCGCCCCGATTCAATCCGATCCGCTTGCTCGCGCCCAAAGACCCGCCGTTGGATCCCCAGATCCAACGGTTGATCTCCATCGTCTACCTCCGGGAGCCTCCCTCTCTCCCACGATCCAGATCGCGCACACCCTTCCCCCTTGCCTTTTTCTCCGCCACCACAGTTGACTTCTCTCATCGCCAACTGCCCTCCGACCTGCCCCACTCTTCCCTCTACCTCGCGCACGCCTCCGCTAACCGCTGTCGTCCTCCCACTCGTCCCACGATCACCTCGAAACCCACGACTCCCCTCATCAGCTCCGCCACTTCCCCCTGCAAATACCCCGCCCCTCCCACCGTTCACGGTGTCCACCTTTACGCGAGGGCTCGCCCAGCCCTCCTCCGCCTCCCCGTGACAGGGGGAGGCGGTGCGATTGAGCGAAGACGACGTAGTCCCTCCGGTGAGACCCTCCGCCGTTCTCGGCGGAGCTGCGGCGCTCCGCGACCGCTCGAGTTGCACCAGGTGGCTGAAGGTGTTCGGCGAAGACCCGGGCGTCGATCCAGACGTCCAGCCCAAGCTCCCATTCCATCTCCGGCAAGGTAAGCCCTCCTTCTTCTTCCTCTGTATTTTTCGTTAATTTCTTTTAATTTTCTAGGCCTATCCGGCCATTCCCTCGCTCCGATAACCATCCATGTAGTCTCGCCGCACATCCCCCATTCACGCGACAACCTCCGCTCATTATCTTCTTCCTCCATACCTCCCATCACCTTCGACCCACCTCCTCCGCCGTCGCGGCGGAGGAGCACCGAGCTCCCACCTTTTCCGATCCCTCAGAGCTCTCCACTTCACCTCACGCACGCACCTCTATGCTTCGGCATTGTTGCTAACCCTGCAGGTCCCCCAAAACAATCAATGGCCGGATGCTCGCCGGAGCAAACTTCTTCGCACCCGTCCTCAACTGCAGAAGGCTGATGGACTGAGCCACAAGGCTAGACACCTCCCCGGAGCTCCGAGCTTCATCGACATAGACACAACGAGCTCCGGGGAGGCCTACAGAGATGGAACTCCAGCGGCGGAGGAAGGGCACCTTCACCGGAGCTCTGACTCCGTCGCCCGCCTTCGGCCGAGGGAGGAGGAACAGTGACCGTTAGATGGTCATCGCCCAGCGACCATCTAACGGTTCCAATGCCGACACGCCACCAGCCAGAATCTTCTCCAGATGCCGTTGGATGCGCACCATCCAATGGCCCCGAGCTAGCCACGCGTCGTCACCAGAGTGCAGCCAAGCCTAATGCCCGAGCCTCCAGGCTTGGATACTCCCGAGCCTCTCGAGCCTCCACCGAGCCTGCAGCGAGCCCGAGCCTACGTCCGAGCCACGCCGAAGCAACCCGGGCCTCCTCCGAACCTCCGATCGACCCGAGCCTGGGGAAGCGCGTGCCTGGCACGTGCTTCTTGGGTAATTTGCAAGGAAGCCCAGCCGCCTTCTTCAATTTGCAAACAGGTCCCGATCACGTGCAGCGGGCGTGCACAGTGGGTATTTTACAGGGAAGGTCCATTTACTTTACGTATTTACTTTTTAGTCCCTCCCTGGACCTGTTTGTAGTTATCTTTTCATGTTTTCTTTCAGTTATGCCCCTGCTTTCTTTGTTGAATATCTTGAGCTATATAGCTCCAATCGAGTTGATTTCAGTTTCATTTTGAAGCTCTTCTCATCCTCTTCATTATGGCATGCTTAAATTTCAGATTTGACACTATGAACTGTGATGAATTATTATATTATCTAAGTGTCCTGATCTCTTTATTTGACATGCTCATTTACTTATTAAAGGTGGAATGCTTCTTAATGCTAACTCAGTTTAACTTGCATTTTTTTTCTATGGCTCAAGTGACTATGATTTTTGGGGCATAATATTCGCTTTGCATGATCACTTATTTTCATTATAAAAATTAATAAAAAATGCATGTTTTATGTTTTAATGCATTGTCTTGTCATGTCTTGTGTTGTCTTTGCATTGCCTTGACCTATAGGCCTTTAACTCAACACCTAATTAAACACACTTTAATCCGATTAATAGGAGAGAGGCTCGTGTCCCTGAGATCGACCTTGGTATCTTGCCAAGTAAAAAAATAATTCTTCGATCACCTCATTTCGATTTATGGCATATATTTAAATGAGGTGATCGCTTTGACGACCCGAAATCGGCCCAACTACGATGATGATTCCATGTGCTAAAAACACATTATTAAAGGGCCGATTTTGCGGTTCGTCAGTCCTCATAGATCAAAGAGAAAAAGAGAAGACATAGCTCGTACTAAGTATAAGACAGTCAATACGAAAACGACTAAAGAATGAATGCATGAGAAGTTGACTGTCCTCCCTATACTTAGGATGAAATAATCCCAAGTATAACAGGTTGTGCACAAGGCAGATAGGGTCAAGGGTGAGAATATATGAAATCATCGGCTCGAGATGTCCCCCCTATTCTTAGGGTAAAATATCCTTAAGTATAGACATAGTGTCAAAAGTTGAGGGGACAGGTGAGGGATCAAAGAACGAATAATTCAGGGTGATCACCCCCTATACTTAGGACAAAGTACATCCTAGGTATAACAGTGATGAAAGGGGTGACACCTTTTCGGGAAAAAAAGAAAATAAAATGAAAATAAGAAAAGAAAGACCATTCATAAAAAATTATCTGCTTTGTTTGATTCACTGGATTTGGTGGCGTTCATCTCATCTTCATATACAACTTGAATCGAATCTACAACGGACAAGAAGGTGCCGTGCTGTAGGTATGGGTTGAGTAGTTGTCAATTGACCATGAAAGATTGTGCATCAACTGACAATTCTGATATCATTATGCTGCCGTTGTCACGTACATGCTTCACTATAAACAACCCAGTCTATTTGCTTTTCAACTCGCCTAGAAATATTTCAGCTTCGCATCGAACAATCAAACCTTCTGACCTGGCTCGAAAGTCTTTCGACGGATGTGCCTATCATGCCACTTCTTGAGCTTTTCCCTATACATCAGGCTGTTGTTATGTGCGTGGTCACGTAATTCAAGCTTTTGTTCAGATCCAATTTTTTATTCTTTCCGACCTTCTTGGAATCCAAACCGCAAACATTGATTGCCAACAAGGATTTGTGAATGAGTTCCATGGGCAAATGGAGTGGATTGTTGTATACCAGGTGGTAGGGAGATATTCCCAAAGGTGACTTGTACGTTGTTTTGTAAGCCCAAAGAACTGAGTCAAGCAACTGAGACCAGTTTTTACGATCCGGATGCACATGCGTCTGAAGAATTGTCTTGATCTCCCTGTTAGAACATCCTGCCAAGCCATTGGATTGTGGGTGGTAGGAGAAGCTACACGATGTTCAATGCAAAATTTTTGAGTTAGCTTCTTAACCTCCTTATTTATAAAGTGTCTACCACCGTTAGATATGAGAATCTTAGGTATCCCGAACCTGAAGATGATATGATCTTTCAGAAAGTGACAGACGATGTGACTATCACTGGCTTGGGTTGGGATAGCCTCCACCCAACAACTTATATAATCGACAACGAGCATAATGTATTCGAATCCTTGGCTGTTCAGAAATGGGACCATGAAGTCAATGCCACATGCATCAAACACATCTGAAATTTGAATAAATTTTAGGGGCATCGTTCCTCTCATTTTGATTGTTCCACCCATTTTTTGACAGTTAGTATAGTGTTTCACATAATCTTCTGCATCTTTGAACACGGTCGGCCACCAAAGGCTGCATTGGAGTACTTTCGCTGCTGTTCTTCTGCCTATATGGTGTCCTCACGATTCTCGATCATGGCAATGTGCGTGGACACTTGCAATCTCCTCTTCAGGAATGCACCTTCTCCAGATACAATCTGCCCCTTCATAAAAGAGATAAGGGTCCCCCCACTGGTAGAAATGGATATTAGACAAGAATTTATCTACTTTAAGTTTCAACCAATCTTGTGGAGTTCTCTTGGACACAAGATAATTCACAACATCAACATACCAAGGGAACGAGGTGAATGCCAATATGGCTTCGTCTGGACTCGGTGATTGGCCCCAAATCCAACTCAAGAGATTCAGGCTCATGTAGTCTTGAGAGATGATATGCCACCACATTTTTGATTCTAGGCTTGTCTTGGATCTCGAAGTCAAACTCCCGAAGTAGAAGAATCCATCTGATAAGGCATGGTTTTGCATCCTTATTCTGTTGCAAGTATTGGATGGTAGAATGATCTCTGTAAAATATAACTTTGAATCTAAGGAGATGGGATCAAAACTTTTCCCAGGCAAAAACTACCGCTAGCAGTTCTTTCTCAGTGACAGTGTAATTCTTTTGAGCTTCATCTAATGTTTTGCTAGCGTAGTGAATAACAAATGGTACATTATCTTTTCTCTATCCCAACATAGCATCGATGGTATAATCTGAGGCATCAGTCATGATTGCAAATGGTAGTGTCTAGTCCAGTGGCTGCATGACAGGGGTCTGAGTGATTAAGTCTTTCAACCGTGAAAAGGCTTGGACCACACGGTCATCGACAATAAAGTCTATCTTCTTGCCTAATAATTTGGTCAGCGGTCAGGCGAGCTTGCTAAAATGTTTGATGAAATCAATAGAATCCGACGTGCCCTAAGAATGACCGAACTTGTTTGAGATTGGTAGGTGGCTCTAGTTTTGAAAACACCTCCACATTGGCTGGGTCAACTTCCATGCTATGGTTCGATACAACGTGACCCAGCACGATCCCCTCTGTCACCATAAAGTTGCTCTTCTCCCATGAGAGCATGAGATTGACTTCTCAACACCTCTACAATACTCGGTCTAGCTAGTCCAGGCATTGATCAAAGGAATCTCTGTAGACCAAGAAATTATCCATGAATACCTCCAGAAAATTGCCCACAATGTCGGCAAATACAACAACATACATCACCAGAATGTAGCGGGGGTATTGCACAGCCCGAACGACATCCGTCGGAAAGCGTACGCCCCAAATGGACAGGTGAACCTCGTCTTCTCTTGGTCTTCAAGAGCGATGGCAACTTGATTGTATCCAGATTATCCATCCAAGAAGTAGAAATATTTCTTCGCGGTCGATCTTTTGAGAATCTGGTCGATGAAGGACAATGGAAAGTGGTCCTTATTTGTGGCAAGGTTGAGATATCTGTAATCCACATAAACTCGCCACGATGTCAGCCCTCTGGTCGAAATCTCCTCTCCTTTGTCATTAGTAACAATGGTGATCAACACATGTAGAGGACTCACCCATTTGATGTCATAGATGGTATATATGAACCCTCACGTCAGACCATTTATGAATTTCCTTCATGACAACCTCCTGGAGTTTTGGATCCAGTCTCCTTTGGAATTCGTGGGAGGGCTTGTTGTCATCTTCGAGGTAGATGTGATGCGAGCACATGGACGGATTGATCCTGTGGAGATCTGATATATTCCACCTTATTGCCCTGCAGTTTCGTTCAAGAACCTCCATCAGGCTAGATTCTTGGTCTTCTGTCAGATGAGCATTGATTATAACCGGGTGCATGTTTGGCTCTCCCGCAATGAAGGCGTACTTCATGTTGTGGGGTAGAGGTTTGAGCTCTGGTGGAGTAGTAGCTATTTTAGTGGTGACTTCGACGATCACTATAGGTGTTGGTTCTTGCATTGGTTCAGTGCCCACCTGTGTTTGTTCAGATTCTTTACTTAATGATTTGCAGAATTTTCAATAATACCCTCATGGTTGCAGAAATCCTCAATAATATGTTCTTGGTCTTCAAGCCTTAGAGGACGCACACAGAATTCGTCAAGCGCATCGATAAAGATCTCATTTTCATTAACAGAGGAGAATTCGACTATCGTGTCCACTTCTTCATCGGGGAAGGGGAATTTGTGAATCTCGATGTCATTAAAGAATAAGTTTGTGTCTTGAATTTCCGCAAGAAAGTCGTAGTCTTCTTGGAAATTAGGTGCAAGCGTGATCAATTCAGATGCATCCTCCGTTGATTTCAGCTCAGTTATGGTCTCTATCTGTACTTTGTGGTTGCTGGAGCTGAATCTGATCTCTCCAGTGTTATAGTTCACTACTGCCTCGACTATTCGGAGGAATGACCAGCCAAGGATGATGGGTGGAGCAAAGGTGCGGAGACGTCCATGTCTAGTACAACAAAATCAATAGGGAACTAGGTCCTGACGAGCAACTCCAGCTGTGTGGCAACCTGGTCGAGCTTGTCCAAACCCTGAGTTCTCTTCTCAATTACTGCAAGCTTTCTGAATCCTGTAACCTCTTCTCAATGATGTCTACCTTGGACAAGTGGCTCCCGATGATGCTCAGATGGGAGCTCGCGTCCTTGTACTTAGAATGAGCTGTCATATTCACAGGCTTCTGGCTAGTTGGGGGCACCTTCATGTATGCACGCGATGAGTATTGGGCAGCCTCTCCTTCGGCCATTTCCTCAAAATTTTCCTAAATAACATCTCATCTTTGTTGAAGTGAGAGCCACCACAGGTAGTATCCACCAATCTCTGACTCTCATGTGTCATCCCACCGAAGAAATGCTGAACTAAACTGGTCTTCAGGCTTTTGTGGTAGGGACACTTCTCTTGCAGATCTCTGAATCTTTCCCACGCTTCATGGATCGTCTCGTGGGGCTGCTGGATGAAACTGGAGATGCGGGCATGCATCTGGTTCAAGCGACCGATAGGATAGAACTTATGAAGAAATGTATATTTCAGCTCCTCCCATGTCGTCACTACCTTCCCCAAATGGTTCACCCAATAAAGGGCCTTGTCGTGGAGACTAAAAGGGAAGGCAATCATCTTGACCACCCATAAAGAAATGTTGGGGTAGTGTGCAACCAAATTGTTGTAGGTGGATGTACGACTTTTCAGTTGTGTTCCCGTGGAAGGACAAGAGTAGAGACAAGAATTGAGGCTTTAGCTCGAAGTTGGCATGGATAGGTGGATGTACGACTTTTCAGTTGTGTTCCCGAGGGTTGTAAGTCTACTTCATTGTGGGCTTGGGTGGTGGTCTTGCCTCTCCTCCATTCATCATGCTAAAATCTACCTATTAATCCCCAAACTTAATAAATTCAATAAAAACCACTAATAATTCGATAATATTAACCGATATTATATTGTACATAATCTTCTGTAAAATTGACCTATTTTCTGTACAATATATAATCCTAATTTATTATATTTAATTAATAAACTTTTCCTTGTTTTTATATTTTATTAAAACTCCTAAAAATTATTTTAATTATTGTATATATTTATCTTGACTTTTAAAAGAAAATTAAAATATAAAAAATCTCAAAACCACAAAAACAATGTTTTTACCTATTAAAAATGCTCCTGAAAATATACCTTTGTACAAATGACCTTGTTTGACTTTTTGACCAACATGAAACTTGTAGATCTCATTGAGATCCACAACTTTCATGTTTTGACATTTTTCTAATTCAGCCTTTTTCTATTTCTTTTTTATTTTTTTAATTTCTTATTTACTAATTATTCTAAAGCGACCGCGTAACTCTCTCTGGAGCCACCGCGCAATCCCTCTCCTTGCGCCAACCACCACCTTTCTCCGCCCTCGGATCATCTCCATCTTCGCTGTCCATACCTACTTACCTCTCAGCCATTGATCACTCCCTCCTGATTTCATCTGAACCACTCCCCAACGCCCTAGCCCCATCCGATGGATCATCCCCCATCCAAGGGCTCCTCATGCTCTACGTCTCCTCTCTCGTTTCCACCATTGGATCATTCACGCTTGCATCAGATCCCTCCATTTATATTCACTTTATGATCTTCAGATGATATCTCATGATCTCGTCGCTACCACTCGCCTGAATCCTCATCACGACCGTTGGGCCATGTGATCCAACAATCCTGGCCGTGTCTTCCTCCTCCAGTCACCCCTTCCCCTTGGCATTATGCCTGATTTTCCACCCACCCCTTCCATTTTTATCCCCCACCTCCGACCATCTCTTCGCTTCCTAACAACCGCCCCGCGTAGCCGTTATCTCCATCTTCTTCGCGTACCCATTATTGCCCAGACCGCAACCCCTAGCGCCTTCATTCTCTCATTCAAAACCTCCACTCGTCCACCTGTAACGATCACCCTCACCACTACAAATACCCCTCTCCACCTCCATTCATCATCATCCACCACTCGAGGGGCTGAAGCCCATCTTCCTCTGCCCTACAGTGATAGCGGAGGGTGGCTGTCGAGGTGACGATGGCTACCTTGTCCCCGGTGCGATCCATGGTCCTCCGACCATGTATTGGCTGCCCTAGGTGCCAATGAGCTCCCTGAACTGCTCGACCAGGTTGATCGACGACAAGAGGCTCCAACTCGAGCCTCAACCCAGACCACATCACAACCATCTCCTTCTTTCGATCTTCATGTATGTATATTCTACTTTTTCTTTTGTTTTCTCTCCATTAATTCTGTACACACCATCACCCTCACTATGACCTGACCATTCAAGCACCTCCACAGGATGCCCCCAATCTTCAGGGGGGGAGGTCCTAACCACCTCCTTCCTCTGTTACAGCCTCCACTCGCTCCGTCCTTTTTCTCTGCCCTCACGGTGGAAGAGCCCACCTGAGACCCCACCTTCTCTGCCCCTCGGTCTCCTGCTCCATCTCACTTCACCCACACTTGCACCACACATGCCTCGACTACCATCTAACCCTTCTGTAGGTCAATTATCGGAGCTCGCACCTCCTCTCTGATCTCGGACTCCCCCTCCAGTGGTGCTTCACCGACATCCGCCTCCTCTCTTAGCTTCCTCCACCATCAGCCATCCTCACCAGGAGTCCATGAAGCCCCGACGACCATCAACGAAGACATGGGAGCCCAACGGAGCTCTGGCAGCCTTGCTGGAGCTCCAATTATGCCGCCTCTCCCCTGGTGGAGGAGAAGCAGAGGCGACGTTGGATGTTGCCTCTCGGCGGCCATCCAACGACCCAGATGGAGCTGCGTAACCCCTAGGAGACTCCATGCCAAACGTCGAAGCAACCTGGACATGCCACGTGCCATCCGAGCCTAAGTCACCTTCCGAGCTTAGCCCCCTCGTGTGCCTCACATGTGAGGGACTGAGTGAATTGCATCGAAGACCTAGTAACTTCCGAAAATTACATATATGTCCCCCAGGTGCGTTCCTCACGTGTGCGCCTGGGGTATTTTACATATAGGCCCTCACATTTTTGTATAATTATAATTATCCCCCGCATGCATTGGAGGATTTACAGAAGGGCCCCTCCAGGTTTTAGAAATTACAAATAGATCCCTTCGGGAGCCTATTTGTGATTATTTATCCTTTATTTTTATGCATTTTTATTACATTTATGCCCTTCACTGTTTCTTTCATATCTTGAGCATTTTAGATCCAAATTGAACGATTTCAGTTTCATTTTAATGCTCGTTTCAATGTCTTTCTAATAGCATGATTAATTTCTTAATTTAACACTAAATTAAATGTGATGATTTTTGATGAAATATAGTGTCTCTTGCTCTATAAATCTTTGCCATTAATAGACGTTTGTTCTTGATTTTGATGCTCGATTTGACTCTGAAATGGACCCTTAATCTATTGCTCATGGATTTGATATTTTTAAGGCTTATTTGTACATTCTTAAATTGCATGCATGTCATCTCATTTTTAATTGCATTTAAAAACCAAATAAAAAGACATGCACCATTCCTTTCATTATTTCATTTGCATATTATTTTGCATCAACATGAAGACTTAAAGCTAGATAATAATCTTGCCTTAATGAATCAGTAAAAGTTGATAAATAGACGAAGATGCTCGTGTCCCTGTGTTCGACCTTGGTATACTAGCCAAGTAAAATAATTTCCACATATTCGAATGTGTGGATTTTGCATGATCCAAATTTGCCTCTTGTACTACGATAACACAACAATACTAAAGAGGCAAATTTGTAGTTCATCAGTCTTCAACATCCACCATGTTCATCTCATCTTCTTTATTTTGCTCATCCTCTCGTCTGTCATCCCTCTTATCATTCTTCCTCCTTAGATCAATGAGCATCTTCTGAAAGGTGACTTGGACCAATCCTTGATCGATCAACTGCTGCTGGATTGCTTGAACGGAAGTGAGGTGCTGGTTGTTGAAATCATTCTATGTTGTGTACTGCCCTTCCCCCTGATTAGGTTGCTCAATTTGTTGGGGCTGCAGTTCCTTACCTCTTCCTATGGGAGCCATTTCTGAATCTGCTTGAAATTCTGGCTCTTGATGAGGTTCTTGATCTGCATGGTTTAATAAACTCTGACCAGTCTTTGTCTGAACACTAACTGCGGAGGTGAATCTAGAATTTAGGTCAATCCCAGATGGTTGTGAATGGAGCATATGATATTGACTGAAATCGAATGCCATCCACAAGTGGTTGATTCAGGGACAAGAGTAATTCCCGATTTATTTGAAGAAGAAGCGTTAGTTCTGGTTACGAGTCCATCTCGAATAGCAGGTTTAATGGAGAAAGGCAAGTGTTGAAGGAAGAATGGATTAGGGAGTCCAAAGAGAAGTCCACAAAGTCCGAACCTGTGTCTTGGAGATCACCCCACATTATTAGAGATGTCAGTGACAAGGAATCGATGTGGGCATCGACGGAGTCTCGACTAAACCATCCATCGGATGAAGATGAGATTGTCAAAAAGGAGATAGATAATGGATGAAAGATATGGAGATGAACAAGAAATACAGGGAGTGTAAAATAGTAGACAACTCAAAGCGAGCGGGGGGTCAAAGAGGAAGTAGAAGAAGAATGCCAAAAATACGTAGAACTTTGATCTTTGACCCTAAACAAACACAATACAAAATTGGTTCACCAACTCAACCCAATGTGAAGCCATGAGAGTTTGACTATTTTTATCTTTTCAGTTTTAGGGTTATTGATTCAGACAAAAAATGTCACGAGTCCTTAAGTGGATAGTCTTAGAGGAGATAGTGTACTGCTAGGAAGAGTCTCCTCGTACTTGTTCCACCTCCTTTGTATCATGTGATCCGTGCTCTTTAAGGTCCTCAACCTTGCGTCTGAGTGGCTACTCAGTCAAAGAAATAGAGAGAGGAAGCAAATAATGGCGAACCCAAATACTTCAAACCAAGCTCGCAATGGAATCACTAGTGAGCGTGCACAGTCCTACTCAGACGTGAGACGATGAGACATACACACCCGTGAGGGCATGGCCTAAGTCAATACTTCAGACCAAGTCGGTCTTCCACACATGGCAGGAACACCATCGTCGACAAGTCCCTAATCGTCCATGTGTTGGACATGCGAGCCCACGGCGAGCCATTATGCAATAAATGTTATTGCAATTCACTCCTTAATCTGAAATAAAAAGTACATAATTTGCACAAATAGGTCCCTTAGTACAATTAGGGTTGTGTACCATGGCCATCTTAATAATCATACAGCTGTTGATTCAATTATTGAACCATAGAGGCCGGTGCTTAGATGAATATCTAATGAGTTAGATTGAGGACTCATCAAGCACCGTCAAATGATTATTAAGAGATGATCTCCAGCCTGAGTAGGAGATGGCAATCCTATCTCATTTAGGTTGATATCTGACCGACCTCTTGATGCAGGTCCTCTGCATAGGAATAGAGATTCGGAGGTGTCAGATTAGTTAGGTCAAAGAGTTGACTTAACAAGATCGAGATAACCAAAGTCCTATATCATATGCTGTCATGATATAGGCACACATCCTCTGACCGGAGACAGATGTGTTACTATATGTCTAAGTATGTACATTTGGCAGACCAATAGGTTGATGGCCTAATCAAGGTCTATACACCGGCGCGCTGGTGTGCATATAAGGGCATATGAGTAATACGATCTCTCAAAGGGATCATACAGGTTCACTACTGAACCGGAAGACATGAGCTCACTCATGAGATATTGGGAAGAATCAAATTCCGTGCGCACGGTCGTCTCGCTTTGGAAGCTTGACTGAATTTGTTAGTTTGATATATACTTTTGGAAAGTATATGATCAAGACCTAGGTATGATATATGCTTTTGGAAAGTATATGATCAATACCGACTCCCAATGATCGAATGAGAAACTTACTGATAAAACCCTGAAGTAGACAGTATAAAGTTGATCTAATACTTCTGGTTTATTCTGAGTCTTCCAGTATGCAGGATGTACAGGTATTGGGAATGCCTGAGGGTGATGTGATCATAAACGGTTGTATAACCATGACGCTTCCATTCCTAGGGAGTGATGAAACGGGTCTGGATTTTAGTGACTCCTCTCAGTAGAGAAGTAATCTGATCTTAGTCCAAATGTTGGACATTAATCTGAATGTGATTCAGATTCAATGAGAAGATTAGATTTGCGGTCTTGATTTAATCAAGCATCTATGGGAGGCCCGAGATCTGGATTTGAGATGTGATCTCAATATCCATGTCACTATACGTGGAACAATACAATCACCCTGTCCTTATCTCCAAGTATTCGCGGAGAAAGCGCATTATCCTTGAAAGAGTTCATGGATAATTCTATTGTTGATATATGTATCCGAACATTGAGAAAATGGATAATTAAATGTGACTTAATTATCATGAATAATATGAATTTGATTCATATTATAAGGAGAGTTGTCTTAGATAATTAAATGTGATTTGATTATCAAAGATGTGAATAATGTGAATGTGATTCATATTATTTGAACACATGAGATAAAGAGATCCAAGATGATTAAATATGATTTAATTATCAAGGATAAGAATAATGTGGATAGTAGTATTCAATTATTCATAATATATTATAAATGTGATTTATAATGTATTAGAGAGAGTTAAATATAATTTATATTAGTAGATTAATTATTAATGTGTATTGGATACACATTGTCTAATTAATTGAAAATGTAAATTACATTTGGTTTTGAGTTGTGAATATGATTCACAATATTCCAATGTCAAGATTGCAATATTCCCAAAATTAATTGAGAATTATTTTGGTGAATTAAAATACCAACAAATTGTTGTTGGAAAATAAGTAGAGAGAAATTCAAGGAGATGTGCAATCTCATGGATTGCCATGAGATTGCCCTCCCTTTTGGAAAGAGGGGGGCGGCACCAATTTCCTTGTGAAATTGGTGGCCGTCCCCCCCTTCCAAAGAGGAAGGTTGATCTCTCTCTTTTCCTCTCTCCTTATTTGATTGATTTAATATGGTATTAATATTTATTTGATTTATCAAATATATATTTATCAAATTAAATCACAAGTTGTTGGTTTTTACCAACAACAATCTTGACCATTGGATTGACATAAATCAATCTCATCCATTGATTTTATATGTCACATGGATTGAGATCCATGGATCCCAAAACCCTATAAATAGAGAGGCATACCATGCTCTCTATTTTACACACAATGCTTGAGAAACATCTCTCTCTCTCTCTTTCTCTCTAGAGGTCAGCCCTCTCTTTCCCTCTCATGGCCGTCCACCATGGATGCCATGGAGAGGTTCTCCATCGCCGCGGCATCGTCGTTATGCTGCCCGTTCTTCTGCTCGTGGATCTCCGTCTCCTTCGGTGCGCCTCGCTCGTGAAGAAGACGTCGGATCTCGTGTGTCGAGATCAGGAGATCCGCCGCTTGGATCATCAACATGGATTGCGAGAAGCACGCGGTTCATCCCCGCGCTCGCAAGCGTCTCCTCCGTCAGATCGGACTTGAGACAGGAGGTCTCTTCGTTTAGAGACTCGATCGCAACCGAGGACAACTTGGTTTCGTTAAGGTCGCGAAAGTTTTCATCGCATTTGATTTCACAGATCTGTTTAGTAAATAAATTCGGCACTGTTTAAATTGTTTAAACACGAATTTTATACTTGGATTATGTTCCCCATTAAATAAGGAAACCATAGGATCTGAGTTTGCGTAAATCGGATTTCGTATGCTCGAGATATGGTCGTTTTAATGAACATGTATGCACTGTTGCGGGAACTGTGAATCTGAACGTGATTAAAATGTTAATTACTATTTAGACTTGCCTCAAAATGCGTGAAACATCACTTAGATTCTGTCCTAAATCAAATTAGCAAACTTTAGAAATTGACTTTGCTTAATTTGGATTTAATATGATTGAGATATGCTAATTTTAGTAAGTAGGGGTCACTACTGAAATTGCTTTCCTAATCAAGAACCATGTGATTGTCAATTAATGAAATTAATTGTTAATTTCGAGAAATAATTATGAAAAATATTTGTGAAATATTAGAGAATGATTATTTCCTTAATTGACTTGGCCCCAACCAATTAGTTGATTAGATTTGATCTAAACCATAATTGGAATTACAATCATCAAACTTCTTGCTTGAATAGGACTTGGGAATTTGCCTAGCAAATTTCCTTAAAATCAAAATTGTTTTGATTACTATATAGTATAATTTCGGTTGAAGAACCGATGATCATCTCAAGTACAAAATAATCAATTTGGCATTATCCTTTCCCGAGGCGGATATGGTGTCTAGTCAGGGATCGCTGGGTCAGCGGGTTGCAACGTATGTGGTCCGCCCCACTCCCGTCGGTACTGGCCATGACAGCGGGTAGGGCCGGGATAATGTCCGAGGGATTATGATGTATTTTTCTAATTATTAAAATACGAATTAATACGTACTTTGAGAATAATACCATATATATTCAAGCATAAAATTAAGTTTGATTGATTGAATTGGATTAATAATTAATTTAATATGATTAAGTTAATTATATCCAATTGAGAATACTCTAATATGATTAGAGTTAATAATTCCCTTGGAAGAATTAATTATATGAATGTGATTCATAGTAATTAATTAAATTTTGAATAAGAGGTGGAGGATCACATAAGTGGCATCCATGGTCTCCCGTCAAGGCGAAGGGTTTCCGTCGCCAGGGATTGTATATAGGAGACGCCTGTACGTAGTGACAACTCCTATATACAAGCGCATCTGGATCGGACTCTTTGCTTCTCGAAAGAGTAAGGCCGTATGCGTAGTGACCCCAATATCGGATCCTCATATTATTGGGGCGATATTGGATTGCGCATAGCGAGTTCTATTCCTGTTGACGGTTGGTTCAATTAACGACGGGTCAACATCACCTTAGGGGTGGTGGGCCCGGGTGTTAAAGACCGAATTGGGAAATGCAAGTTGGACTTGCAAGGCGGAATGTGTTCCCGCTTCTTTTTATTGGAGTTGCAGTTTCTCATATTATTGGGATGTAACAAGATAAAGAGCAGATCCCAGATCTTGCTGAGATATAATGGTAAGTATATCTCTTACATTGAAAGTGATTAAGGGAATGAACTTTCATTGTTGACATGGTAAGACAACTTTGATATAAAAACTCCTAAATCAAAGTGTAATATGTGTATATATATAAATATATACCCTTATGCAAATTACTTATTTCAAATAATCCTTTATTAAACCCACTCAATGTTATACTCATTAATAACCAGTAGAATATCATGGATTGGACCCTTGATCCAGATATTGTACTTGCGATTGGACACATAATGTATGTGGTTGCAATGTGCAAGTTTCCTCATAATAATGAGAAGTGATAATTAAATAAGACAATAGGACTAAAACCCTAGGGTTTGTATGCCTCTATAAGTCTTGATCTTATCGAATGTACTTTTGAAGTGACATGTTGATGATGATCGTAATTATCAAATTAATCCTTATAAAATCAATAAAGATATTCTGGCATACATATGTGATCTTGACATTTAATCATGAATGACATGGTTCTCTACATCATGTAGAATGGTAGCTCTATTAGAGATAATGTATTCAAATTGTTTGAATACCTACCTGAACCGATGCTTCAAAGAGTTTAGATGGATGTAGATGATGAGTGTCATCATTCTACTGTCTATACACTAGTCATTCATGAAGCTTCATAATATTCATATTATATGAATTGGGTGAAGCATGTATAAATGTTGAAATACTCTTACATTAAAATCTTTTGATTTTAACATAAGAGATCCTTAATCTTAAGCAATGGTTGTTTATAGACAAAGGGAGCGCAGTGGAAGCATGGGTTGGACCCAAGTAAGAGGTATAGTCAAAGAGTTGACTGTACTTCTGTGACTTCCATATGACATCCAAAGAGTTGGATGAATTCCAATACTGCAATAAGTTGATGTGTTGATAGTATGACTATTAAGTCTATCTAGAATCCTCAGAAAAGGACTCGGATGGAGCATCAGTATAATTTACATATAATCATTGATATTGACTTACTTATTTGATAAGGTAAAGTCTAATAATTGTATCTCAATCTTCTAATGACACTTGCAATTGGTTGCATATGTGTTAGAATATTAGAAATTTGATCTTAGGGTTTATTGGTCATCCATGTTGAAAGAGATGCAAGTGTTGCAACAATTTCCATGAGATCAATAGACTTCATATTTTCAGTGGGAACCCTTAGTCTTAGAGAATGTCTCTGTGACCTAGATATTAGAATACACTCATTGTTTATTTCTAAATGTTGGGAATAAACATGAAATCTGGAATAGACCTATCATAAAGAGTTATGATGGAGATATTTCAGATAGTAATCTTACATCTAGTAGACTCCACTAAATTAGAAAATTGATGAATGGTTCATTAAGATTTCTAATACTGAAAATTAAACCTTTAAAAATCAATAGGAGGATGAAGATCATTTGATAATGATCTGGCATCATGTTTTGGACATATGTCTATTGATGTGATCAATAGACTGATAAGAGATGAACCTTTGATTGTCTAAATGTTCAAATCTTACATACTTGTGAATATTGTATTCAAAAGTATAAAAATGTCCAATACACCCTTCCTTGGGAATGGTGTGAGATGTCAAGGTATTCGGGATCTCATACATATTGATGTGTGTGAATCATATATATCATAGTAAACATTATGGATATGTGATATCTATTGATGATTATGTATGATATGAGATTTCTTCTCTTCACTTAGAAACCTTTGAAATGTTCAAAGATTTCACAATTTTGGTTTAGAACCAATGTTTGAAGGAAGATTAAATGAATTTGATCTAACCAAGGTAGCCTGTACCTATTAGATGAATTCAAGAAATACCTTATGGAGATATGAATATCATTCCTATCTCAATCCTCCTAATGAACCTGAACTCAATGGAGTTGTAGGAAGATACAATTGATCATGTGTGACATGATTTAATCAACGATTAATCCTAGCATAATTATCTCTTAGTTTCCAAAGGTGTATATGTAGTAGAGACTACATTATATACTTAATAAGGTTCCATGCATGTAAGCTGGAATCTAGCACTAGAGAGTGCTACTTCATTAGGAAAATAAAGGATGGTATTGGATACCTACTTTATGACCTTGAGATTCTTGAAAGATATCATCTTTGAGAATGTGATTCTTATAGGATGACTCTCTTGAGAATCAAGATGAAAATGAAATAAAGGAACTCATTTAATCTTGAGAAGATAATGAGGCTCCTGGAATCGGAAACTAAAAGAATAATTGAGGATGAAACACTAATACTTCTTCAAATAAGTTTGAGGATGTATTCCATGTGAAAATGATCGGACTTCATGTAATGAAGCTCCTGAGGATCATGACATGGAAAGATGGATGTTAGCAATAAAAGTCTAATGTAGACTTCATATACAAGTGTTGTATATGGACCCTCGAGGATCCACCTATATGGATCAGACCCATTAAGATGTAAATGGATCTTCAAGAGATAGAGGGAACCTGATGAAAAGGTAGAGACCTTCAAAGCACGGTTCGTAGCCATGAGCTACACATCGAAGAGAAGACATCTCTTACGATCAGACTTGATCTCCAGTGACCTTGCTTTAACCCATCAGAATAATGCTAACTATAGCTACACAACTTGTCTATGACATCTTCATGGTGTGAGACAAGATTGCATTCCTCTATGAATACCTCTCTGAGGATATTTATATGAAGTAGCCCCAGGGCTTCATGGTTGAGGAAAGCAAGGTGTGCTAGCTGAAGAACTCCATCTTTGGACTCCAATAAGTTTCTTGTAGATGGAACATAAGATTTGATGAAATCATAAATGTTGTGATTTCAGATAAAATCTTGATGAACCATGTGAAGCTTAGTGGGAGTGCCATTGTGTTCATCGTGCTAAATGTAGATATTATTCTAATCATTTAGAATGATATAAGAATAATAATAAGTGTTTTAAAATTTGGTTGTTCCATACTTTAAGATATGATCTTAAGGATACCTCTTAGATCTTAGTTCTGAAGTCGTTCAAAAGCAAAGAGAAGAGGGTATTGGGACCGTCACATTAGTAATACACCTTGGACTTATTCCATTTTTGGAAAATTCCAAGAAAGGCTTCCTTCCCTTAAGATGTGGTAGTGACCTGTCTAAAGGGATAGCACCTCAAAGAGTTGAGGAAGTGAATGCTAGAACTGCTTGCACTTGTGCATCAGTTATGAGAAGCTGAATGTATGCTAGATGTGTACGAGAACCAGATGTCTACCATGCAGTGGGAGTAGTAAACTGTTACTAATCCTACTATAGAGATAAAACACTTGATTGCAGTAATAATAATATCTTCAAAGATGATAAAACTTAGAGATAGTGATCTCAAAGTCTTATCTTCAAAAGTTTAAGATCTTGTAGATAGTGATCTATAAGGGTCTTAACTGTAGATACCTTAGGAGATGGAGATCTCCAAAAATGAAGGTATTCTAATAAGGATTATGGGAATACTAGTTATGATAATTAACAAGATGTAGTGTCAATGACACTATAACCAACAAAACTGAGTATCGGTTGCATAAGATGCACATTCGCATTGGATGCGAGCACTGTTACTAGGAGATATGCAAGTGCCGTAAAAGGATTTGGAATAGTCTCTTGGGAACGGAGTGATCAGCTTACCTAGCTATTTTCTAAATAGCCTATGATTGTCACATGAGTGTGGGTTTAAATGATTAGCCCATTAATGGCTCTTTGGGCTAGTGGGAGATTGTTGGACATGCGAGCCCACGGCGAGCCATTATGCAATAAATGTTATTGCAATTCACTCCTTAATCTGAAATAAAGAGTACTAATTTGCATAATAGGTCCCTTAGTACAATTAGGGTTATGTACCATGGCCATCTTAATAATCATACAGCTGTTGATTCAATTATTGAACCATAGAGGCTGGTGCTTAGATGAATATCTAATGAGTTAGATTGAGGACTCATCAAGCACCGTCAAATGATTATTAAGAGATGATCTCCAGCATGAGTAGGAGATGGCAATCCTATCTCATTTAGGTTGATATCTGACCGACCTCTTGATGCAGGTCCTCTGCATAGGAATAGAGATTCGGAGGTGTCAGATTAGTTAGGTCAAAGAGTTGACTTAACGAGATCGAGATAACCAAAGTCCTATATCATATGCTGTCATGATATAGGCACATATCCTCTGACCGGAGACAGATGTGTTACTATATGTCTGAGTATGTACATTTGGCAGACCAATAGGTTGATGGCCTAATCAAGGTCTATACACCGGCGCGCTGGTGTGCATATAAGGGCATATGAGTAATACGATCTCTCAAAGGGATCATACAGGTTCACTACTGAACCGGAAGACATGAGCTCACTCATGAGATATTGGGAAGAATCAAATTCCGTGCGCACGGTCGTCTCGCTTTGGAAGCTTGACTGAATTTGTTAGTTTGATATATACTTTTGGAAAGTATATGATCAAGACCTAGGTATGATATATGCTTTTGGAAAGTATATGATCAATACCGACTCCCAATGATCGAATGAGAAACTTACTGATAAAACCCTGAAGTAGACAGTGTAAAGTTGATCTAATACTTCTGGTTTATTCTGAGTCTTCCAGTATGCAGGATGTACAGGTATTGGGAATGCCTGAGGGTGATGTGATCATAAACGGTTGTCTAACCATGACGCTTCCATTCCTAGGGAGTGATGAAACGGGTCTGGATTTTAGTGACTCCTCTCAGTAGAGAAGTAATCTGATCTTAATCCAAATGTTGGACATTAATCTGAATATGATTCAGATTCAATGAGAAGATTAGATTTGCGGTCTTGATTTAATCAAGCATCTATGGGAGGCCCGAGATCTAGATTTGAGATGTGATCTCAATATCCATGTCATTATACGTGGAACAATACAATCGCCCTGTCCTTATCTCCAAGTATTCGCGGAGAAAGCGCATTATTCTTGAAAGAGTTCATGGATAATTCTATTGTTGATATATGTATCCGAGCATTGAGAAAATGGATAATTAAATGTGACTTAATTATCATGAATAATATGAATTTGATTCATATTATAAGGAGAGTTGTCTTAGATAATTAAATGTGATTTGATTATCAAAGATGTGAATAATGTGAATGTGATTCATATTATTTGAACACATGAGATAAAGAGATCCAAGATGATTAAATATGATTTAATTATCAAGGATAAGAATAATGTGGATAGTAGTATTCAATTATTCATAATATATTATAAATGTGATTTATAATGTATTAGAGAGAGTTAAATATAATTTATATTAGTAGATTAATTATTAATGTGTATTGGATACACATTGTCTAATTAATTGAAAATGTAAATTACATTTGGTTTTGGGTTGTGAATATGATTCACAATATTCCAATGTCAAGATTGCAATATTCCCAAAATTAATTGAGAATTATTTTGGTGAATTAAAATACCAACAAATTGTTGTTGGAAAATAAGTAGAGAGAAATTCAAGGAGATGTGCAATCTCATGGATTGCCATGAGATTGCCCTCCCTTTTGGAAAGAGGGGGGCGGCACCAATTTCCTTGTGAAATTGGTGGCCGTCCCCCCCTTCCAAAGAGGAAGGTTGATCTCTCTCTATTCCTCTCTCCTTATTTGATTGATTTAATATGGTATTAATATTTATTTGATTTATCAAATATATATTTATCAAATTAAATCACAAGTTGTTGGTTTTTACCAACAACAATCTTGACCATTGGATTGACATAAATCAATCTCATCCATTGATTTTATATGTCACATGGATTGAGATCCATGGATCCCATAACCCTATAAATAGAGAGGCATACCATGCTCTCTATTTTACACACAATGCTTGAGAAGCATCTCTCTCTCTCTCTCTCTCTCTCTCTCTCTCTCTCTCTCTCTTTCTCTCTAGAGGTCAGCCCTCTCTCTCCCTCTCATGGCCGTCCACCATGGATGCCATGGAGAGGTTCTCCATCGCCGCGGCATCGTCGTTATGCTGCCCGTTCTTCTACTCGTGGATCTCCGTCTCCTTCAGTGCGCCTCGCTCGTGAAGAAGACGTCGGATCTCGTGTGTCGAGATCAGGAGATCTGCCGCTTGGATCATCAACATGGATCGCGAGAAGCACGCGGTTCATCCCCGCGCTCGCAAGCGTCTCCTCCGTCGGATCGGACTTGAGACATGAGGTCTCTTCGTTTAGAGACTCGATCGCAACCACACTTCAAGAGGTAATCCTATTACTTGTTTGTGGTTTAGACGAAATGATTCGAGAAGTGTTCTTGGATCATGTGGTTTCGTCGTATAATTTTTTTTTAAATTCCGCTGCAGCGAGCAACTAGTCCGACTAGTCGCTCCTCGTCGTATTCGATACGACGCTCACTCTTCCGTGATGCGCTTGAGGATCTAACCATATCCTTCACCATGTACGATAGGAGCATCGGTACTTCACTGGTCCCAAGTGATTGTCGAGGCAGTCACAGATCAAGTTTTTGGTTCTATTCCTTAAGGATCATGCCTCGCTTTGTCTAGAAGGTACTTGAAGTCAATGTTGGCTTTGTGAACCCCCAAAAATGATGTTCGTTATGTTTTATTTAGGTCAATGTTCAATTAACAGTCCCTTTTTAAATTTTTGGTTTTCACTTTTTTGAGTATTTTTCAATATTAACGCCTAATGATTTTTTTTATATTTTCTTTAATTTTTATGTGATCCAAAAAATAGTGGGAGATAGCGGCAAAGCAATGCAAGGCGACACTAAGAGGGAAATCTCACCTTAGTGCCTGAATGATGTATGCTCAGTTAAAAGACTTACAGTGCTTCCCAGCTCTCTCCATGCGGGATGCAAAACATGAATTTTTAAACCTATACTATATGTACAATATGCAAGCGGAAATCGTCCTAAGTAGGAAATTGCTAATACGTGAAGAACCAAATGCTAAACACCAAGAAAGAAATCGAGAGTCCGATCTTGGAGGCTCCTCGGTGCCCACCACAATGGGTCCTACAAGAACTGTATGGATACTCTCATGACATGTGGTTTCAAATCTAAATGTTTAATAATTAATTTAAACTAAGTCCAAATGCAAATACTATAGGTGTATGCAAAGTTCTTAGGTGTTTGGTCTTAATTTATTCGATCAAGCAACTCCTGAAAACTAATGGCTCATTCCTCAAAAGAAATAAAAAATAAGGCAAAAAGCACAAAATACGGAAAACAAAGAAAATAAAGGTGATAAAAATCATGAAAAATCCGGTGAGCCCCCAAGTGAATAGACACTTGGAAATTGGGCCCAAGGGTCCAATGTCCAAAGTACTTGTATTATTACAAAATAATTAAAGCAGAAATAAATCACTCTCTCACAAAATAAATCAAAATATATGCTAAGTCTTCTCTCTCTTGCATTCTCCTCTTAATTCAAAAGTAGAAGGACCAAGTCTCCTCAACTCGGGTGCCTCAATCACCTAGGCGGTCGCCGTCATCTCGAAGTCCCTCTCACGAAAATTGAAAGAGAATGCATTACCATAAGTAAGAAAATATATCACATTAAATAAAGAAAAATAATGAAGGAAAATGACCCAAAATTCTATCCTATGTGTTGCTCCTCAGCAACGGCACCATTTGATGACACAGATTTTACGAGTTTAAAATAATATCCTCACGGAGTGCGAAGATAAAATGTCACTGAGGTGACCGCTCACAAGACCACACGTTCAATCGAAAACTAACCCACATAATGCATGAATCAAAATTTATTGTACCCACAATGAAATGTATAGCGGTCAAGTAAAGTAGGGGCCGAACACATGAAACAATGGAGGACAAACAATAAAAAATTGGCAAAGAATGACAATAAATGATTTTGGGCTTTCAGGGTATTTGATTTTTTGTGGGTTTTTAATTTTATATTTTTTATGGATATTTGTTATTATATTTTTTGATTTATTTTTTATTTTATAAATTTTTTGTTTTTATATTTCCTGATTTTTAACTTTCTTTTTTTGATATACAATATAGGCTTGTATATAACTATATATGCAATATAGGAAAATATATTTATAAATATAACTAAAAAGAACCAAAAAATTGCCGAAATAAATGTTTTTGTATTTTTTATATTTTCTACTATTTTTATGATTTTTGGAGAATTTTTGTGAGTTTCACATATTTTTAAAGTAAAAAAGAAGGTAAAATAGTGAATAAGATAAACATGATGAATTGTTTTGGAATTTTAAAATAGCTAAAAGCTTCAAAATTTTCCAAACTTTTTTTTAATATATAGATAGAAATATAAAGAAAAAATAGAGACTGAGATAATTGTTTTTGGAATTTTTGGTGTTTTTTTATATTTTATAAAGGATCTTGGAGCTTTTTAATTTTTAGTCATTTTCTTTTTATATTTTTAGGGATTTTTGGTATGTAGGCTAAAAATAGAATAATAAACCAAGTCTATATTTTTTTTATATTTTTTCAAAATATTTTGTATTTTTTGTAGTTTTATAAGCTAAAGAGGGAATAATTATTTTGTTTTAAGATTTTTATAAATAGAGAATAAATCCTAGATACCTAACCAAAAATATACGTGATAGATATATGCACCTAGTATTTATGGTACTTTTCCACAAATTTTAAAGGCCAGAAGCTATTTTTAACAAAATAAAAGCTACAACAAGAAAATGCATATTAGCAGGGGCATTTTTATTAATATTTAAGGTTTTAGGACCTAACCCGAACACATCAGAGAAGTATAGGGGCTAACACGTAATTTCTCAAAAAATCCAATAATATATATGTATATCTAGAGGGCTATTCTTGCAATTTAATATAAGTTTGAGGGGCCATCTGCAATTGTTCCAAAAAATATTACACTATTTTGTGAATTAAATAGACTAAAACAAAATACATAAAATCCCATAGGCTTAAGTGCAAAAACCCAGACCACTCACTGATAAATCTCATATTTATCATAATCAAATATCATTATTATCTCTAGTACTTAAGCTAATCACGATCATTCAATAATAATTAACCTTAACTATTAATTTATGTGTTCTAATTAACTAACCCTAATCATTCTATATTATTTAACCCTATTATTGCATTATTCTTTTATATATTTTTTTTTATTAAAATCAAATAAAAATCAATATAATCTTGTATATAAATAAATTAACATAAAATAAAATAAAAACTAGAAAAAATCAAAAGAAAATTGTTTTATATTATTTTAATAAGCATATAATTTTTATCTATGTACAAATGAGCTCTGATCTCTCTGGCTTCTACATGAAAGCTGTAGATCTCTTCATGTTTTGAGTTTTTTCTTCTAATTCTCCCTCTGACTAATTCTTTTTTATTTATCTTTAATTTCTTTATTTTTCCTTAATTCTGATTGGACCATGTTGCTTCACAAATGACTACCACGTGGTCCGTTTCTGTTACGCCGCTCGCTGGTCTTGCAGACTGTTTGATCATTCTATTAGATGACCCACGTTCTTTTCGCATCCAACCATTTGATCTGCTGTGTTGGGCACATCCAAGCGCTCCATCCGTGCCCATATATGAGCACTCTGATCTTAATCAGACAGTGACCCGATTGTTTCCAACCTCTAGCCATTCTCCCTCCCCGTCTAAACCGCCACCTTCACCGATTCTTCGCAACCTCCTCAAGTAACTCCGCATCTAACCACCTGTGCCATCTTATTCCTCTAACTTCCCTCCCCTTCACACTTATCTCCGTAACCTCTAGGAACCGTTTATGCGATCTTGGGCGGCAGTTGAAACCACCGCCTTGGAAAGCACTACCATCGTCTTCTTCTTCAAATAGCCCTCATCGGCAATCTTCGTCGATTGTCCACCCTTTGCACGGAGAATCCCTAGCCACCTCCTCCTCTTCATGACAGGAAAATGGAGGAGCCATTGAGCCATCATGGAGATCTTCTCCTGGTGAGGCCCTTGGCCTGAATGGCCAAGCTACAATGTCCAACGACGGGTGTTTGAGCTCATGCCAAGGCTGGTCGCTTGAGCGACGACCCATGTGCTCCAATTATCGCTCCCAAGCCAATTCATTCCATCATCGGCGAGATTCTTCAAGTATGCATGTCTCATTTGCTTGTTTTACTTTATTTTTCTCTGAATTTATTAGGCACCTACAACCAGCTCTACCTTCGATTAAACTGAATCCAAGCATCTCCGATCATTCCTCACCTTGACACAACCACCCACTCATCCTCTTTTTCCGTCAGAACCCCTTTTCATTCCAGGCTTTCATCTCCGGCGGAGTGGGAGATGGACTCCTCTAGGGCACCCTGTTCTTCATATCTGCAGCCCTCCGCTCACCTCATATCGCACACAAGCACCCATAGTCTGTTTCCTCACCTCGTAGGTACCTGAAGATTCAATGGCCAGAAGCTTTGAAGCGCCTCCTTCTAGAACATCCTCACCGACGATGATTCATCGATACACTTCTCCAACCACCCTTTGTGAATCATCTCGGTGGATCTTTGCCAACCTCCAGTGGATCTTCTTCGATCTTCAGCATGCGCGGAGGAGCTTGGAAGAGCGCTCAGAGGTTCGTCGAAGTTCAACATCACCTCCGCACAAGAAGAGGTAGACGATGGAGCTACACGATACAGTTACCGTTCAATCATTATGATCGGACATCCTTGATTTTTCTCTAGTATTGGTGCCAACCCAGGAGGCTCGATGGGATCGAGTCTGCTTCGAAGCATGGAGGTTGCCCACGTAGTTTCCACACCTGCGACCTGCCGAACCCAAGTCTGACCCTATTCACGCGTGCAATGCACGTGTGGGTGCGGGTCATTTGCACCCAAGCCCTACAACTTCTCCAAATTTACATAAATACCCCCGTACGGGGGTATTCAATAAATTCAGCAACGGGTTTTCTATAATTGCATTTTAGTCCCTATAGGGACTTATGTGTACGGAATTTTATATATTTTATTTGCATTTATGCCCCTGGTTTTAAAATCGAATAACTTGAGCACTGTTTATCAAAATTAAGTAATTTTAGTGCCATTTTGATCCTCATTTGATGGTCTTCGATATAATATGATTTATTTTCTGATTAGACAAAAAAGAAGGATTATTTTATTGGGGTCTAATAGATGTTTACATGCTCATTAAAAGCAATTGGACTCTATATTGAATTCGCAATTGGATTTAGATTTAAATAAATTTGTGCTTAAGTTTGACAATTCGTTTTAGGGCATATTAATGTGTATATTTGCATGTGCTAATGTTGCATCATGCTGTTTATTATATCTTTGTGATTAACATGCATTCATTCCTTTTTTAAATCACATCGTGTATCATTCATCCATTCTTGTTTTGTGCATTATCATGCATGGCATGTTTGTCTTGTTTGTTGACTTAAAAGATCTCTTAATCACTTAACATAGATATTAAAACCTGATTAATCATATTATGGATCGTGTCCCTATGTTCGACCCAAACTTGCGAGGTTATAAATTCAAGCTGAATTCTCCTCACGGAGATATTTTATTTGGTTATGCATGATCCACTAAGTGCCCATGCTACAATTGATACAAATTAATCTATGCATTTAGCGATTCAACAGATGGTTCCTTGTCGGGGAAAGCTTCATTAATAAGATTATTTTGGTTTTTATATTTTTGGTTAACTTGATTAATATTTTATTTGGGTCATTATGTGATGTTTTATGCATTATTTATCTGCTTGATAATCTTTGATATCTAATCTATCTTCTTCTGTAGTAGGGCCCGTTCATCGAGGATGCTCGTGGACAAACAGAGGCGTGAAGCTCGGAGTGGAGTTCATGCTGAGAAGAGCCACAGAAGATGCCATCAAGTTTTTCGAAGATTATTTTTTGTTATATTTGATGTATACCATGGACTTGGACTCTATTGTTTGGTGTGTTCAATCTATTTCACCCTCATGTGGGCGGGACTCAACTCGAGTACCCGATATTAGGATTTTGGCACAATGCTCTTAGAGCTATATTATTTTATATCTTTTGTGCTTGAATCGTAGTATAGGACACACTAACTTCATCTTAAGAGATTCATTCATCTCTAAGATCATGAGACACGCTCTAAGATTCATGAGACATACTTAATCTACGTTCAATCTAGCTCAAATTAAATTGATTTTTATCGTGCTAATAAAACACGTGATTAGGTGCGGTTTTTTCATCAACTTGCATGCATTTAGATAATATTTAATATTCAGTCTCACATGTGCATGAAGAGAGATGGAGTTACTGTAAGTACTTCTCTTGAGCATGGCATCATGATTTTATGTCTGCATGATTTTTTCCGTTTCATGATTTGTCACTTAGGGTAATATGGAAATGGGACTAGACGGTAGACGATGATTTATGTGTTCAGAGATTTAATACAAGTGATGACCTTATTTCTAAAAGTAGGACTGTTAATGCAAGCTAGTCTAAATAAAATGGAGCTAAAATTGACCTTATTTTGGGAGAGCAAACCCCTCATTATTTGTAGGATTATTTTACATGTTGAGAGATGAGGACACATCCATATGATAGTGCCCAAATCCTATATAAACCTGTTCATAATGAACTCGAATTTTGTATTATCACCAATAAAAGAGACAAGATAATTAGACTATAGTTTTGGTCTTCATTGTGTGTGTTGGTGAAACTATTGGGTTTGTTTGATCTTATTTGAGTTCGCTTAATCCTTCCAAAATCCTAGACTCCATTTCACCCCTTAAAAGTCATTTTATCTTAAGATTTAACTACCATGATCCCTCCCTCCCTTAGTTTTCTATTCTTTATACGTAGGCTTATTTTCAGCCTAAGTATAAGAGGGTATCAATTCGTTTTGATTGTTCACCTCGGGTCACCCAGTTTTATTTCATATCTTTATACTTAAGCTATTTCTCAGCTTAAGTATAGGGGACCCGAGTCCTTGTCTTCATCTAACTGATTCTTTTACTCTTCACGTACCTATGATTCTGGACTCAGTTCTTGTATATCTCATTATATCTAGCATGAGCTATGGCTTCAAATCATTTTGTGCTATGATGACATAACAAAAGCTAAGTATAGGGGGGTCTACCGTATATATTACATGTATACTTTAACTATAGCTCATATGTTTAAAATTTTTCACTCTTGGGGATACGTGTATCATATTACATTTTTGGCACTGATTTGTTGTAAAATATTTTTGAAAAGGATTTTTGAAAAGTTTATACATATTTGACATGGTTTTAGAAAAATGTTTTACAAGATTTGCGGAAATACAGATTGACATGTTTTGGAAAAAACATTTATAAAATCTTTAGAAAACTTATATTTATGTGACATTATTTTGAAAAATGTTTTTCTAAGGTTTGAAAAATGGGTTTTACTTGTTTTGAAAATCTTTATAAAATATTTGAAAAAATTCTATACATATGTGACAATATCTGTAATTTTTTTAGAAAATCTTTTCAACGCTAAGGGTGTAAAAGAGTATAATTAATTGCTTAACTCTCTAATTTAATTCAAAATAAAAAAATGGAAAAATAAAATCATAAAAAGATTGACTTATTAATTGGTGTTACTCCCTGACATTTTCACTATGCACTCAAGGCTTGAGATGGTCTTTAACACTTGGTTTAAAGAATCCATAGACTTAGAATTATCGTGTCTTAGTCATTAGGGTCTTCAACTTAAAAAAGTCACACTTCCCTATTTATAAGATATTTGTGCTATATTGCATGCTTACCTCCCTTTAAAGAATTTGACTATCACTCACATGCACGACTGCATTCATGATTGAGATGAGACATGTATCACTTGAGGGACTAGGATTGGAGGCTTGAATTCAGACTTGATCTATATGATGCTCGAAGATGGGATAAAATTAGTGATAGCTTCATGAAACCTGAGTGTCAGCATCTTAGCTAGTATGGGACATGTTCTCATGCTATCTCTTGACTTCGACCTAAAGTGCTAGGGTGTGAAATAAAAATTAATAAGTTAATCAATGTGCACCAATCTTTGGTAAAAGCAGTGGAGATAGCCAAAAAGAAGGGAAGTTCCCTCACAAAAAAATGATGATGAAAAAAATGATTATGAAAAGCTCATTACATTACAAAGATACATCATATGAGCTGACATCTAAGGCGAACGCTCCCATCTTTTAAGTGTCCACTTGGACCAAATCATTAGGCTTTTATGAGTCGGGTTAGTACCTCAAAAAGGGCTCTGCATCATTAGAGCTACAAGTCTGGGTGAAAGTATATTAGATACTTTAAAAAGATGTACCCCAGTGTATTCTGGGGAAAACAAGTACATACGGCTCAAATTACTCTTTAATGGACACACTGATTGGCAAAGTTAAAATGAACATTGTGTTGAGCATTGACACTTAAGAGAATCCTGTTCCAATGAGAGGAAGTGAAAATAAGTACATACTCCTAAATCGTCCATAATCTGACCTTCCATCTATACTTTTGAAGTCTGACAAACTAAAGAGACGGTGGATTGAGGCAAGACTAGATTTATTCCCTAGAGTTGAGGGTTGGGTCCTTAGGAGAGCTTTTGAGATTGGAACTTTTGGTGAAATTTTAACTCTACTCTTGTGGATGCAGTCAACACTAAGTCATACTTCTTATATATATATGTACATTGGGAGTCTGATAATTAGAGGAGTTGAATTCCTTTTGATTAACACGTGGATCAACTTAGAGTCTTAGGATTTCTAAAATCAAGTGTTCTAGGTGATTAGGCGTACATGCCAAGGAATTCGCTAATTAATCTAACCAATTCTTTATTAGCTTGAGGACGAGCTTAGCTGGAGTATAGGGGGATGATAAATCCTGTATTATCATAAGTAAATACCATTTTTATCTCTATTACTTAATCTAATCACAATCATTCAGTAATAATTAACCTTAACTATTAATTTATGTGTTGTAATTAACTAACCCTAATTATTCTATATTATTTAACCCTATTATTATGCTATTTTTTTATGTATTTATTTTTATTTAAAACAAAATAAAAATTAGTATAATACTGTATACAAATAAAGTAACATAAAATAAAAATAAAAAATCAAAAAAATAAGCAAAAAAAATCAAAAGAAGTTTGTTTTATACTGTTTTAATAAGTATTTAATTTTTATCTATGTACAAATGACCTCTGATCTCTCTAACTTCTACATGAAAGTTGTATATCTCATCGAGATCTACAATGTTAATGTCGTGAGGAGACCTGGCTTGGACCTAGATGTAAATAGTGGGAGCGTAGGGGATCGACAGACCCGTAGTTCACCCTTTTAATTTAACCAAATTAACGATTAAAATTTAATGTGTTTGTTGCAGTCGGGCAAACTCGGATCTATCAAAAAATACTTTAAGTAATTTATCAATTAAACACAAGTGATAATTTTTTTATTTTACTTGGGCAAGCCCAAGGTCTAACTCAGGGAGGCAACTTTCTCCTTAGATTAATTTAAAGTCATTCTAGATGATAGGTTTTCAAGAGAATATTTTTTATTGTTTTTATGCAATTAAAAAATGTAATGCAATCTTGGACAAATTTAAGGGCTAAAATGTAAACATGATCAAATTAAGTTAAAAAATTCTCAAACTTGGCCAGAATGTCTGTTATGATGAAATGAAGCCACCCTAATTTTTTTTGGAATTTTTCGACTCTACATGAATTAACTACAAATTAAATATAAATGCAAGAGGATTTTCGCAAAATTAATTTTAATAAATATGAAATTAAATTATTTTCAGAGATAAAAATTATTCTAGACACTTCTATGTGAGATGAATCCAGGAAAATAACTAAACTTAAAAAAGAGTAATTTTTGACTTATTAAAAATCAATTACCCGAAATACCAATTAATTTATTTAGACCTTGGTATGCGTGAAAATATGAAGATTTTTGGGCACGAAGTAGAACTATTCAAACTCTACCTACTACGAATATTTGGTAGATTTTGGAGCAATGATTATTTTAAAATCAATTTCAGAATAAGTATTGGGTAAAATGTGCAATCTTTCACCAAATTAATTCTAATAAATAAACCAAGGCTAACAAAAATATAACTATTTTTCACAACGATAAAACATGAGTTCTTCTACAATATACAATTTTTAGAATAATAAAATAATACCGAATGAATGTCAAATAAATATGCAAACTCAAGGTTCTATATGCAATTTACAAAATAAAATTGATAATAAAAATATGATGACGGGACATGAATGCATTTACCTAGACTTCATGGGTCTTTTTGCAAAATGCCTCGTGATGCACGTGCGTCACACGTGCTTTCAGCTAGCGGGGGCTTAGGCACGAAAGGCTGAACATCTAGGGGCTGCTATGTGAATATTCCACCAGGGCACGTGTATAGCACGCGCCTGCTTGAAGGGGACCCAGCTGCTGAATCAGGCAGAAGGGGGGTGTATACGACGGTCAACAACTGGCGGAGGACTTCACAGTGTGCGAACTGGGGCTGCACATGACCAACCACGCACGGGGGCGAGGCAGAGAAGCTGCTCTTGCTGAGTGTACGGGCGTGGAGAGGATAGAGTGCGCAGTGGCGCGGTTGACCTGGAGGTTGCGGTAGGCGGCTGGTGCAAGCGATCACGTAGCCGAAGCGGGTCGTGCGTTGAGAACCTGGGGGTTTTCCAGAGAGTTGATGGCGACTGAGCCCGCGTACGTCGGTGGTGGTCGATGAAGGATGTAGGGGAGCGAGCTCGGCGACAGAGTGAATGAAGACATAGAGATGACGGGAAGGCATGAATGGGAGAGAGGAAAACATGGGAACTTCCCCTAGACTGGATGAGGTGGAAGAGTGCTTGGAAAGGATGGTGCACAAAGAGGCACCTCAGATTAATGCTCGAAGGTCGGCGGCCTAAGCTAAGCAGCTGCGAGGAAGGGCAGATGCGACAGGAGACGAGGGACCTCCTGGATCTCGCCGCGAGAAAGATCGATCGTCTCTCAACCTTGATGGGTCTCTGCTGTCACCAGAGATGCTCTAGGGAACTCTCGACCTCTCACAAGAATTGGAGGATGATCAAAATCGATGGAGGCGGAGGGCTTTTATGGGCAGTTGAAGGAGGAGTGGATTATGCGGAGTGCGCGAGACGGCGAGGGTGGTTGTGGACGTGGGTAGTCATGGAGTGGGTCGTAGGGGAAGAATGGGAGAGAGCGAGGAAGAGGATGGCTGTTGCAGAATGACCGACAAGAGGTGCGCACGAGAGGCGGGCGTGGGTGGTGGCTCCTTCCGCAAGAATCGGGAGGTTGAAGACAGAGTTTAGAGAGAGACGGGGAGAGAGAGAGAGAGGAAAGAAACGAAATGATCTGATCCGTTGGATGAAGCACCCTTCATCCAACGGTCCAGATCAAAAGAGTCAAAGAGAGTAAGTGGAGAAAGGAGGAGGTGACACGCGGCGGCTCCAGGAGCTGCCACGTGTCTCTCCCAGACAAACCCATATTTAAGTTGAAAGAAAAATGAAAAAGAAATATCAAAAGAGGTCAATCAAAAAGTGGTCAACACAAAAGTTACTCGTCTTGACGAGATATACAACTTCCTTGAAGGATCGAAAATCAAATGAAGTCATTTGTACAAAGTGTATTTTTGGGCGGTACCTTATAGATATAAAATACAATGTTTTTTTGTCTTTTATATTTTTTTTGTCATTTTTAAATAATAAAAAATCAAATAAAATCAAGAAAAATATGTAACAAATATTTGTAACTTATTCTATTTTTTGTATGTTTAATAATCAAGAAAATGAAGAAATAAAATACAAAGGCAAAAAGTCAATATATACAATACAATAGGGGCCCAAAACTCAAGTTTCACATACGATATCCGATTTTTATGAAATTAGTCTTGTTTTGAAGGTCTTTGAATGTATAGTACTTTAAAAGTGAGTAGACCTAAATCAAACACTGTATGAGAGAGATATGTGCATTTCAATGCTTATAGTCTCAAACTTGGATTTGGGTTTTAATGGTCAATTTTACAAGTTAGTATTTTTTTTTGATATTTTTCTTTAATTAGTGTTAATAATATATATACTATAGAGTTGATTTTATTGGATTTGGAGTTAGTATAAAATAGATACAAATAGGTGAAATATGGCTAATATACATGTGAATATTTACAAGTGAATTTGGCTCCTTATTTAATACCGATATGAATGCTAAAATGCAGATATTATTTATGCATGCATGAATGATAATTACACAATATAAGTGGGAAAATGCAGCTAATTACTCCGGAACGAAGCTCTATCTTCAACTTTTAGAGTGATGAATCACAAATTCATCAACCCCCTATACTTAAACCTTGCTCGTCCCCGAGCAACTAAAATGAAATGCAAGAGTGAAATGATTTTGGGTTCCACACCAAGGTCATGAACAAAAGGTGAAAATGGAGCTTGAATCAACCTTTGGATTAATAGTGTGGCGGAAACATATTGGGAATTGAATTTAAGACCTAACAACCTTTAAGTTCCACAAGTCTTCCATTCAAATCATCTCAATAGTCAGGTCAGAACAAATCCTCATACGCAAATTCTGATGACTATGAATCTTACTTGTACTGTGTAAGTGAAATATAACTCTCCACATCAGAAATGACAAAGAGATGACCTCCTCTAACAAGGTAACTCTAATTCCTAGGTCTAGTAACTCTTTCCTCGAGGAGCAGGGTAATCCCTTTTAAGTTCAAGTTCGACCAACTCAAGAAGAGGGGGGTGGAGAGAAGAATGGAAGGTACCTAGTATAGCTACCTATCCCAAGATGCTTGACCAATGTAGCCAAGTTATCCAGCTACAGGCTTCTATGGTATGAGGCTTTGAAGCATATGCCTTGCAAATATACACACTCCGGCATGCATTTTATTTTCAATTAGGCCTGTCCATTTTTTTGGAGTTCTTGCATTTTTTTGACATATATATAAGGTGCAACATGTACATAAGGAGTTTTTCCTCTTGAGCCAGTAGACTATCCCTCTTTTGAAGCTTTATTGCAACCCACAACATCCCGTCCTTAGACGTCAACACCACCAGACTAGGTTGAGATGCACTACCCTCCCTAGAGGAGGACGTATCTTTCCACCCGTGTGCTACTCCAAGCCAAAGGATTCTACCTCCTCAGCACCTCATCAATGAAGAGCTACGTGCATGGTGCTTGTCCAAGTTAGGTCACTGTCTAAAAGAATCATGCATGTGCATGAAATATTCTATTTAGACTAATCAAGATGACATGTGAACATAGGTTTGCGGACTTAAAGAATTAAGTCACTCGACTTGAAAAATCTTAACTCCAGTTCCTATAAGGTTCCTATGAAATTAAGTAGATTAAGGTCAAATCAAATCCATCCTCGACTTCTATTCATAACTTGGTTTATAACCCACTAACTTTTCACTTTACATAGGCTAGATATGCAGATGAGATGCATATGACATGCTATAGAGATGAATGAAATGCAAGACATTTTTTTTGAATGTAAGGATGATATGCAGTAAATAAGAAGCCTTTTTTGTTTATTTTTTTGTTTGTTGTTGTTTTTTTATAACAAATTTTACAAGAGTTTTACAATAATTTTTACAAATGTTATACAATATACAAGTATACATGTATTTTATTTTATTTTTTTCAACTTTTACCCACCCGTAATTATTGCATAATATATACAAAAATACGTGAAAGTACGAGATATGGGTAAAGTATATATGTAATATATACATGCCCCCATACTTAGCGTGTGTTATGTCCTCAGAGCACGAAAAGCAGGGAAAAAGACAGCTCGTGCTAAGCGTAAAATAACAAAAATATAGAAGTCGCTCCCCCCCTATACTTAGGCTCTGACAGCCTAATTGTAGAAGAAGATCAAAAATGGGGTGGGCGAGGTTAAGAGAGGAATAAGATGAGTATTTATTCATGATGGGCATCTGTTACCCCTATACTTTGGCTCTGGTCAGCCTAAGTCTAGGAAAGGAGTGAGTGTGAGAACCGATGAGATCTAGAGAATATACAGAGAATGGTGAAGAGACTCGGGTCACTCTCCCCACTATACTTAGGATTTCGTCATCATAAGTATAGCCATAAAATGAAACAATATGGACCTGTACGAGTGATTCGAATCACTAGGGAGGGAGGGAAAGAAAATATACAAGGAGGAATGAGAATATACAAGGACTAAGATCTGAATCTTTTTGATGCTGCTAATGGGGAGAGATTAATGTTGCAATGCCTCATGTGCATCTTTATATGTGTATTTTGAGTCTGCCTTACGCATGAAAACAATCTCCTCAACACGGACTAACTATTCGTTAGGCTCGACAAAGTGTTTCAGCAGTTGTCCATTAACTAGGGATGTATGTGCTCCATCTTTAAGATCTGGGATCTCTACACATCCACTGTCATGCACAACACGGACTATGAACGGACTCGTCCACTTGTATTTAAGCTTCCCTTGGAAAAACTTTAGCCTCGCATTGAACAACCATACCTTCTGTCCAGGAACAAAGGTCTTTCGTTTGATAAATCTATTGTGCCAATGCTTTACCTTGTCCTCGTACACCAAACTGTTGTCATATGCTTGATTTCTGATTTCCACAAGTTAATTCAGATCCATCTCTCTATATTTCTGCCCTAGGTGTTTGTTCCAATTGACCTTCTTGATTGCCCATTCGGATTTATGCACTAACTCTGCGGGCAAGTGGCATGGCTTCCCAAATACCATTTTGAATGGGGAGGTTCCTAATGGTGTCTTGTAAGGTGTCCTGTAAGCCCAAAGGACTTGGTCCAAGATCTGAGACCAGTCCTTCCTGTCTGGATGGACAAGCTTCTGCAATATGGTCTTAACCTCCCTATTTGACACCTCTGCCATGCCATTGGTCTATGGGTGGTAAGGACTAGCGACACAGTGCTCAATGCCGTAATCCCTCATGAGTTTCTTCATATTTCTGTTCACGAAATGGCTACCCCCATCGGATATCAATGCTTTGGGGATCCCGAACCTAGTAATGATGTGATCTCTGATAAATTTACAGACAGTCCTGCTGTCTGTGGCTCGGGTCGGGATAGCCTCCACCCACCTTGACAGATAGTCTACCGCAAGAAGGATGTACTCGAAACCATGGCTAACCGGGAATGGGACCATGAAATCGATACCCCAGGCGTAAAAGACATCATAAATGATGACCGACTACATTGGAATCTCATCCTTGGAACCAACGGTTCTTCCCATTCGCTGGCATACTGGGCAAGACTTCACAAAGGTGAAAGCATCACGAAATAGAGTTAGCCACTATAAGCCACATTATAATACCTTCCACGCGGTCCTCTTCCCGGAATAGTGTCCTCCTATCTCCAGAATATGGTAAAAAGTAAGGACACTATGATATTCCTCCTGAGGAATACACCTCCTCCAGACACAATCTGACCTTTAAAGAAAAGGATCAGATCCTCCCAATGGTAATGTCTCGCATACGACTTGAATCGTTCTATGCTGCTCTTGGGCCAATCTTCGGGAACTTTCTTGGAGACAAGTTAGTTCACTATATTGGCGTACTATGGGAGTGAGTCGATAACACAAATTGACTCATCTGGAAAGGAGTCTCGAATAGGTGTATTATCAGAAGTATCAAGAATTTCAAGATGGGAGAGGTGATCAACCACTACATTCTTCTTTCCAGGTTTATCTCTAATGTCCAAGTCAAACTCCTTGATAAGTAAAATCCACCTAAGAAGACGTGCCTTCGTATCCTTCTTTTCCATTAAGTATCGTAGTGCTGTTTGAACTGTGAACACAATCACCTTAGATCTAATGAGATGAGATCTGAACTTATCTAAGGTGAACACTACTGCAAGCATCTCTTTTTCGGTAACTGTATAGTTACATTAGGCAAGATCAAATACTTTTCCTGCGTAGTGTATAGCAAACGGGACACCGTCCTGCCTCTGTTCTAACACAACCCCAACATCTAAATTTGAGGCGTCCGCCATGATCTCAAAAAGAAGAGACCAATCTAGGGCTTGTAGGATTGGGGCGTCCATGATCATCCCTTGAAGTCACTTAAAGGCATCAACACATTTGTGATCAACAATAAACTCCACGTCTTTGCCTAGAAGCTTGGTTAGTGATCGTGCAATCTTTGAAAAATCTTTGAAAAATCTTCTGTAAAATCCAACATGCCTGAGGAATGACCACAACTGTTTTACGTTGGTTGGTGGCTGGAGTTGTATGATCACGCCCACCTTGGCAGGGTCAACCTCCATTCCTCTCTTAGAGACGACATGCCCCAACACAATGCCCTCTGTCACCATGAAGTGACTTTTCTCCCAGGAGAGCACCGGATTGACCTCACAACATCTTTTGAGGACTCGGTCCTGATTTCAAAGATAGGAATTGAAGGAATCATCATGGATTGAGAAGTTATCCATGAAGAATTCTAGGAATTCACCAACCATCTCGACGAATACTGCAATCATGCACCTTTGAAACGTACCGGGAGTGTTGCATAACCCAAAGGGCATGTGCCTGAAAGCATAGGTACCAAAGGGGCATGTGAATGTGAGTTTATCCTAGTCCTTAGGAGTGACAACTACTTGATTATAGCCCGAGAACCCATCTAAGAAGCAGAAGAATTCTTTTCCCGCTAATCTTTCTAAGATCAGATCGATGAATGGCAGGGAAAAATGATCCTTCTTCATCACGACATTCAAGCGTCTGTAATCCACACAGACACGCTACTATTAGCCATGTTAGCCCAAGGTGAACCATTCCTATAATAAATGTTATTGTAACGTTTGATTTATCAATAAAAGTTATTGATTCATTTTCACTCCCTTTCTGAGATTAAGCGAATGAATGCATTATAAGGTCTCTCTGTACAATTAGGGTTATGTACCATGGCCATCTTAATAATCATACAGATGTTGATTCAGTAATAGAATCATAGAGGCTGGTGTTTGGATGAATATCTAAGGAGTTAGATTGAGGACTCATCAAACACCGTCAAATGATTGTTAAGAGATGATCTCCAGCCTGAGTAAGAAATGACAATCCTTTCTCATATAAGATGATATCTGACCGACCTCTTTATGTAGGTCCTATGCATGGGAATAGAGATTTGAAGGTGTCAGATTAGTTAGGTCAAAGAGTTGACTTAACGAGATTGAGATAACTGCTGTCACGATATAGGCACGCATCCTCTGACCGGAGATAGGTGTGTTACTATATATCTGAGTGTATACATTTGGCAGACCAATAAGTTGATGACCTAACAAGGTCTATACAATGGCGAGATGGTGTGCATGTAAGGACATATGAGTAATACAATCTCTCAAAGGGATCATACAGGTTCAATTCTGAACAAGACTACATGTGTTCACTCATGAGGTATTGGGACCAATCAAATTCCATGCATGGTCGTCGTGCTTTAGAAGCATGACAAGAATTTGAAGGTATGATATATGCTTTTGGAAAGCATATGATCGATACCAAATCCCAATTACCAAGATTGAGAAACTTGATGATGAAACCCTGAAGATGATAGTGTAAAATTGATCTATATCTTTGGGTTCATCATAGGTCTTCCAGTATGCAGGATGTACATGCATTAGGAATACGTGAGGGTGATGTGATCATAAACGATTGTATAACCATGACGCTTCCATTCCGAGGGAGTGATGAAACATGTCTGGATTTTAGTGACTCCTCTCAGTAGAGAAGCAATCTGATCTTGGTCCAAGTGTTGGACATTGATCTGAATGAGATTCAGATGCAATGAGAAGATTAGATTTACGGTATTGATTAAATCAAGCACCTATGAGAGGTCCGTGAGATCTGGATTTGAGATGTGATCTCAATATCCAAGTCACTATACGTGGAACAATACAATCGTCCTGTCCTTATCTCCAAGTATCTACGGAGAAAGCGCATTATTCTTGAAAGAGTCCAAGAATATTTCCAAAGTTGAATTATATCTAAGCATTGAGAAATGGATAATTAAATGTGATTTAATTATCATGAATAATGCGAATTCGATTCACATTATCTGAATGCATGAGAATGATTTCCAATGTAATTAAATGTGATTTTATTATTGTGGATATGGATAATATGAATAACACTATCCAATTATCCATGTATATTATAAATACGTTTTATAATATATTAGAGAGAGAGACTTATGTGATTTATATTTGTTGATTAATTGTTAATGTGAATTGGATTCATATTGAATGATTAGTTGAAAATATAATTACATTTGGTTTTGGTTGTGAATGAGATTCACATAATTTCAATGGCTTGGTTGATATTTTCCACAAGATAATTTGGAATTATTTTGTTTTGAAAAATTATTTACGACAAGAGTCACATGAGATATCATGAGATAATGAGATCTCATGATAATTAGAGGAGATAGATCCATTCCTCTCAAGAGGAGTGGATAACCACTACTCTCCATGTAGAGAGGAGTAGTCGTCCCCCCTCTTTTAGGGAGGGAGGTTAGTCTCCTCATTATCCTATCTCTAGTCAATGGTGATTTAATAATTAATTATATTGATTTATCAATATAAATTAATTTAAATTAAATTATTTGATGTTGTGTTTTTACAACAACATCTTAGCCGTTGAAAGAAACACAAATCAATCTCATCCATTGATTGTGTGTTCTCCATGTATTGGGATCCATGGACTCCCAAAACCCTATATATGAAGAGGCATCCCTTGCTCTTCGGGTTACGGAATCTCGACAATGTCTCTCTCTCTCCCCCCTTCTCATTCTTACGCATATCCCCTTCCTTCTCTCTTGGAGTGGCCATCCACTCTCATAAAAGAGAAGGTCGCCTTCGTCGTCGTGCCCGCTTCAATGACTCATGGATCTCTGTCTTCTCTAGTGCGTGGCGCTCATGAAGAAGGCGTTCGATCTCATGAGACGAGATCATGAGATCCATCGCTTGGATCAACAACTTGGATTGCGAGAAGCACACGACTCATCCCCGCGCTCGTAAGCGTCTCCTCCGACAGATCGGACTTGAGACATGAGGTATCTTTGCTTAGAGGCTCGATCGCAACCACACTCCAAGAGGTATTCCTATATATTTTATGTGGTTAGATGAAACGGTCCAAGAAATGTTCTTGGATCATGTGGTTTCATAGTAGAAATTTTTAAAATTCTGCCGCACCGAGCAATTAATGCGACTAGTAGCTCTTGATCATATACGATATGATCCACACGCTTCCATGATGCGCTTGAGGATCATCCCATATCATTTAAGTGGTATTAGAGCTCGGTTGACGGTTTTGTATTCGATCCATAAACTGAAGAATATTTGGGCTCGTGAGGGTTCGTGAAATTTTTTATTGCATTTCAATTTTTGCAGCCCTATTTTGTGATAAATTTTCGACCCTGTTTAAAATGTTTAAACATGAATCTATCAATGGATAATGTTTCCCATTAAATAAGGAAACCATGCAATTTGAGTTTGCGTAATTTGGATTCCGTTTGCTCAAGTTATGATCCTTTTAATGACTATATGTCCACTTTTTCGGGGATGGCGAATAATGACGTAATTAAGGAGCTAATTACTGTTTTAAAACATCTGGAAATCCTTGATAATCACATGATTTCTATTTTAAATCAAATTATCAAACTCTGGAAGTTGATTTTGCTTAATTTGGATTTAAAATGAATGTGATATGCTAATTTTAGTTAGTGAGGGTCACTGCTGGAAATTGCATGTTTTACCAAAAACCTTATGATTGTCATTTAAGAATCTTGTGAAATTAATGGTTAATTTCCTATAATAATTATGGATAATATTTGAGAAATATTTGAATAATAATTGTTCCCTTAAATGACATTGCCTGAACCAATAAATTATTAAATTTGATCTAGATCACCAATTGGTTACTTGATACACTTTCAACAAACATGTTACTTGAATAGGTTTGGGAATTTGTCTAGCAAATTTTCTTATAATCAAAATGGTTATTATTATTATATGGTATAATTTCGATTGAAAAACCGATGATATCTCAAATATACAATGATTGATTTGGCATTATCCTTTCCTGAGGTGGATATGGTGTCTAGTCGGGGAATGTTGGGGTAGCAGGTTACACCGTGTGCAGTCTGTCCCACTCCCATCGGTTTTGACAATGACAACGATTAGGGACTCGATAATGCTGGAGAAATCATGGTGTATTTTCTAATTATTAAAATTCGAATTAACACGTACTTTGAGATAATACTATATTTTTTCTAGTAACAATCAAGTTTGTTGATTGAATTAGAATGATAATTGATTTAATATGATAAATTAATTATATCCAATTAAAAATACTCTATTATGAATAGATGTGTATTTCCCTTGGAAGAATTATTTATATGAATATGATTCATGATAATTAATTAAAATTTGAATATGAGGTGGAGGATCACGTAAATGACATCCATGGTCTCCCGTCAAGGCGAAGGGTTCCGTCGTCAGATATTGTATGTAGGAGATGCCTGTCCGAAGTGACAGCTCCTGCATACAATCCATTTGGATCGGGCTCTTTGCTTCTCGAAAGAGTAAGGTCGTATGCGTAGTGACCCCAATATCGGGTCCTCATATTATTGGGGTGATATTAGATTGCATATAGGTAACTTTAAGCCTGTTGACGGTTGGTTCAATTAACAACGAGTCAACATCACCTTAGGGGTGGTGGGCTCGGGTGTTAAAGATCGAATTGGGAAATGCAAGTTGGACTTGCAAGGCGGAATGTTTTCCCGCTTCTCTTTATTCGAGTCACAGGTTCTCATATTACTGGGATGTGACAAAGATAATGAGGAGATCCCAGATCTTGCTAGAGATATATCGGTAAGTATATCTCTTGCTTTGAAAGTAATTAAGGGAATTAACTTTCAAAGTTGAAAAAGCAAGACGAATTTGATTAAAAATCCCTTAATCAAAGATTTGTAATTGAATATATAATTATTTATATGTTCTAATATAATGCATTCTTAATTTCAGAAAATGAAATCCATGAACCCACCTAGCAAGCTCCTGGAGGTCAATCTATTGACCAGACCAAATTATTCGGATTGGATCCGAAATTTGGATCTTGTCCTTTCTGCTGAGTGCATCTCCTATGTGCTATCAAAGGACAAGTACACAGACTCGAAGACTCCAGAAGAAATCTCTTTTAACGATAATATGATGAAGATCATAATCTGACAAGATGTTATATTCTGGGACATTGTCCAATGTGCTTCAGAAGCATCATGTGGAAATGAACACTTGCCAGGAGATTATGCTGGATCTGAAGGAAATGTTCGGTGATGTAAACCGCACACAACGTTACAATATAATGAAAAAACTTATTTGCTGCAAGATGCAAGAAGGGACTTCTATCAGTGAACACGTGTTCAAAATGTTTGGGTACCTCTCTGAGCTAGAAATCCTGGGAGCTGACATGGACACAAACATGCATACTGACTTCATTCTGCTGTCTCTCCCTAAGTCTTTCAACAACTTTGTGGTTACGTATCACGTAAGCAAAGTTGATTTTAGTGACGCTGGGCTATTAGCTGCATTAAAGTCGGCTGAGGATGTAATGAAGAAGGATAGCCCCTCTGGCAGTGCAATGGTTGCACAGGTCAACGGAAAGTGCGGTCGGAAGCAAGGTTCTCGGAAGGGTCCAGCCTAGAAGAGAAAGAAGAAGAGTCAAGGAGTTGGCTCATCTATGTATCCACTCTGATAGCATCAAAGAAAAATGATATCTGTCATCACTGCAAGAAGCCGGGGCACTAGAAGCAGAATTGTCCGGATTACCTGAAGTCGATCGACAAAGGTAAAGCCCCAGCAGGTATGAATTCTACTTTCATAATTGAAACTAATTTTCTCATTGGACGAGAAGAAAGTTGGATTATAGGGTCTGGTGCTTCTGTTCATGTATGCAATTTAATGCATTTGTTTCAGGAAACTAAGAGTCTTAATGAAGGGGAGATAATCATCCAGATGGGATCTGATCCAAGTGTTGTAGCGGTCGCCGTCGGGTCCTGTCGACTATCATTATCTAGTGGAAGAGTCCTAGTACTTAAAGAGTGTCTTTATGTACCTGAAGTCAGAAGGAATTTAATATCTGTATCTAAGCTTGTTAGAAGTGGATATTCATTCCTTTTCTGTAATTAAGTAGTCATAAGTTATTATCATAAACATATTACGAATGGTGTTTTGGCTTCTGGTGGACTCCATAAATTGTGTGTTGATGAACGAGTCATGAATGCTACTACCACTAAGAGAAACCCTAAAAGGTCCAGGGAGATTGGAAATCATTCAAACATGATTGGGCATCAAAGGCTTGGTCATTTATCTATTGATAGGATCAATAGATTGATAAAGGATGGACCCTTAGATTTTCTAAAGGTTCAACCTTTGTCTACTTGCGAACATTGTATTCGAGGTAAAATGACTAGGATACCTTTTAGTAACAAGGTTACACGATGCGAAGGTATTCTTGACCTTATACATACTGACGTATGTGGTCCCTTCAGTACTGTGATTCAAAATGGATATCGATATTGCTTGACGTTTATTGATGACCATTCGCAATACAGGTTTATCTTCCTATTATGTCATAAGTTTGAAACCTTTGAAAAGTTCAAAGAGTTCAAGGCTTTGGTTGAGAACCAAACCGATAGGAAGATTAATCGTATTCGATCTGACTGAGGTGGTGAGTACCTCTCAGATGAATTCAAGGAATACCTTAAAGAGAATGGAATTGTCTCCAATCTCACTCCTCCTGGAACCCCCAACTTAATGGTGTTGCTGAAATACGCAACATGACCATCATGGATATAGTTCGTTCAATGATGAGCAAAGCACATTTACCACTTAGTTTCTGGGGATATGCAGTAGAGACAGTGATATATATCCTAAATAAGATTCCTAGCAAATCTGTGCCTAAGACTCCTCATGAGCTCTGGTATGGAACCAAGCCTAGTGTTAATCACTTGAGGATTTGGGATTGCTTGGTCCATGTGAAGAACATGGATGCAAGTAAGCTAGAATCTCGCACTAGAGAGTGCTACTTCATTGGGTATGTTAAACATGGATTATATATCAGCTTTATGACCCTGGGACCCAGAAGGTTTTCGTCTCTAGAGATGTAAGATTTCTGGAGGATGACTTCCTTAAAGGTCAAGACAAAATTGAAGTAGAGGAACTCATTGAGTCCCCTAAGGATTCTGAGCTTCTTGATCCAGAACTGAAGAAATAAATAAAGATGAAACTCCCATACCTTTGCGAAGGAGTTCGAGGGTGGTTGCATGATAAACACGAATTTATCGGAGGTCTAAATAGTATGTCTCACACAAGGCAGAGACAACCGAGGTCGCTGCAGTGACCCACAATAAATTGTATTTAATCAACAATTAACCCACACTATAGATCAACAATTAGAAATAAATATGGAGTTAAAATTTATTTTTAACTCTGCACAAAAGATGTATAGCAAGCAAGTATGCAGAGAGTTCGAACACAGGGAGCAAACAGGATAGAAGCAAACTAATGTGTGTGAGTGAAGGTGAGTGTTGTCTACACTATGCAAGCAAATGATTTTTGTGGGTTTTTAATTTTTAATTTTCTTTTTTTAATTTAATTTTTAATTTTGTATTTTGGTTTTTAATTTTCTGATTTTTATAATTTTATATTTTATACTTTTTTTCTTTTTCAATATTGGAAAATATAAACAATGTAATAAAAAGGGCGATAAATTATTTATAAAAATGTGCAAAAATAGCCAAAAATTCTAAAATAAAATCTTTTTGGTATTTTTATAATTTTTTACTATTTTTGTGATTTTTAGGTATTTTTCAAAATACTTTTGGTATTTTTAAACACTGAAATAAACCAAAATAGTGAACAAGCTATTGGCTTGGGGTAAAATGGGAATTAAAAATAGCAAACAACCACAAAATTTTCCTAAACTAATTTTCAAATAAAGATAATAAAATATAGAAGAAACAAGAACTGAGTTTATATTTTTCTGAGTTTTCTATGATTTTATAGATTTTTTTGAAGTTTTGAGTATTTTCAAATTTTTAAGGTTTTTACTTTGAGATTTTTAATGATTTTTGGAGTGACACTAAAATAGGTTGAAATACACATTAGGGAATGTTTTTGAATTTTTTGAGGTCATTTACTATTTTTTTGGTATTTTCTAAGCTAGACAGTAGATAAAGAGCATGTTTTTGATTTTTAATAAATATTAAAAAGCAATAAAATCAAAAACTAAAAATATGGCATTAAAGAACAAGCACACATGAGCTTAAGTTTAATTTTTGAGAATTTTTGGAATTAAAATGAGGCTCCAAATAAATAAGACAAGTTCACAAAAATATCACAGCCTAGCAGGGGTATATATGCAAATATCCAAAAGTCCAGGGGCATGTAAGCAAATTTCCACAAAATATTGCACTTAATGTTCGAATTTATGGACCAATTATAAATTCCTAAACCCGCAGGGGTATCGGCATAAAATACCCACCAGGGCGCGTGACTTGCACGCGCCTGGCAGGGACTTAAAAGTAATTTCCACGAAACCCGAGGGCTTACATGCAATTTCTCCAAAAATTTAACACTTAATATAAAAGTCCTGGTACTAAAACGAAATACTAAAAAGGCTGAGGGCCTCAGTGCAAAATGCCCGCACCTCACATGTACAGGTCACGTGAGGTGACGTGGCAGAGGACCTATGTGTAAATACGAAAAGTAAAAGGGCCTACTTGCAACATTTACAAAATATATAAACTACTAATAAAAGTTTTGGGACTAAAATTAAATTACAAAAATGGCGAGGGTTTTAAACGCAAAATACCCTCGCAAGGCAGATCCAATGGTGAATGGACGTTGATGACGCGTGGCGCGAATCCAACGGTCGGTGGCGAGGCGCGATCCAACGGCGTGGGCCGCGCCACTTATCCACGTGGCAGCTTCTCCTGGCACGATGACGGTTCTGTTGGACGGAGGGGATTAGATCTTCGCGAGAAGATCCAACGGTGGAGGCCGGGGCCGATCCAACGGCAGCTGCAGCGTCTGGGCCTCCTCCACGATCCGACGGCATAGGCGCACGGAGGAAGAGCCGCGGAAGAACTCCGGCGAGCTGAAGTAATCCGAGGTGCTGTTCCTCCTCCGGTGATGTTCTGGGCTTCAAAATGCGGCTGGAGGGTCCCCAAGGTCTTGTCTTCCTCCTGGGGGCTTCAAAAGAACCCGGCGATGGCCGAGCTGCTCGCGAGAGAGTGGCGAAGCTGGGAGGCTCGGCTGAGCTCCGGCGAGTGCCAAAATGGCTCCCAGGCGCTAGTCAAAGCGCTTTGACCTACAAAACAGAGTGAGAGGGTCGAGGGCAAGTTGCCTGGACCCCGCGGAGGCGAAGAGGCGGCGCGAAGCGGTGGGGTGGATCTCAGCCGGAGTTGCGCTCCGGCGAGGAGATGGAATTGGGCGGATGAATCGATGAATCTTAAAATTTCTTGAGGGCTTTTGTTCCTACGATTAAGGCTAAGCTAAAGAACGAAAAATAAGTGGATGAAGTGGTCCTCAATGGCCGGAACCAGAGGATTACCTCGACCGCCGGTGTTGCGGGAGGTGGTGGAGACGCCTTCGACCTCGAACGCCTTGGCTGATGAGCTCGCGGTGGAGCTGTCAGAGCGCAAGAGAGGCGGAGAGGGGTGGACCAAAGGGACTCGAAATTCCATTCAAAGTTGGGGCTCTATCTTATGCAGTTTGACCAAGTGGCTGAGGAGCCCCAAAGATCAAGGCGTCCTGATCGCCACAGTGATCCAAAGCCCAAGGTTTCGCTTGGGCGTGATTCACCGCATAACGAGGATGAAAAGATGTGAAGAAATCACCACGAAAAAATGCAAGGTGCGCTGGAAAATCTCGACAAAAGTGGGTGAAAACCCATGTCTGACAGGAGGCAGGCGGGGGAGGGCAGGCAGTTGACCTAGGGTCAATGCTGACTACCTCCTGGTTGGTCCACGTGGACCTACCAGGAAAAACCTTGCAAAAATGTTTTGAAAATTAGTTTAAAAATAGAGAATGATTTTATTAAATTATGGTTATAAAATAAAAAAATATTTATTATTTTATGTAGTATTTTATTATGATTTTTAATTATTTTTATGAGATGTATTTTTACAAGTTTACATTTATACCCTTTATAGGTATATTACCTATATATTTGATTATTTGATTTTTATTTTGTGATTTTAATTTTATTATTTTAATTTATTATTTTCTAAAATTATAAAATACTTTTATATACACAAATATATTTTTAATCTATTTTTCAGAGGTGTTTTGTATATTAAATAAAATATAAGTAGATATTGTGTAGGTATGTGCATAGGTATAATACCTGAGTATTTTATTTACATATATTTTATTTTGAGTTTTCTTTGAATTTTTATTCTGATTTTAATATACATATTTATTATAAGTAATATTTACAAGATTATAAAAATATAAAATTACAAGAATAATGAATAAATAATAAATTGAATATTTTAATCTGCACAAGTATACAATGAGGGTCCAAAACTCATCTTTCAAACCGTAGCTCCGCCAAATGCGAAACCACCACCATTAAATAGCTTATTTTGAATTATATACAATTAAAGGTGAGTTTATGCATTTGGAGTTTTCATTTGTGAGATACGGGTCTGGGAAGTTGGGATTCTGGAATTTTATTCAGACCATAACTTTTTATCTGTACATTATTTTTGAATGAAATCAATTTTGTATTTTTCTTTATTTACTTATATACAACTTTCATGTACAAAATTTCTTTATTTGATGTATAAAAAGTGGAACCAAAAATGGGTCCCAAAATGAATAAAGAATGAATAAACAGGATAAGTATTTATACTGTATTTTTGACCTTATCTCCCCCTACTTTATTCCTTGTCGACCTATTCATCGAGATGCCTAGGTCTCGGGGTTTTGGGTCATAAAATATTTACAATTTTTTATTCTTTTTCTTTTCTTTAATTTATTCTATAATTTTGGCTTTAATTACAGTATTTTATACACTAATGGAATGCACATGCATGAATGCTAAGATGCTATATTTAAGGCTATTTACAGGCATTTGCTAGGGTTTTTGATGCCAAAATGATAGAATAAAGATGATGAAATGTGGATTCATCATCCCCCTATACTTTACCTTTGCTAGTCCCTAGCAAACACTTATGCAATAAGTGCAAAAAAAAAGAAAGAAAAGAAAAAGAAGAACTTGGATTTTATTTGATTATCAAACTCGTCTTCACAAAATCAAAGTTTGGAGCTTAAGTCGGACCTTTGGAATTTTAGTGCGGGCGGAACCTTAGTGAGAACCGAATTTGAAATCCAACAGTCCTTGAGAATCCCAAAACTCTGTCCAAGTCTTCTCATTAGCCAGGTCAGAAATACTTCAACTCATACGCAAACTCTTACGACTATGAATCTGACTCGTACAATGTAAGTGATGGTGACTCTCCCCAACTAGAATGACAAAGAGACTGACTTCTCCAGTACAACAACCCAATGATTCCCCAATCCAATAACTCCATCCTCGAGGAGCGGAGATTCCCTTCTAAGTTCAAGTGGCAATCAACTCAAGAGGAGGGGGTGAAGAGAAGAATGGACGGTAGCCAGTGTAGCTACCTATCCTGGGATGCAAGACCAGTGTAGTCAAGTCATCCTGCTGCAGGCTCACATATTTGACTTCGGAACTCAAGCTTGGTTATTGACTTTACAACATATTCACATACTTTGTAGGCATTTTATTTTTATTTTTTTCGAAAGACTATTCACATCAGCATTTACATAAGGAGTTTTTCCTCTTGAGCCAGTAGACTATCCCTCTTTTGAAGCTTTATTGCAACCCACACACTCTTGTCTTTAGACTTCCTTGTCACTGGATGGGTTAGGGTGCACTTCCCTCCCTAGAGGAGGACAAATGTTTCCACTTGTGTGCGTCTCATACCGGCAAATCCAATCCCCTCACCACTCCAACTGAGTTGAGCCATGTGAAAGGTGCAGGTGTCCAAGTTAGGTTATTATCAACAAGAGTCGTGCGTGTGCTCCGAAATACTCTACTTAGGCAGTCAAGAATCCATTGAGCCAAGTCCCGTGATCCTCAAAGAATTAAGTCAACTAGACCTGAAGTACCTCAAACCCAGTTCCTATAAGGTTCCTGTTATTGATAGATTTTAAGGTCCAATCAAGCTCCAATCTCCGGATTTTACCCAGACTTGTTCAACTATCAAACTCAATCCGAAAAATGCTCATGCTATGCAATGTGATGCAGAAAATATTTTGTGATGCAATTTTCAAGGATTTTGAACTTTTTATGGATTTTTGAAAAGATGATGCATGCATTTTTTTGTATTTTTCAAAGATTTTTCAACTGTTTTTGGATTTTAGTTTTTCAAATGTTTTTGGGATTTTTGAAAACAAAAAGTTTTGGCTAAAAACTAGGTGAAAAATATGTACATGGGAGTGCTTCTTATATTTACAAGAAGTGGGTTTTAAGAATTTACAAGGGTAAGTGATCAATTTTATACATATACATATATAGTAGATTTTTGGTGTGATGTATATATTCCTCAAACTTATTTGACACAAGCTTTTCACACAATTTTTGAAAACTATAGTCCAAAATAATTTTTACAAACATTTTTTACAAACATGTACACACATTTGAAAATCATTTTGCAAAGGTTTTCCAAACAGTATATATAGATTTTTCAAAATATTTTTGCAACCATTTTTCAAACCATTTGGAAATTATTTTTCAAACATTTTATTTCACACAAAGAAAATAAATTTTACAAACCACACCTTTTTACACGGGTTGAAAACATGTAACAAAATATTTTCAAAATAGTTTTCAATAGATGTTCACAAAGATTTTCAAACTATTTTTCAAACATTTTGTAGAAAATATTTTCACCTGTTTTACTAATCAATATATACAAAAAGAATTTGAGGAACGAAACACCTTTTTATTAAAGACTTTTAATGAATTTTAAAGGATTATTAGCCATATTATTAAGAAAATACGAAAGTACGAGTTATGGCTAAAGTATATACGCAGTATATACGACCCCCCTATACTTAGCTTGAGCTATGTCCTCATAGATCGAAGAGAAAAGAGAAAACATAACTCGTACTAAGTATAGACAAGTCTAAAGAATAAAGGAATAACTGAATGAAGCAACGAATGAGAAGTTGACCGTCCCCCCTATACTTAGGATCAAATAATCCTAAGTATAGCAGACTGTACACAACGCATGGAGGGTCAAGGGTGGGAATGAACAGATCGTACTCAGGTTGTCTCCCCCTATACTTAGGGTAAGATATCCCTAAGTACAGACAAGAAGAGGAGACAATGGAGAGGATCGAAAAATAGAGAAACTCGGGGTGCACACCCCCCTATACTTAGGACAAAGTACGTCCTAAGTACAGAAAACTGACAACAAGGGTGGCACCTTTTTGATAGATGAAGAAAATAGGAAAGGAAAAGAAGAAAAGAAGAAAAGAAGAAAAGAATTTGACAGATGAAAGAGTGATATGAACAGATGGATCTGTACAACGAAAGATGGAATTGATCACCATGTATGAGATGCATATGATATGAGTTAAAGAACACATCTCATACTAGAAGAATGGGGGCAACGTCAATGGTCGGCGGATCATGATCTAGATATAGCTTCAGGCGTTGACCATTGACGCGGAAGGTAGAGGAAGATGACGGTTCGGATATGTCAATACTGCCATTGTCATGCACCTTCCGGACCACATACGGACCTTTCCACTTGCTCTGTAATTTTCCTAGGAATAATTTCAGCTGGAATCAAACAACCATACTCTCTGATCTGGCTCAAACTGTTTATGGCTGATGTGGGAATCGTGCCATGTTTTCACTTTTTCTTTGTACTGTAGGCTGTTGGAAAAGGCTGTATCTCTCAGTTCTTCCAGGGCTGCCAATTCTGCTCTTCTCTGTTCTCCTATGCTCTCGGGGTCTAACAGTAACTCAGTGACTGCCCAAAAAGATTTGTGCTTGATTTCCACTGGCAAATGGCACGGCTTTCCATAGACGAGTCGAAAGGGAGATGTCCCCAAAGGATTCTTGAAAGAAGTCCGATAGGCCCACAAGACCGAGTCCAAAAGTTGTGACCAATCCTTTCGGTCTGGGCGGACAACCTTCTGCAGGATAGTTTTTATCTCCCGGTTCGATACTTCGGCAAGACCATTAGTCTGAGGGTGATACGGCGTGGCAACCCGATGGTCAATGCCGAACTCGTCTGCAAGGCCCCTAACCTTATCATTGATGAAATGAGACCCCCCGTTTGAAATCAAGACTCTAGGTACCCCGAACCGTGAAATGATATTTTTCCTCAAGAATTTGCACACGGTTTTAGCATCTGCAGCTCGGACGGGGATGGCCTCAACCCATCGGCTGACATAATCCACAACGAGCAAAATATGCTCGAATCCCTGACTCTTAGGAAATGGGCCCATGAAATTAATCCCCCATACATCAAAAACCCCACAGAAGTGAATGGGTTGCATGTGCATCATGTCTCTCTGTCCGCAGGTTCCCATTTTCTGATAGTCCGTACATCTCTTCACGAACTCATCAGAATCCTTGAAGAGAGTAGGCCACCATAGGCCGGATTGAAGCACCTTCTGTGATGTCCTTTTTCTAGAATGATGTCTTCTGCCTCAAGCTTGTGGCAGTATGTGAGGATGCTATGCTGCTCTTCTTGAGGAATGCACCTCCTCCAGATGCTGTCCCCTCCTTTATGATAAAGGATGGGATCCTCCCAATGGTAAAACTTGGCCTTCGCCAGGAAGGTCTCGAGTTTCTGCCTGGGCCAACCTTGTGGAACCGTCTTGGCGACAAGATAGTTCACAATGTCGGCGTACCATGGGAGCGAGGTGATAGCCATGATCGCCTCATCTGGAAACGTCTCTGTGATAGGTGCGCTGGGCTCAGATTCCTCAAGATTCTCCAATCTGGAGAGATGATCCGCCACCACATTCTTGACTCCAGGCTTATCCTTAATCTCAATATCAAATTCCTGGAGCAGAAGGATCCATCTGGTAAGGCGTGCTTTGGCATCCTTCTTAGCCATTAAGTACCGGATGGCGGTGTGATCAGTGTAAATAGTCACTCTAGACCTGAGAATATAAGATCGATACTTATCCAGAGCAAAGACTACGGCCATCATCTCTTTCTCAGTCACAGTGTAATTCCGCTGAGCGGCATCCAAAGTCCGGCTGTCGTAGTGAATGGCAAAAGGTAATCCATCCCTCCTCTGTCCGAGCACAGCCCCAACGGCAAAATCTGAAGCATCCGTCATGATCTCAAATGGGAGAGACCAATCGGGTGGCTGAAGGACAGGAGCTGAAACAACCATATCTTTGAGAGTCTCGAAAGACGCAAGACACTTATCATTGACAATAAACTTGGTGTCTTTTGTCAGCAAATCAGTAAGCGGTCGGGCAATACGACTGAAGTCCTGAATGAACCATCGGTAGAAATCGACATGCCCCAGAAAAGACCGCAACTGACGCAAGTTGGACGGTGGATTGAGTTTTCTGATGATATCCACCTTGGCCGGATCGACCTCCATGCTCCTGTTGGAGACGATATGACCGAGGACCGTCCCTTGAGTCACCATGAAGTGACTCTTCTCCCAAGATAAAACAAGATTGACCTCTATGCAGCGCTGAAGCACACGGTCTAGGCAGTCAAGACAAGCATCGAACCCGCCGCCATAGACCGAGAAGTCATCCATGAAGACCTCTAAACAGTCACCCACCATGTCCGAGAATATGGACAACATGCACCTTTGGAATGTCACCGGAGCGTTACATAGACCAAAGGGCATCTGTCTGAAAGCATAAGTCCCAAACGGACAGGTGAATGTCGTTTTCTCCTAGTCTTCGGGCGCAATGGCCACTTGATTGTATCCGGAGTACCCGTCAAGAAAACAATAATGACTCTTCCAAGCTAACCACTTGATAATCTGATCAATGAAGGGTAGCAGGAAATGATCCTTCTTGGTGGCCTCATTCAATCATCTGTAGTCCACACAGACCCTCCAAGAAGTGGGTATTCGGGTAGCGATCTCCTCTCCAGACTCATTGACAACTGTCGTGATACCCGTCTTCTTAGGTACCACATGTAGTGGACTAACCCATTTGGAGTCGGAGATGGGGTAGATAAAATCGGCACTCCACCACTTTGAAATTTCTTTCATGACTACGTCTCGAAGATTCAGATTCAGCCGTCGTTGGAACTCACGCGACGACCTAGCGTTTTCCTCAAGATAGATGTGGTGGGAGCACAGAGCCGGACTAATCCCCTGGAGATCAGCTACACTCCAACCTATTGCCTTGCGGTTTCTTTCAAGAACCTCCATCAGACGAGATTCTTGCTCTCCAGTCAAACCTGCTGAGATAATGACTGGGTGCATATCTGGCTCACCCGCAAGGAATCTATACTTCAACGACTGCAGTAGAGGTTTCAGTTTTGGACAACTGGGAGGTGGCAGATCTGGCTTCTGAAATGTCTGTGTGAAAGCTACCAGGTCTGCATGGGAGAACTCTCGCTCTGCATGAATTTCTGATGAAGGGCGGCCTGCTGAATCATCAATGAACTGCACTGGTTCGCACTCTGTCTTGGTTGTTGGCTCAGAAGGAATCAGACAAGGTAAGTAGTCATCAAAATCATCCCAGTCAATGTCTGAATCCGAGGGATCAGAAGAAGATGAACACGAATGAAAATCATCGGCACCACTCGTCCCAGTACTGTCAGCCTCAGGTGTATCCTCATCCAGGGGTGTGCTCTCCCGGCTCTTGACTGCCGTAAGCGTTAGATATAGTGAATCTGTAGGCACGACGAGGGTCTGTGCTACAGGATCTGTCCAGTTGGATTCACCATCAGTCATCACAAAATCGCACTCCTGGTGGATGTCTAGCTCTTCCTCGGTCATCTACGCTGCTTCGCTGGACTGCTCTGAGCATTCTAGTTCTCTAGCTCTGGTCTCCTCAATCGTCTCTATTTGTATGGTTTCGCCCTCTACGCAAAAACATACCTTCCCACTGTCATGATCGGTCACCGCCTTGGCTGTGGCTAAGAATGGACGTCCGAGAATGATGGGGGCATCAGTTACCGACTCAGGGATCTCCATGTCCAACACAACGAAGTCCACGAGGAATTTCAGGCCCTGAATGGTAACAACCACGTCTTTCAACAACCCCTTCGGCCTCTTAGTCGACTTATCAGCAAACTGAAGGATTGTCCTGCTCCTAAGAAGAGGACCAAACTCGAATCGGTCGAGTAAGGCTGCCGGAAGAAGTTTGATTGAAGAGCCACTGTCTAATAGAGTACGATCGAACTGCTGCTCCTGAATCTCGCATCTGACATAGGGAGCTCCTGCATCTGGTCTCTTGGCTGGCAGCTTGTATAGAATAGTGCAGCAAGTGGAATGAGTGAGCACATGGATTTGATCTCTGTGGTTCCTCCTCTTCCTACGGATGGTAGTTTTCTCCTTCAAGTTCTTTTTGAAGAGGGGGATGTGCTCAAGTACTTCCTGTAGAGTCAACTGAATATGGAATCTGTCTATCATCTGATTGCCGAACTCTACCTGTTGCTCTTTTTTGGGATTTTCTCTTTTGTTCCCCTTCGCTCGGCGGAGTGCCTCAAAGAAGGGGATGGTAGGGGCCTCCACAGATGGAGGGCTAGGAATAGGTCCCTGTGCCTGTGAAGGAGGAGAATCCATACAATCATCATCATGCAACACATATGGATCCGCAATGTGAACAGAAACCTTTCCTTTATTAATATTTTTGTTTTTCTTTTTGTTACCACAGTCCATAGATACAAAAGGTGGTAACATCACAGAGGGAGGCTCAACAAAAGTAGACGTGTTGGCCTCAGTACCACCACCGGCACCTGTGTTCGCGGCATCAACACCACGCTCTGGTTCGTCATCCAAAATGGTGGCATCAGCACCACCATCTGCATCTGGTATCACGACGGCCTCACTACCGTCGTCTGGATCTCCATCATTGGTGGCCTCAGCACCACCGTCTTCAACATCATCATTAGCGACATCGGCACCACTACTCTGCTCCTCTGGCGCTCCTGGTTCAACTGGTGGTTGTCGCTCAGAAGAGGCGCCGCCGGCTGGCATCCTACCGCTCCTAGTAGTCACAAAATCAGCATCATACAAAGAAAGAGATATGTCACTCAAATAGTCACTAGGAGAGGTATTCTCTGTAAACTCTACCTGCTCAAACTTACTTTTCAGATTGTTCGAGTTAGGTTCAATCTGAGCGGGTATGGCGGCCTTGCCTTTGATTATTTCCCTCATCTCCTACCGGAATTCATCCATTTCCTGCCTGAAGGATGCTCGCTGTTCGGAGAGCAAGTGGGCAAGATCATCTAATGCGGGGTTCTCAAAGGCGGGATCCTGAGAACCAGATGGTTGTCCCTGCTGGAAATGAGGCTGCTGCTGCTGCTGTGGTTGATACTGGGGAGGAGGGGGATAAGATTGCCGAGGCTGCTGTCGCTGCCTCCACTGCTGTCCCTGATAGGCGGGACGAGGACCACTATGGTACTGCTGCTGGTGGGCATATTGGGGTTGTTGCTGCTGCTGTGGCTGGCTGTTCTGCTGTCCTTGGGCAGGAGGCTGTTGCTGAGATGAAAAACCACCATTGCCCCAACGGAATCCGGGGTGATCACGACGGATCCCGGGTTGAGGGTACCGGTCGCACCAAATCCCATTGACTTCCATCAATGGTTCCTGCTCAAAGGAAGGTGGAGGAAGAACTGCTAGTGGCTGCTCCGGCTGGTAAACCACCATCTGAGTGTCTGGAGATGGCGGCTGCGCTGGGTAGTAATGCAGCAGTGGAACCGACTCTGCCTGTATATGGTTGACCTGGCGGTACAAGGTAGATGGTTGGTTGGAACTGCTACTGCTGGGGTCAGCCCGTGACCTGGGAGGCTGCTGGGAATGAGTTTGTGCCTCCTGTACGCAAAGGATCTGCGTCTTCAGGTCACTCATGGTTTTGGCGATCTGGTCCATCTGGGCCATGCCTTGCATCTGTTTCTTCTCGAGGATCTCGAGAAGGTCCAGCTTCTCACTAATGATGCCCATGTCGGCTACGGCTGATTCAGCTTGGGCTGCGGCTGCCGACGATGTGTTAGGACTGGCATCAATGCGAGCGATCCTCTGGAATGTTCCCGCTCCTTGCGGGGGTTTCTGCTGCGTGTAGACACGGGCTTGGGCCATCACGGTTGAATTCTCTGCCATGCCCTCGTAAATGGCCCAGACGTCGTCTTCACCCTTTGAAAAGTAGGACCCACCGCAAGAGGCGTTGACAAGCCCCTGCAGCTCCGGTGTCAGCCCACAGAAGAAACTCTGAACTAAGTTGGGCTTGGAGATGTCATGATGTGGACATCAGTCAATGAGCTCTCTGAATCGATCCCAGGCTTCATGGAATTGTTCATTTGGGATCATGACAAAGTTGTTGATCATTGCTCTAGCTGCATTAGTCTGGCCGAGAGGGTAGTATTTCTTCAAATACGCGGTCTGGAGATCTGCCCAAGTATCGATGAATCGCCCCAAGTGCTTGAGCCAATATGCGGCTCTGTCAACCAAGGAGAATGGGAAGGCGATCATCTTAATCGTGTCCTCGGTCATCAGCCTATCATGGATGGTACTGCAGATCATTTCGAACTCTTGGAGGTGGAGGTGCGGCTCTTCGGTCGGCAACCCATGGAATTTGGGTAGAAGCTGAATTGTGTGGGGCCGAAGCTCGAAATCTCCATGGATAGGCGGGAGTCTGATCCACCGATGTGTAAGGGACGCTGTTGGGTTATGCAATTCTCTCATGATGGTCTGCGGCAGTCTCTCAGCGTCGGGATCACCTCCTCCTGCATCAGGTCCTCCTCCTCCTCCACCACCGCCATCGCCCCCAGGTCGGTTCTCTCTCATCTGTGCAATTTCTCTCATGAGATCACCCATGAAGGTACCCTGGTCACGAACCTGCCTCTGCATGGTCTCCAGGGATGCAAGAAGTGAATTGTTGATGGCGGCTTGATCAATGAAGAATGGTGGGTGCTCATGATCATCAGGATGCTCGCCTCTGTCAGCCATCTCGGGATTCTCTGAAAAAGCAAAAGAGGCCATCTCAAGTGCTGTCAAATGTCCTGAACTCTGTGATGCACTGAATTCTGAAACTATTGGACTGAGTGAAGGAGAATGAGAAGGGTGGTCGAGGGGGAACATGGTGGAGGTAAACTCAGGCTCGGAGAGCGGACTCTCCAAGGTATTCCTAGATAAATGAGGAGGAGTGCTGGATAGCGGTGCCGACAACGTCGGCCTAAGAGACCTCCGTCCCATCATCTTGATTATTGAGAAGAGCAGGGTGAATGCAGAAGAAGAGGAATGAAGGAGAAGCAAAATTGCGCACAATTGTGCTGTGTTTTTGATCTTGACCTAAATAAATCTAGCAATCAAACACAAAACAGGGGTGAGTTCACCAACTCAACACATGAAGCCGTGAAGGTTCGGCTTTTATCTTGTCAATTTTAGCTTGAATTCAGGAATTAATCTTGTCACGAGTCCTTAGAGCGCTACGCCTAAAGGAGAGAGAGTACTGCCGGAAAAGTATTCCCGTACTTGTCCTCCTCCTGTGTAACCTGTAACTTGCGATTTTTAAGGTCCTTGTAACCCTTCCTGGATCCCTACTCAGTCAAAGAAATAGAGGGAGGAAGCCGATAGGCGAAACCGATACTTCGGACCTTGCTCGCAACGGAATCTCCCGTGAGCGTGCAAGATCCTACTCGGACGTAGACGGTGAGACAGACACACCCGTGAAGGCGTGGCCTATGCTCGGTACTTCGGACAAGGTCGGTGCTCACACAATAGTGAGTCACCAATGGTGACCAAGCCCTACTCGCCTACGTACGACAGTAGAGCCAATACTTCGGAAATCTAGGCGATACACAAGGCAGCCACAAGTTGGGTTTTGGGCTTTAATCCTTACGAAGCACTCTACTCACTTGGAAGGAGACCTTCCCATGCAACCTGAATACAAGTGAGGGTGTGACTCTCCCCAATCAATGAATCCAATTACCGATTTTATTTTTGGTCAAGGTTTTCTTAGCAGTCCCTTTTTTAATTTTTTTTGGTGTTATCGCTTCTTTTGAGTAGATTCAAACAAGCGCCTAACGGTTTTTGTATTTTCTTGATCCTACTTTGTCCAAAAACAGAGGGAGAATAGAGTCGGAAAAGCCAATGCAAGTCGATACCAAGGTGGAAATCTCACCTTTGTGCCTAAATGATGGATGCAAAGTGAGAAGACTTACAGCGAATCCCAGCTCTCTCCATGCGGGGTGCAAAGCAGAATTTATAAACCTAATCTATATGCCGGTATGCAATGCGGAAATCGTCCTAAGGTAGGCAACTGCTAGCGTAAAGAACCCCAAGCTAACCACTAACCTCCAATCCCAGTGTCCGGTCTAGGCTTACCCCTCCTTCTCTCGACACATCGAGTTTAGGAAAAGCGCTTGGCGGGATGAGCTCGCGGCGCGCAGATCGAGGGCTAATGGTTAACTGTTTAATTAGTCTAAGTCCAAATACGATCTATAGGAACATGCAAAGGTGATTATTGTGTTTGGACCTAACCTAATCGATCAAGCAAGCCTAGAGTCTAAGGGCTCAATCCACAAAAGAAATGAAAATGAAAACAAAAGCGGAAAATGACAATCGGAAAAACACGATAAAAATCACGGTGAGCCCCCGGGTGAACAAACACCCGGAAATTAGGCCCGGTAGTCTGAGTGTCCAAGTCCCTGTATTATTACAAATTATGAAACACTCCCTCTCACAAAATAAAAATGAAACTAATCTAAGCACTCTCTCTCTCACTCCTCCTGCTCTCTCCTGCCGGCTTGGCCAAAGAACAGCCGGCTCCGCTTCCCAAGGATGCTTCGGATCCCCTAGGCGATCCGCCTCGCTCCGCGGTCCACCCTCGCAAGAAGACAAGAAAAAGAGTGGTCAGAAAGCTCAATCAATATATATCAAAAATGCAAGAGAGATAAAATAAAGCTATGGTAGACAACAAACACAAACAGACAAAAAGATGAACTACTCGCTGTTGCTCCCCGGCAACGGCGCCATTTGATAAACACGAATTTATCGGAGGTCTAAATAGTATGTCTCACACAAGGCGGAGACAACCGAGGTTGCTGCGGTGACCCACAATAAATTGTATTTAATCAATAATTAACCCACACTATAGATCAACAATTAGAAATAAATGTGGAGTTAAAATTTATTTTTAACTCCGCACAAAATATGTATAGCAAGCAAGTATGCAGAGAGTTCGAACACAGGGAGCAAACATGGTAGAAGCAAACTAATGTGTGTGAGTGAAGGTGAGTGTTGTCTACACTACGCAAGCAACTGATTTTTGTGGGTTTTTAATTTTTTAATTTTCTTTTTTTATTTAATTTTTAATTTTGTATTTTGGTTTTTAATTTTCTGATTTTTATAATTTTATATTTTATACTTTTTTTTCTTTTTCAATATTGGAAAATATAAACAATGTAATAAAAAAGGTGATAAACTATTTATAAAAATGTGCAAAAATAGCCAAAAGTTCTGAAATAAAATCTTTTTGGTATTTTTATAATTTTTTACTGTTTTTGTGATTTTTGGGTATTTTTCAAAATATTTTTGGTATTTTTAAACATTGAAATAAACCAAAACAGTGAACAAGCTACTGGATGGGGGTAAAATGGGAATTAAAAATAGCAAACAACCACAAAATTTTCCTAAACTAATTTACAAATAAAGATAATAAAATATAGAAGAAACAAGAACTGAGTTTATATTTTTCTAAGTTTTCTATGATTTATAGATTTTTTTGAAGTTTTTGAGTATTTTCGAATCTTTAAGGTTTTTACTTTGAGATTTTTAATGATTTTTAGGTTGACACTAAAATAGGTTGAAATACACAATAGGAATTTTTTTTGAAATTTTTCGAGGTCTTTTTCTATTTTTGGTATTTTCTAAGCTAGACAGTAGATAAAAAGCATGTTTTTGATTTTTAATAAATATTAAAAAGCAATAAACTCAAAAACTAAAAATATGGCGGTAAACAACAAGCACACAGGAGCTTAAGTTTAATTTTTGAGAATTTTTGGAATTAAAATGAGGCTCCAAATAAATAAGACAAGTTCACAAAAATATCACAGCCTGGTAGGGGTGTATATGCAAATATCCAAAAGTCCAGGGGCATACAAGCAAATTCCACAAAATATTACACTTAATGTTCGAATTTATGGACCAATTACAAATTACTAAACCCGCAGGGGTATCGACATAAAATACCCACCAGGGCGCGTGACTTGCACGCGCCTAGCAGGGATTAAAAGTAATTTCCACAAAACCCGAGGGCTTACATGCAATTTCTCAAAAAATTTAACACTTAATATAAAAGTCCTGGTACTAAAATGAAATACTAAAAAGGCTGAGGGCCTCAGTGCAAAATGCCCGCACCTCACGTGTACAGGTCACGTGAGGTGACGTGGCGGAGGACCTATGTGTAAATAAGAAAAGTAAAAGGGCCTACTTGCAACATTTACAAAATATATGAACTACTAATAAAAGTTTTGGGACTAAAACTAAATTACAAAAATGGTGAGGGTTTTAAATGCAAAATACCCTCGCAAGGCAGATCCAACGGTGAATGGACGCTGATGACGCGTGGCGCGAATCCAACAGTCGGTGGCGAGGCGCGATCCAGCGGCGTGGGCCGCGCCACTTATCCACGTGGCAACTTCTCCTGGCGCGATGACGGTTCGCGTTGGACGACGGAGATTAGATCTTCGTGAGAAGATCCAACGGTGGAGGCCGGGGCCGATCCAACGGTAGCTGCAGCGTCTGGGCCTCCTCCACGATCCGACGGCGTAGGCACACGGAGGAAGAGCCGCGGAAGAACTCCGGCGAGCCGTAGTTCTTCGAGGTGCTGCTCCTCCTCCGGTGACGTTCTGGGCTTCAAAATGCGACTGGAGGGTCCCCAAGGTCTCGTCTTCCTCCTGGGGGCTTCAAAAGAACCCGGCGATGGCCGAGCTGCTCGCGGGAGAGTGGCGGAGCTGGGAGGCTCGACTGATCTCCGACGAGTGCCAAAATGGCTCCCAGGCGCTAGTCAAAGCGCTTTGACCTGCAAAACAAAGTGAGAGGGTCCAGGGCAAGTTGCCTGGACCCCACGGAGGCGAAGAGGGGGCGCGAAGCGGTGGGGTGGATCTCGGTCGGAGTTGCGCTCCGGCGAGGAGATGGAGTTGGGCGGATGAATCGATGAACCTCAAAATTTCTTGAGGGCTTTTGTTCCTACGACTAAGGCTAAGCTAAAGAACGAAAAATAAGTGGATGAAGTGGTCCTCAATGGCCGGAACCAGAGGAAGAAATGTTACCTCGACCGCCGGGGTTGCGGGAGGTGGTGGAGACGCCTTCGACCTCGAACGCCTTGGCTGATGAGCTCGCGGTGGAGCTGTCAGAGCGCAAGAGAGGCGGAGAGGGGTGGACCAAAGGGACTCGAAATTCCATTCAAAGTTGGGGCTCCATCTTATGCAGTTTGACCAAGTGGCTGAGGAGCCCCAAAGATCAAGGCGCCCTGATCACCACAGTGATCCAAAGCCCAAGGTTTCGCTTGGGCGTGATTCACCACATAACGAGGATGAAAAGATGTGAAGAAATCACCATGAAAAAATGCAAGATGCGGCTGGAAAATCTCGACAAAAGTGGGTGAAAACCCAGGTCTGATAGGAGGCAGGCGGGGGAGGGCAGGCAGTTGACCTAGGGTCAATGCTGACTACCTCCTGGTTGGTCCACGTGGACCAACCAGGAAAAACCCTGCGAAAAAGTTTTGAAAATTAGTTTAAAAATCGAAAATGATTTTATTAAATTATGGTTATAAAATAAAAAATATTTATTATTTTATGTAGTATTTTATTATGATTTTTAATTATTTTTATGAGATGTATTTTTACAAGTTTACATTTATACCCTTTATAGGTATATTACCTATATATTTGATTATTTGATTTTTATTTTGTGATTTTAATTTTATTATTTTTATTTATTATTTTCTAAAATTATAAAATACTTTTATATACACAAATATATTTTTAATCTATTTTTTTGAGGTGTTTTGTACATTAACTAAAATATAAGTAGATATTGTGTAGGTATGTACATAGGTATAATACCTGAGTATTTTATTTACATATATTTTTATTTTGAGTTTTCTTTGCATTTTTATTCTGATTTTAATATACATATTTATTATAAGTAATATTTACAAGATTATAAAAATATAAAATTACAAAAATAATGAATAAATAATAAATTGAATATTTTAATCTGTATAAGTATACAATGAGGGTCCAAAACTCATCTTTCAAACCGTAGCTCCGCCAAATGCGAAACCACCGCCATGAAATAGATTATTTTGAATTATATACAATTAAAGGTGAGTTTGATGCATTTGGAGTTTTCATTTGTGAGATACGGGTCTAGGAAGTTGAGATTCTGGAATTTTATTCAGACCATAACTTTTTATCTGTACATTATTTTTGAATGAAATCAATTTTGTATTTTTCTTTATTTACTTATCTACAACTTTCATGTACAAAATTTCTTTATTTGATGTATAAAAAGTGGAACCAAAAATGGGTCCCAAAATGAATAAAGAATAAATAAAAAGGATAAGTATTTATACTGTATTTTTGACCTTATCTCCCCCTACTTTATTCCTTGTCGACTTATTCATCAAGATGCCTAGGTCTCGAGGTTTTGGGTCATAAAATATTTACAATATTTTATTCTTTTTCTTTTCTTTTATTTATTCTATAATTTTGGCTTTAATTACAATATTTTATACACTAATGGAATGCACATGCATGAATGCTAAGATGCTATATTTAAGGCTATTTACAGGCATTTGCTAGGGTTTTTGATGCCAAAATGATAGAATAAAGATGATGAAATGTGGATTCATCATTGCACCATCTGAAAGGTATGGATTCCATGTGTCAGGTGAAACTAATAATGATCCTGCTTCATTTGATGAAGTACTCGCGGATCATGACATGGATAGATGGATGCTAGCAATGAAGTCAGAGATTGACTCTATGCATAAGAATGGTGTATGGACCCTAGAGGATCCACCTGAAGGGGTAAAACCCATTGGGTGTAAATGGGTCTTCAAGAGAAAAAGGGGCCCTGATGGGAAAGTAGAGTCTTTCAAGGCACGGCTCGTGGCTGAAGGCTACACACAGAGAGAAGGCATCGACTACGATGAGACATTCTCTCTCGTGGCTATTCTTAAGTCCATCAGGACACTGCTAGCTATAGCTGCATCTCTTGACTATGACATCTGGCATATGGACGTCAAGACAACTTTCCTCAATGGATACCTCGAGGGGGATATCTATATGTAGCAGTCCCAAGGCTTCATAACCGAGGAAGGTAAAATATGCAAGCTGAAGAAATCTATCTATGGGCTCAAACAAGCTTCTCGTAGCTGGAAAATCAGATTTGACAAAACCATAAAGAGTTATGATTTTGTGCAAAATCCTGATGAACCTTGTGTGTACAAGAAGCTTAGTGGGAGTGCCATTGTGTTCATAGTGCTTTACGTAGATGACATCCTTATCATTGGGAATGATACATGGATGATGACAAGTGTTAAGATTTGGCTATCTCATACCTTCGAGATGAAAAATCTTGGAGAAGCCTCTTACATCTTAGGTCTGAAGGTATTCAGAAATTGAGAAAATAGGATGTTGGGATTATGACAACATGGGAAAATAAAAAAGATTCTTGAACGTTTCCATATGGATAGTTCTAAGAAAGGTTTCCTCCCCTTATGTCATGGTATACACCTTTCTAAAGGGATGATTCCTCAATCCGTTGAGGAAAAGAAAGTCATGGCTGGATGCCCCAATGCATCAGCTGTAGGAAGCTTAATGTACGCCATGATGTGTACTAGGCCAGACATCTACCATGCAGTGGGAGTGGTAAGTCGTTACCAATCCTGCTATGGAGAACAACACTGGAATGCAATGAAGAACATTTTCAAGTATCTAAGGCAGATGCAAGATTACATCTTGGTATGGAGATGGTGATCTCCAAGTCTTGGGATATACAGATTCAGACTTCCAGTCGGATATAGATGATTGAAAGTTGACATCAGGGTTTGTGTTCCTGTTGAATGGTGGTGTTGTGAGCCGGAGAAGCAAGAAGCAGAACACTATAGCAGATTCAACAACAGAAGCTGAATACATTGCCGCATCGGATGTTGCAAAGGAGGTGGTGTGGTTGCGCAATTTCATCCTAGAACTTGGCGTAGTTTCCTCTGATACTCCCATCCAGTTACTTTGCGATAACTCAGAAGCCATTGCCCATGCGAAGGAACCCAGATGGCATCAAAAGAGCAAGCACGTGGAAAGGAAATACCACATCATTTGAGAGATACAAAAGCGTGGTGACATCATCATCACCAAGGTGGCCTCTGCCGACAACGTCGTTGTTCCCCTTACCAAACCTCTGACACAGAAGGTTTTCTACCATCATGTAATGAGTATGGGTTTAAGAATTGTACCTGAATGGTTCGGAGGGCTAATGGGAGATTATTAGCCATGTGAGTCTGAGGCGAACCATTCCTACAATAAATGTTATTGTAATGTTTGATTTATCAATAAAAGTTATTGATTCATTTTCACTCCCTTTCCGAGATTAAGTGAATGAATGCACTATAAGGTCCCTCTGTACAATTAGCATTATGTACCATGGCCATCTTAATAATCATACAACTGTTGATTCGGTAATAGAATCATGGAGGCTGGTGTTTGGATGAATATCTAAGGAGTTAGATTGAGGACTCATCAAACACCGTCAAATGATTGCTAAGAGATGATCTCCAACCTGAGTAGGAGATGGTAATCCTTTCTCATATAGGCTGATATCTGATCGACCTCTTGATGTAGGTCCTCTGCATGGGAATAGAGATTGGAAGGTGTCAGATTAGTTAGGTCAAAGAGTTGACTTAACGAGATCGAGATAGCCAAAGTCCTATGTCGAATGCTGTCACAATATAGGCACGCATCCTCTGACTCGAGACAGATGTGTTACTATATGTCTAAGTGTGTACATTTGGCAGACCAATAGGTTGATGACCTAACCAAGGTCTATACACCGGCGAGCTGGTGTGCATGTAAGGACATATGAGTAATATGATCTCTCAAAGGGATCATACATGTTCAATTCTGAACCGGAAGACATGAGCTCACTCATGAGGTATTAGGACCAATCAAATTCCATGCATGGTCGTCGTGCTTTAGAAGCATGACAAGAATTTGAAGGTATGCTATATGCTTTTGTAAAGCATATGATCGATACCAAATCCCAATGACCAAGATTGAGAAACTTAATAATGAAACCTTGAAATGACAGTGTAAAATTGATCTATATCTTTGGGTTCATCATAGGTCTTCCAGTATGCAGGATGTACATGTATTAGGAATACCTAAGGTTGATGTGATCATAAACTATTATATAACCATGTTGCTTCCATTCTGAGGGAGTGATGAAACAGGTCTGGATTTTAGTGACTCCTCTCAGTAGAGAAGTAATCTGATCTAGGTCCAAGTGTTGGACATTGATCTGAATGAGATTCAGATGCAATGAGAAGATTAGATGTGTGGCCTTGATAAGGTCAAGCATCTATGATAAGGTCAAGCATCTATGAGAGATCCGTGAGATCTGGATTTGAGATGTGATCTCAATATCCAAGTCATTATACGTGGACCAATACAATCACTATGTCCTTATCTCCAAGTATCTATGGAGAAAGTGCATTATTCTTGAAAGAGTTCAAGAATAATTCCAAAGTTGAATTATATCTAAGCATTGAGAAATGGGCGATTAAATGTGATTTAATTGTCATGAATAATGAGAATTTGATTCACATTGTCTGAATGCATGAGAATGATTATCCAATGTAATTAAATGTGATTTAATTATTGTGGATATGGATGATATGGATAACACTATCCAATTATCCATGTATATTATAAATACGATTGATAATAAATTATATATATATATATAGAGAGAGATACCTGTGATTTATATCTGTTGATTAATTATTAACGTGAATTGGATTCACATTGAATGATTAGTTGAAATTATAATTACATTTAGTTTTGGGTTGTGAATGAGATTCACATAATTTCAATGGCTTGATTGATATTTTCCATAAGATAATTTGGAATTATTTTTTTTTGTGAATAATTATTTATGACAAGAGTCATAGGAGATATCATGAGATAATGAGATCTCATGATAATTAGAGGAGATAGACCCATTCCTCTCAAGAGGAGTGGACGGCCACTACTCTCCATGTGGAGAGGAGTAACCGTCTCCCCGCTTTCAGGGAAGGAGGTTAGTCTCCTCATTATCCTATCTTTAGTCAAAGGTTATTTAATTTGAAATTAATTATGTTGATTTATCAATATAAAATAATTTAAATTAAATCATTTGATGTTGTGTTTTTACAACAACATCTTAGCTGTTGAAAGAAACACAAATCAATCTCATCTATTGATTGTGTGTTCTCCATGGATTGGGATCCATGGACTCCCAAAAACCTATATATGATGAGGCATCCCTTGCTCTTCGGGTTACGCAATCTCGATAATCTCTCTCTCTCTCTCCCTCTCATTCTCACGCATATCCCCCTCCTTATCTCTTGGAGTGGCTGTCCACTCTCATAAAAGAGAAGGTCGCCTTCGTCGTCGTTCCCGCTTTGATGACTCTTGGATCTCCGTCTTCTCTAGTGCTCGTGAAGAAGGCATTTGATCTCGTGAGATGAGATCAGGAGATCCATCACTTGGATTAATGACTTGGATTACGAGAAGCACACGACTCATCCCCGCGCTCGCAAGCGTCTCCTCCAACGGATCGGACTTGAGACAGGAGGTCTTTGCGCTTGGAGGCTCGATCGCAACCACGCTCCAAGAGGTATTCCTATATCTTTTAAGTGGTTAGATGAAACGATCCAAGAAATGTTCTTGGATCATGTGGTTTCATAATAGAAATTTTTAAAATTCTGCTGCACCGAGCAACTAGTGCGACTAGTAGCTCTTGATCGTATATGATACGATCCACACGCTTCCATGATGCGCTTGAGGATCATACCATATCCTTCAGCCACGCCATGGGTACTCGTGTCACGATCTCCTCTCCATCCTCATTGGTGGTCGTCTGAATTCCCGACTTTTTTGGGACAACATGGATAGGTGCCACCCACTTGGAATCGGAGATGGGATAAATAAAACCTGCGTCGCACCATTTCTCAATTTCTTTCTTCACCACCTCTCGTAAGTTTGGATTAAAACTACATTGGAACTCACGAGAGGGTTTAGATTCATTCTCAAGGTACATATGATGCGAACACAGAGCGGGATTTATCCCATGGAGATCGGAGATGCTCCAGCCTATTGCCTTGCGGTTTTTCTCCAGGATCTCTAGTAAGCGAGATTCCTTCTCATTGATCAATCTCGAACTGATGATGAACAGAAATTTCTTCTCTTGTCACACAAGGAAGGCATATTTCAAGGTTGTGGGTAATGGTTTGAGATCAAGTAAAGTATGATCATCAAAGAAATCTGGCTCAATCAATTCTGGCTCTGTGTTGGTAGTGGCTGGATCTGTCTTTGAAGCAACTGCCACCAGCTGACTTAGTTCTAGAGTCGGATCGCCAAAGTATACAAGCAATCGACGAAAGCCATGTCCGACTCATCATCCTCATCTTCTGGTTGTCCTAAAGAGGGAAGGATTGATAATCCCAGTTGGGCCTCTGTGTCATCGAAGATGTAGGGGGATGCATTTTCTGTATGATCTGCGCTATGTTCGTTCCTAAGGATCTCGCAAACTATCTCATGTACAAGATTCTCTCCAGCGGAGAGGGACTCATCGGTGCTAGCTAGGTTCTGTCTCCATGGCCCAACGGTGTCTACATGAACACAATCCGCTTCTGACGAAGTGTACTCGGTGCTTGATTTGGAATTTGGCCACTGCCACCTTGTCTGTTTCATCTCAAGTTCCTCATCTCCGCATGGAGTTTGGAACTGAATTTTCCCGATCTTATAATCAAATAAGGCCTCTGTTATTTTAAGGAAGGGCCTTCCGAGAATGATCTGGGAATCTCTCCAATTTCGAGGGGTCTCCATATCAAGGACTGTAAAGTACACCATGTAATCCCATCCCTCGGCTTTGATGATAATGTTCCTCAATTCTCCCTTGGACATCTTGGTTGACTTGTCTGTGAACTGGAGCAAGGCTCTGGATTTCCTAAGAGGTCCTAGATTTAGCCTCTCATAGAGGGTTGTGGGCATCAGATTAATTGAAGATCCCTTATCTAGGAGAGTGTGTGCAAACGTAGTGTCATTGACATGACTCACCACATAATGGGCACCCATATCCCTTTGCTTCCTTGGAAATGTATTCTTGATGGCGTAAGTAGTGGCTACTGACAAAACGTTCTTCTCAACACAACTTATGGTTTTCCTGCTGACTCTAGTAGGTGTGCATCTCACCTTAAGGTATTTTTGAAATGCAGGTGTCATGTCCACATACTTATCAAAGGGGATTGTGACCTCAATATATTTATTGCAAAACTCAGCCATCTCTGGGTCATTTTTTTGGATTTTTTTGGATTTCTTCTTTCCATCCTTAAGGGCACAAGTGGCCGGAGTGGGTCGTGCGTCGAGGACCTGGGGGTTTGCTAGAGAGTCGATGGCGGCTGAGACTGCACACATTGGTGGTGGTCGATGAAGGATATAGGCAGAGCGAGCTCGACGTCGGAGTGAAAGAAGACAGAGAGATGACGGGAAGGCGTGAATGGGAGAGAGGAAAACATGGGAACTTCCCTTGGGATGGATGAGGTGGACGAGTTCCAGGGAAGGAAGGCGCACAGAGAGGCACCTTAGATCAATGCTCAAAGGTTGGCGGCCTGAGCTAAGCAGCTGCAAGGAAGGGCATCTGCGACAGGAGACGAGGGACCTCTTGGATGTCGCCGCGAGAAAGATCGATCGTCGCTTAACCTTGATTCGATCTCTGCTGTCACCGAAGATGTTCTAGGGAACTCTCGATCTCTCGCAAGAATTGGCGAATGATCGAAAATGATGGAGACGGAGGGCTATTATGGATAGTTGAAGGAGGAGAGGATGATGCCGAGTGCGTGAGATGGCGAGGGTGGTTGTGGACATGGGTGGTCATGGAGTGGGTCGTAGGGGAAGAATGAGAGAGAGCGAGGAATGGGATGGTGGTTGCAAAATGACCGGTGGGAGGTGCACGTGAGAGGCGGGCGCAGGTGGTGGCTCCTCCCGCAAGAATCGGGAGGTTGAAGACAGAGTTTAGAGAGAGAGAGAGATAGAGAAAGAGAGAGAGAGAGGAAAGGAACAAAATGATCTGAGCCATTGGATGAAGCAACCTTCATCCAACGGTCCAGATCAAAAGAGTCAAAGAGAGTAGGTGGAGAAAGGAGGAGGTGTACGTGGCGGCTCCAGGAGCGGCCACGTGTTGCTCCCAGACAAACCTAAATTTAAATCGAAAGAAAAAAAGTAAATAACAAAAGAGGTCAAATCAAAAAGTGGTCAACACAAAAGTTGCTCGTCTCGACAAGATCTACAACTTTCGTGAAGGACCGAAAATAAAATGAAGTCATCTGTACAAAGTGTATTTCTGGGTGGTACCTTATAGATATAAAATACCATATTTTTTGTCATTTTTAAATAATAAAAAATCAAATAAAATTAGGAAAAATATGTAACAAGTATTTACAACTTATTCTATTTTTTTGTATTTTTAATAATCAAGAAAATGAAGAAATAAAATACAAGGGTAAAAAGGTCAATATATACAATACAATAGGGGCACAAAACCCAAGTTTCACATACGATCTCTGATTGTTATGAAATTAGTCTTGTTTTGAAGGTCTTTGAATGTATATTACTTTAAAAGTGAGTAGAACTAAATTGAACACTGTATGAGAGAGATATGTGTATTTTAATATTCATAGTCTCAAACTTGGATTTGGGTCTTATTGGCCAATTTTACAAGTTAGTATTTTTTTGATATTTCTCTTTAATTAGTGTTAGTAATATATACACTATAGAGTTGATTTTATTAGATTTGGAGTTTGTATAAAATAGATACAAATAGGTGAAATATGGCTAATATACATGTGAAAATATACAAGTGAATTTGGCTCCTTATTTAATGCAGATATGAATGCTAAAAGACATATATTATTTATGCATGCACGAATGATAATTATGCAATATAAGTGAGAAAATGCAGCAAATTACTCAGGAACGAAGCTCTATCTTCAACTTTTAGAGTAATGAATCATAGATTCATTAGGGATGCGATGCAAATTTCACTAAAAAGTTTTAAACTGAATAAACAAGTTACATGCCTAAAAAGAAGCAAAAAAAATCGGAGGTAGAGTACATAAATTACCCTCAAATAGTGCATATAGAATGGTCGTGGTGCTTCACTTGCCCACGTGGCGTGCATCCAACAACTGGTACCCCTTTGCTGGTGGAGCGTCGAGATTAGATCTCAGTGCGAATCTGATGGTCGAAGGCACGGGAGATCCAACGACAGTTGAACGCATGGAGGTGTGATCTTGATCGGACGACAACGAGGGGTTCACAAAGAACAACTGAAGAATTGCACGAAGCAATGCTTCGATCCATCCTCCAGAGCAACTGCAGCTACCTTCCTTGCTCCTGAGGTGCTTACAAGGTTCCATAGAGGTATCAGCATCTGTTGGGCTCCAGAAAAAGGGTGGCGGTCCATCGGCGTAGGTCCGATGGGGTTCGACACCTAGAGCTGGTTGTCCTACCTTGAAGACCTCTGAAATGAGGTATATTCTTTCCGTGTTCTGTGAGAAAATGTTAGGGATAAAAATGCGAAGCCGTGGAATGCTTAAGGGGGAGAGATGGACACAGAATAAGGCAGGGCGATGATCTCTGGTGTATGACGGAGGAGGGAGATCGGGTCTCTTGCTCTACGCAAGATTGAGATGAACAAGGGTGCATGGGATGACTAGCAGGTATCGAGGAAGAATATGAGGGTGATCAGCGAGGCGGAGGTGGTCAGATATGGCCAAAAATCTACGGTGGATGCGTAGCTCCGTCGTACAAAGAGATTAGAATTTACGCTACAGGAGATGGGATTAATCGAAACAAAGAGCAAACCTAATATACTACCACGCTGAAGAATTGAAAATGCAGGAAAAGAAGTAGCTTAGAGGGTCAGAACCACCTGAAGCAGGGCTTCCGTCGGAGGACGCGATGGGCTTCGGATCTCCTCGATTCGATAATGAAATGGATCCCTGATGGACTGAATCACTTCCCGCTGTCACGAGGAAGGAGGATCGAAGCTTAGATTTGGGGTTATCGACGGAAGAGGGATCAAAGATTGAAGAACGATAGAGGAGATGTTTTTTTTATAGGTGTGAGTTTAATCGAGGAGTAGGCTCGATTTAGAGGTTCAGAGATCGAGAAGTCGATGGCGTGTGAAAGTGTATTGATCGAGGCACAAAAGTCAACGAGGAATCGACCTAAATGGATGTAAGACTCGGGCTCCAAATTGGAGAAATCGAGGTGGCAAGTGACCCGACACATAAGGCCTTGGGGGGCAAGGAGTTGACCGAGGCCAGCTCTGACTCGCACCCCATTGGTCCACGTGGGTGCACTAGCGGATAAAATAGGTTAAATGATAAATAATTAAATATAAAATACTAAATGAATTAATTAGATAAAAGTTATAAAATAAAATTTGTTTATTATTGTACACAGTATTTTGAAACAATTTTCATTTATTTTTACAAGTTTATTTATTACATGTTACTTTTTACAAGTATAAATATAATTATATTCATCTAATATATTAAATATTTTATTTTATTTTGTATTTTATATTCTATTATTTTATATAAATTATTTATATATTTATAACATATTTAAATGAATATTTATTCAGGTATATAGTATAATAGGGGTCCAAAACTCAACTTTTGCGTCTTAACTCCAAATTAAGTAAAACCACCTTCATTAAATAGCTTATTAAAAGTTATATAAATTAATGGTGATTTTGATGCATTTTGAGTTCATATGGAGAAGATCTGGGTCTGGGAAGTTTGAGTTTTGGAATTTTATTCTGAGTATAAAAGGTACACTATGTATTATTTTTGTGTGAAATCAATTTTGTATTTTCCTATGTATTTTTATTTTCAACTTTCATGTACAAAATTTTTTTATTTGAGGTATAAATAATAAAAAATAAAATGAGTTCCAAAAATAAATTATTGAAGGTTAAAAATTAGGGTTTTTATTGTGTTTTCGACCCTTATCTCCTCCTACTTTATTTCTTCTCGACCCAGTCATCAAAATGCCTAGGTTCGGGGTTTAGGGTCATAAAATACCTTTGATATTTTATTTCTTTTTCCTTTATTTTATTTATTCTTTTATTTTGGCTTTAAACAATGTATTTTATACATTATTTATGCAATAAATGATGAATGTTAATTTATGAAAAATAATCATATTTACACACATTTAGCTAGGGCTTAAAGACCAAAATGAAAGTATAAAGGTGATGAAATGGAGATTAGTCACCCATGCACAAGGTGTAATGACAACATAGCTCCTACTGAGCATAGTTGAGTGACAAGAATTGGAAATCATATCACGCCCATATACTTAGGCTTTTGAGGGCCTTAACCTAACATAAGAGCAAGAAATGAGGTGGTCGAAGGTGAGAAGAAAGAATATAAGCGAGGTATACTCAATGATATTGACCCCCCGATACTTAGACATAGGTCAACCTAAGTATGGTAGAGTAATCACATGTGGGGGGATCGAATGGAGATGATATGGATATACAAGTGATTATTTGAATCTTTTAGCTTCACAAAAGAGAATGGCAACTTGTATCAAGGCTTCACACATGTGGAAAAAGTCTTTCATCTGAATTTGTGCTCCATATGAATGAGATGTGCTCCATTTGGACTAACTACTCATTTGATTTGATGAAGTGCTTTAGTAGATCTCCATTGACTAGGGAAGTGTTTGTAATGTCTGTTGATTCAGAAATTTTAACACTCATATTGTTCTTTACTTTCCTAACAATAAATGCTCCCATCCATTTTGACTTAACTTCCCGTGGGAAATTTTCAACCTTGAATTGAATAATCGAACTTCCTGTCGTGGAACAAAGTTCTTGGTTCTGATGTGTTTTTCATGCCATTTCTTCACCCTATCCTTGTAAATGGTGTTATTTTCATATGCATGGTTTCTGATTTCAATCAGCTCATTCAGATCCAAATCACTGCTCTTTTTTCCTTGGTGATATTTTAGCTGATCTTCATGTTTGCCCATTTTGATTTGTGAACTAATTCTACAGATAAGCAGCATGATTTTCCAAAGACCATTCTAAATGGGGAGGTTCCCAATGGGGTCTTGTAAACCATCCTATAAGCCCATAAAACTTGGTCCAAGAGTTGAAACCAGTTCTTCCTGTCAGGGCAGACTAGCTTCTCTAAAATTCCTTTAACATCCATGTTTGACACCTCAGCCATGTCATTGGATTGTGAATGGTAAGGACTAGCAACTCGGTGCTCAATGCCGTAGTCCTTATTCAACTTCTTCACCTCCATGTTGATAAAGTGTCTACCTCCATCATATATTAATATTTTGTGGATCCCGAACCTCAAAGTAACATGATCTTTCAAAAATTTATAGACGATATTGATGTCTGCGGTTCGAGTAGGAATAGCCTCCACCCACCTTGATAAATAGTCAACTGTGAGAAGAATATATTCAAATCCATGGCTGTAAGTAAATGGACCCATAAAGTCAATGACCCATGCGTTTAATACATCACAAATGATCACTGGTTGCATGGACATGGCATCATTGGGACAAATGGTCCCTCCCATTCTCTGATAGTCCGGGCACAACTTTGACAAAATTGTAAGCATCCTTAAACAAGGTCGGTGACAACTGAGAATGCCCTGGCTAATAATGTGGAACTAATGTCATGTTTTTTTGTAGTCGAGCAATATAGGATTAATCAAAATGACCACTTAATTAATATTTTCTAATTAAATATGAAAGCAGTCAAATTTATTTTACTTGAGCAATCCCAAGGTCAAACTCAGGGAGGTCACTGTCACCTTAAGGCGATTTTCATAATATTTATATGCTAGGTTTTTTAGGAGAATATTTTTAGCAATTTTTTATGCAAATATTGATGATATTCAAACGTAGAGTGACAAGATGAAGGTCAAAATTAATCTAAGTTGGAAAATCCAAAATAACTAGTGATTGGGCTAAAAAACCTAGAAGGTTATTTTGCTAATTATTTATGCAATAACAAATCCAAAACACATTTTTTATTATTTTTATGCCATAAAATGCATGCATGAAAAATCAACACTTTTCAGGTTTTTTCTGCAATTTTTCAAGCAAATGAAATGCAAAAATTATGAAAATTTGACAGTAAGTTGACAATAATGAAATTAAGCTACTGCATTTTTTTGGAAATTTCTAATGTAATTTGAATTTTCTTTGAATTAAACAATTTAGATAGTGTGATTTTCAATAAGTTAATTTTAGTAATTAGCAAAATCAATTAATTTCTGGAACTAAAATTATCTTAGATTATTTAATTAGTATCTATCCATGAAAAATTATAACTCTTAAAAATATTAGGTTTACAGACCATTAAAAATTAATTAATAGAATCAAAAAATAATTTATTTTAACCTAAATATGCATACAATTACTTAATTTTTGGGCACATATCAGAATATAATTAATTCTTAATAATGTGAATTTCGGGGAATTGTTAGAGCAAAGAGTGATATACTATGAATTTCCAATCACAAACATGGAATAATATGGTAAATTTCACTACAATAATATTATAAAACAAACATTGCTCATAACACATTAATTATCTACAAGATAGAGAATTAAATGTTCTACAATATGTAAGTTTTGAAACTGAAATATGGTGAAAAATGACACTCAAATTAAAGTGCAAAGACATGATGCAATATACAAATTACAAAATTAAAGTAATAAAAAAACATGCATGGGGACATACGTGTAATTACCCAAACCTACAAGGCATTTTCTACAAAATTTCCAAGTACAAGCGAGCATTGTATGTGAGGGTCGGTGAGGGCCTCTACGTAATTGTGGAGAAGGACAGGAGCCTCGATGTAATTTCCCTACATGCATGTACGGAGCGCATACACGTGAGGCTCAGGTGGCTGTTCAGCTACTGCCTAGGTTCAGGTGGAGGCGCGGGCTCCGGAGCCTCAGCGTCACTCCTTGGTAGCTTCGACCTCCCTAAGACTTGGAGGCTCGGTGGAAGTGATGTTGAACGTGATAGGTCGTTGGATCAGGGTGGGGGCCTTGGTCATATGGTTGCTAGGGATAGTAACAAGGAATGCAAGGGCGATGAAGCTCGGCATCGACCAAGGCGGAAGAATGCTGGAGAGCCCCCGGATTGACACATGACATGGGGTTGCTGGAGCTACTGCTGCAGGTCGGTAGCGCGAAGGCCACGTAGGGGTTTGACTTTTGTGAAGCAGAGGCGGTGGCGCTCGAGGGATGAGGGAATGGACATGCAAGGTTAGCGAAAGAAAGGGGAGATGGTTCCTATCGTGGGTGGAGGAAGGAGCAGAGCTTTGGCTATGGCCTCAGCCATAGGTGGCGATGATATAGGAGATAGATGGAAAAGGCAGAACGTGGAGAAGATGGAGGTGGTATTTGATTCTCAAGTGACGTTGAGCGAAAGGGGAAAGGCGTATATTTGGGTCTTCAATCAGATGAAAGGAAATTGTGGGAGAAGAATAGTGATAGTAGAGGAATGGGAGTAGAAGAACACATTGGAAGATGAGGAAGAAGAGAAGGGATCAGAAGCAATTACCTAAAGATTGATCTGATGGATGTCGACCCAGGGGAGGAGCTAGGAGAGAAATCCGTGTCATTGCTCGATTCATTGGCAGAGGGACAAGCTCACGCAACTTCGTGGAGGGGCTGCGACGATAATAGGGTGTCGTCCGATCTCGTCGTAAAAGGAAGGGGTCGTAGCTCCACCAAAGGGGGCTCGACTATCACCAGCGACGATCTCGGGAGCTCGATCTTTCCCTCATCAAGAATGGTAGATGATGGCCGACGTCCATAATGAACCAAAAATCCACCTCTTTAGGAATGATGAATTGTAGTATAGGAGGCAGAAATCAGATCAACAAAAACCACAACTCTTGAATACAGTGGAATATTTTTTTTACTTGGTAAGTATACCAAGATCGAGCTCAAGGAACGATTTTTTTTATCTGCATGGTTCAAAATAATTTAAGTAATTAATTAATTGCTATATTAATATCTATGTCAAGAAAAAGTAAAAAATGATAAAAATGCAATGCAATGCGAGCCGATGAGTCAGAGATACAATGAAGCACATGGTCTATAATTTCTATCTCTTTTAATCATCAAATAAAATTAATTAATACTCTATTAGTTAATCACATACCCAAAATGAAATCAATCCAATAAATGTTCAAAATAAATCCTAACTGCAGGCTAGAAGATCAATCAATGAATAATCCTGCAAGTAATGAGATCAATTGATGATCCTCAAATAGAGATAACCCTCAAATTTTCCTATAATTTACTCCTCAAAGAAATGATCAATTAAACCGAGGGAAGAAACCAATTATTTCTCCTTGAATGCACCCTTGTAATAGATCAAGCTCCTCAAAATATCAATGCACAGATAATCCAATTTGAGTCTACAAAGATCGATTTAATCCTCTAATAATTTTCAATTTAATAAATCTCTATTCTGTTCACAAAACATGTAATATGAAAAGCATTAAACAAGTTTCAAAATGATATATTAGCGTTAAAAAAAGTAGTTCAAATGAGAGAGTTGTGATAAAATGAAGTTTCAGGGACTAAAATGCAATACGAATAAAGTTTTCTACTCAAAATGGTCCATGGAGGGACTAATCTATAACTATGCAAATTGATTGGGCCTTTCTGCTATTTTCCCAGGCAGGCACATGCAACGTGCGTGATCTGGGTAGCGATGGCTCTTTTGTAATTTTCTAGAATGGCGAGGGCCTCCTGGTAATTTTCCCAATGGCGCACATGCAACTGGAGGTGAGGGTGCGGGCGTGATTTGCTGAAACTTCAAGGGATTTAGTGCAATTTTTCCTCTTTCACATGTGCCTCATGTGTCTACTTGAGCTCGGATGGAGACTCGGGACCGCGGGTGAAGTCTCGGCACCCGAGGTGCCATGTGGCATCGATGGGGAGCTTCGATCAACCCAAGCTTTAGCTCGATTGGTGGTTGCGGCTAGGCCTCCGAAGCTTAGACTCGCCTCCTAAGCCTACAGGTGGCTCGTGGAGGGGGGCTTGGCTTGCCCGAGCCCCTGGCTTGGAGGGTACGAAGGTTGAGGAGGCTACTCCGGTTGACGGTAGAGGCAGAGCTGGAGGGGTCGAGGGCGGTCGAGTGCGATCGGCTTCTATCGACGTGGGCGAGCAGGGGACCGACGAGGTGGATCTCAGACCTCGAGCGACATTGACACACGTATGAGGATCGAGGGTGGAGGTGCAAAGTTTGAGGCATCAGTGATGGTCATGGGTGGTGCTCGATGGTGAAGGCTTGTGACCGAGAGTGGAGGGGTGGAGCTACGCGCAGTGGTCGACAGTGATGCAACGAAAGGCGAATGGCAGTTGGTGGCGGGGGTGTAGCGAGTTGAGGTGAGGTGAGGTAGAGGAGATGCATGTGGAGCAGCTGGTCGAGGCGATCGAGGGTGAAGTTCATGCAATGGAAGGATGATTCGTCAGTGGTGGAGTGTGGAGGTGCGGTGAGGTGTCGATGGAAAGAAGACGAAAAGGACGAAGAGGACGGAGAGTGGGAAGAAGGGTTTAGAGATGGTTTACCTGGATATGGTTTCTCGCTGTGTGCTGAAGGTCGAAGGAGCTCGGTTGTTGTTACCTAGAGAAGGCCGACGGAGATGAACCTTTGAAGCTGGAGCACCTCTTGGGAAAGAAGCAGCTGCAAGGGGAAGTAGGATCCATACGTTGGATCGTGCCTGGGAAGGTGTTACTCATCCTCACCGTCGATAGTGGGGTTAAAGTTGTCACGTTGAATGAGACCGAAAGCTGTAGTTGTCCCTCGATCAAATGGCAGATGGAGGATGAGGACAGTGGAGCTGAGGCTTTATAGGAGGTGGGCGAGCGAAACGGCCAGGGATGCAAGGAGGTGTAATGGCGGGAGAAGGGGAAATGACCACATGCCACAACGGTCGCAAGGTGCATGCGAAGGAGGAGGAGGGAATGGTAGGCGAGGGGGAAGGCACATGTTGTGAACGCGCGAGAGGAGAAAGGAAGAAGGCACATGCTGTTGTGCACGTGATTAGGAGAGAGAAGATAGAGAAGGGGAGGCCACATGGTGCGTTGGGGAGCAGCCACGTAGTATCTAAAAATAAAATATATAAAAAATGTAAAATAAAGTAAATAATAAAATAAATAAGAAGGTGACAGGTGGCAGTTCCAAGAAAGACCATGTGTCACTCCCAGAAAATTCAAAAATTAAATCATAAGAAAAAAAAGAAATAGCAAATGAGGTCAAATAAAAAAGTATCTACATGAAAGTTGTTCGTCTTGGCAAGATCTACAACTTTCGTGACTGGACCGAAACCAAAAAAGATCATTTGTAAAAAAGTATTTTGGTTGGTACTCTATAGATAATAGCATACAATATTTTTGTATTTTATGTTTTTTGTATTTTAAATTGATTTTAATTAGTGAATTAATTTATAAATAACATATAAATATTTAATCCAATTTTTATGTATTTTATAGGTTAAGAAAAAGGTGAAATAAAAATGACAAAGATAAAATATGTAAAAAATATACAACGTCAGATTTTTATGTTTTCTTCTGATTTTCTAATTTTTTATGAGTTTCAATTCTTTATGTTAAATTGGTTGATTAATAAAAGAATATAGTAGAGAAAGAATTAGGTCAAAATATTTAATATTTGTACATAAAATAATAGGTTCAAACAAGGTCAAAAACACAGGTTATTAATTACAAGTTTTAACCTTTATTATACACTTTGTTAATGGTTGTTAATAAATAAATTTTAAGGGATTTGATTATTGATTTGTTAAGGAGATGTTGCTAAGATTTCCATATCAAGTAGATGAATCATGGATTCATCACACCCTAGATCTTTGATCATCTCCAAGCAATTTTAAGTGAGTTATATAGTTGAATCACTGATTATGCATGTGCAAATTCAAGACTTTTCTCATTAAGAATCCTTGGTTTCAGTGGTCCTAAAATCCTAGTTGAACCAAGATCTAGTAAAAAGGAATCCAAATTCTCTAATTATCAGATCCTCTATTTATACATATAACATAGAGATACGAAGTTTATTGTGCACTGCATTTTTATGAGAGTCGAGTCAAAATGTCACCCAAATTCCTGGCAAGAGACTCTCCTTAAGAACCAAATCTCAACACTAGGGATTAAATCAGTTCTTGCTTTCAATCTACCGTCTCAGTAGTTTGTCAGACTTTAAAATGTAGATGAAAAGCCAGTTGATGGAGGGCACATGATTGTATCAGTTCTTCTCTTTCTCACATTGAAACAATGGTCCTCTTGAGTCTCTTATCACTCAACACATATATTTTTGTTGTTAATCAATGTGTTCGTCAAGATTTGTTGAGTCACATGTACTTGTTCTCCTGGGAGTACACCAGGGTGAGTCTTCTTTAAGTATCTAATATACTTACACCCAGACATGATCGCTTACGATGTAGAGGCCTTTTTGAGGTACTAGCCCGACTCATTGGACCTAATTAGCATTGATCCAAGCGGACACTTTGAAATGATTGGGAGCACTTTCCTTTGATATAAGCTCTTGGTATTTGACTTTGTATTGAGGGAGTTTTTTCATTCAACATTTCTTTTTCTCTTTCTTTTCTTTTCGGCTAGCTCCATTGTTTCAGTTGGTGCACACTGATCAAAAAATATTATGTTTCATCACACTCTGGCACATAGGTCAATATCAAAAAATAGCATAAGAACTTGTTCTCATATTGGTTAGGGTTTGCTAACACTCAGGTCATGAAGCTTTCATTGACTTTATCCCATCCTCGAGCATCATCAAATTATATCTTGTCTCAAATCTCAAATCCTAGTCACTCAAGTGAAATATCAACTCGTCCCATCATTCAAGCAGTTGTGCAGGTGATTTGATGATCATATTCTTTAAGGTAGAGATTAAGTGTGTAATACAACATTCATATCTTCCAAACTTAGGGAAGTAGGGATTATTAAGTCTCAAATCCTAATGACTAAGGCCAGTTAACTCTGAATCAAAGGATCTCATAAAGCAGAGTTTCTTTTATTCCTCAAGTCTTGAGTGATTGTGAAAGTGTTAGGGATAACATCTTATGTTTTTTTGGAGTGACATAATGACTGGCCCGAATTCATATGGTTATTAGCATCTACTTTCAGTCAGTATTAGGGATGCAAACTGACGGATAAGGATGCGGATATATGTATTACCATATCCTTATCCGTTTCAAAATATGGATACGGATACAGATATCATACGGATATCGAAACTTGAATACCGTATCCTTAAATACAGATATAGATTCGGAATCGGATAATCATGATTCAGATACGGATATTTAAGAAATGGATACGGATTATCCTATTAATATTAAGTACCTCCTCATACTTTTAATTAGAAATGACGTCTTTACGAACTTGTAATTGATGGACGACTAATCCTAAATTCAATAAACTCACAATGTTACATAATAAATAAGAAAATAAATTAAATATTTAATGAAATAAATTGAAGAGCATAACCAACTAATAAGATAAAGGTGATATGGTATATTTCGTGAAACAACATTATGATAAATTATAAAAGTTTATTACTTTTTTTTTTTTGACATTTCATGATGAGGTATAATTTGATGCCAGAGCTACATTGAAGCATGCAAAATATTCTTTAAGTTGAAATATTACTGAAAATATGGATAATACGGATATCCGTATCCGTGAAAAATATATACATCCGTATCCGTATCCGTATCCGAAAAAAATTCTATAATGGTATTCGTATCCGAATCCGTATCCACAAAAAAATAAAACTAGTATCCGTATCCTTATTCGTAAAATTCAAAAATGTATATCCGTATCCGCTAAAAAAGAGGATGTGGTAGCGGACAGATATGGATATATCCGCATCCGATTGCATCCCTGGTCAGTATGGGTGTAAATACGGACTGTAGGATGGCTACCTATGTTACTTCAGGACGATGCCTTACACATTGTCCGTTAACCACACATCCTGCTAAGGGAGACCGTAGTTCCCTCACTGGAAAGTGGCTAGTAATTTTTAAATCCAGTAATCGGAATCATTACTAAAAAGTTTTTATTGAATTTTGTAATGCCCTCTATTTTTTTCAAAACATGTATTATAAACACAAAATTTTTATATAGTCTACATAATAAACTCAACTTATACCCATACCCAATTTTATGGTGTTAAAAGAACTAAAGTACACGATATGGATACAGTATATAGAATATATACACCCCTATACTTTGCTTGTGCTATGCCCTCATAACATAAAGTGAAATGTAGACATAGCTCATACCAAGCATAGTTGAGTGACACAAATATGAAGTCAACTTGCCCCCTATACTTAGGCTTTTTAGAGCCTAAGCATAGTAGAAGAGCAAGAAATGAGGCGATCGAGGGTGAAAAGAAAGAATAGAAGTGATGTATACACATTAAAATCGATCCCCCTATACTTAGGCTTAGGTCAACCTAAGTATGATCGAGTAATTACAAGTGGAGAACCGAGTAGATTTGAGATGGATGTACAAATGATCGGTTGAATCTTCTAGTTGCACCGAAGAGAATGGCTTTTGGTATCAAGGTTTCACATGGGTCGAGGGAGTCTTTCATCTGAATCTGTGCTTCATGTGAATGAAATTTGCTCAACTTGAACCAATTGCTCATTTGATTCGATAAATTACTTAAGAAGCTATCCATTGACTAAGGAAGTGTGTGTTGTCTATTATTTCAGAAATCTTTACACTGCCATTATTATGTACTTCCCTAACTGTCATTATTGTGTACTTCCCTAACGATGAATGATTCTGTCCACTTTGACTTTTAGCTTCCCTGGGAAAATCTTTAACCTTGCATTAACCAACCACACTTTCTGTCCTGGGACAAAGTTTTTAGTTCTGATGTGTTTGTCATGCCATTTCTTCACTCCGTCTTTGTAGATCGTGTTGTTTTCATATGCACGATTTCTGATCATTCAGAGCGCATTTAGATCCATATCTCTGTTATTCTTTCCTATGTGATAATTCCAGTTGATCTTCCTGATTGCCCATTCTGGTTTGTGCACTAATTCTGTGGGCAAATGACATGGCTTGCTAAAGACCATTCTAAACAGGGAGGTGTCCAATGGGGTCTTGTAGGCCGTCTTGTATGCCCATAAAACATGGTCCAGGAGTTGGGACCGGTTCTTCTTGTCAAGACATACTAGCTTATGTAAAAATTCCTTTAACCTCTACATTTGACACTGATGATCGCTCTTTTTCACCCCGTTAATAATCGATAATTGTAATATAGGAGGCGGAAAGCGATTCATCAAAAAACCACAAATTTTGAATATTGTGGAATAAACTTTACTTGGTAAGTATACCAAGGTCGGACACATGGAGCGTACTCTTTCTAGTTATGCAGTTCTAAATTAATTTCGATATTAATTAATCACTAGGTTATTATCTATGTCAAAAAATAAAATGAAATGAATGCAATGCAGAGAAGTAAAATAAATAGAGGGAGTATTGAAGCACATGATTTGCAATTATGTTTTTATTCCAAAAAAAAGTATGATCACATATTCCTCAAGATTAATCACAGAACAAAAGAGTTCAAGAAATATTTATCAATTGATTTTCAGGTTGCGGGCTAAAAGATTAATAAATGAATACTCCTGTAAGTAATGAGATCACTTGATGACTTTATTGAAGAATTTTTGACCTCGAAATTCCCTGTAAATTACTCTTAAAAAATAATAGACTTTAATTGCATAACATATTAGGGGAACCATATCTCATAGAATGATCCTCCACAACAGATTAAATTCCTTGAAAACAATAATGAGAAGATTAATCAAATTAAAATTCCTTAAATAATCTATCAAGTAAATGTATTAATTCCTCCTCCTCAAGTATTCCCTTGCAAAGATTAATTTCTCAATTATTAATTTCCAATCATCACAAGAGGATTAAGCAAATTAAATATCCTTAATCACATCCATGCAAAATAAATCAATAATTTTCTCAATACATAATAGCACAAACATGTCAAAATACAACATGTATAGATCAAATTAAAGCTCAAATAATATTCGACTTAAATCAAGCTCTGATCTTTTCACAAAGTATGTAAGATGAAATAGCATTCAACAAGCTTCAAAATGGCATATTACGTGCAAAAATTGGATTTCAAATGAGAAAGACATGCTAAAATGAAGTTCTAGTGGACTAAAATGTAGTAAAAATAATTTTAGTTCTTCTAATAGGTCTCTAGAGGAACTTATCTACAATATAGGAAACTTGTAGGGGCTCTGGTGCATTTTTTCAAATATGCCACGTGCCTTACACATACCTTGGCTGGTAGGGGCTCTTTTATAATTCTCAAGAATGGTAGAAGCTCCCCCGACGTAAGGCTCATGTCACTTTGGGGAGCGCTTCGATTATGAGGAGCCACAAGGTAGGCCTTGGTGGCCTAACCGAGCCTCGAGGCATGTTGAAGAGGCTCGGTGAGGTGATGTGGTAGCCTCGGGGCTTCCCGTTAGTGATTTGACGAATGTACACGGGTGATGAGGTGATCGTCAATGGTGGACCTAGGGCTCCTACTGCATCAGGTGGAGGTAGTGGAGGCTCATGCCTCAGAAGGCGGAGGTGGTAGAAGCTCGAGAGAGGTTGGTGTGGGTTGGCTGGTGGCGAGTGGTGAAGCTCGAACCTCATGTGACATACGCCTGAGGGTCGAGTGGCGTGGCTATGGAGTGATGAAGCGGGCGGCACTGGAGCTCTGTGAAGGGGAGGGTAAGGAGCAGCAATGGGTGTCGACGAGCATGTCGAGGGTGGAGAAACTCATTGAAGGTGTTGGTGTGGTTCGAGAAGGAGGTCGATGGCATGAAGCCCTACTAGAAGGCAAAGCAGAGCAAGGGCGAGCAGAAGGAGGGCTGTGGTTCGATGAAGATGAATACAGGGAAGGTGAAGTGTGAACGATAGATTGGCAGAGAAGAAGAAGTCGCAAGAAAGGAGAGAAGAATGACAGAGAAGAGGGAAAGAGTAAGAGAAGAGGGTTCTACTTTGGGAAAAGTTGCCTACTGGAGGAGGAGCTATGCTCCACTCTGGTCGTTGCTCGAAGGGATTCAACGACTGGGAAGCTCTAAGCTCTTGATGCTTAGGGGAAAGAGAAACTACTCATCAGAGAAGGAGACCGAAGATCACACCGTACTCATGGCACTCATCGTTGCCTGATTTGGGAACCTCATCCGTTGTCATCAGAGAGGATGAATAGCTGGAGGTTGTGTTGTCACAATGGATAAGGCCGAGGACTGGCAACGAGGGGGCTACATAGGAGGCGAGGGTTCGATGGTTATGGGAGAGGAGGTGGTCGAAGCGGAGAAGGGCTCGTAACGGCTGGAGGTAGCGTAACGGCAGTGGTGGAGGACGGGATAGAGGCGGTCGTCGACGATGGTTGCAGAGGGGGAATGGCACGTGCCGCACATGTGCGGGTGAAGAGAGGAAGAGGCACGTGTAGGACACATGCTTAGGGAGAGAAAGGGGGGTAGGGGCCAGGTCACGTGCTAGACAGGGAAAATGGAGAGAGAGAGAGAGAGAGAAGAGAGGAAAAAGAGAGCAAAAAGAGAGGAAAATAGATATAGAAAGTTAATAAAATAAAATAAAATTAAATAAATAAAATAAAAGAATATAATAATAATAAATAAAAATTACGGGTTAAATAAATGAAATATAAAAATTAAATAAGAAGAACAATAAAAAAGAAATAGTAAATGAAGTCAAATCAAAAAGTGGTCAACATGAATTTATTTGTCTCTACGAGATATACAACTTTTGTGAAGGACCCAAAATTAAAAGAGGTCAATTGTACAAAGCGTATTTTTGGAGGCACTATATAGATAATAAAATACCACATTTTTGTATTTTGTAATTTCTTTGTATTTTAATTGGATTCTAATTAGTGAATTAATTTATATACAATATATACTCATTTAATCTATTTTAAGAATTTTTGTAGGTTAGAAAATTGTAAAATAAAAATCACAAAGATAAAATATGCACAAAGTATACATGTCAGATTTTTGTATTTTCTCTGATTTTTATGGGGTTTTAATTCTTGATGTCAAGTTAGTTACTGAATTAAAGAATATATTAGAGAAAGAATTAGGTTAAAATAAGTAGTTTTTGTACATAAAATAATAAGCTCAATCAAGGTAAAAAATACAGGTTAATTAATTACATATTTTAACCTTTATTGCAACAAAATTGGTTAATGTTAATTAACACAATTTAAGGAGTTTGATTAGTGAATTGTTAAGGTATTATGCTAAAATCTCCATATAAGGTCGATGAATCATGGATTCATCACACCCATATACTCAGATCTTTTATTGTCCCCAAGCTATTTTTAGTGAGTTAGAAGGTTGAATCCCTGACTGTGTAAGTGCAAATTTCAAGACTTGTCTCATTAAGAATCCTAGGTTTCAGTGGCCCTAAAATCCTAAGTTGAACCATGCTCTAGTCAAAAGGAATCCAATTCTCTAATCATCAGATTCTTTCTTTATACATATAGCATAAGAGATATAACGCTTAGTGTGTACCGCAATCATGAGAGTTGAGTCGAAACGTCACTCAAAGTCCTGATCCACGAGACTCTCCTCAAGAACCAATTCTTAACACTAGAGAATAAATCAGTTCTTGCATTCAATCTATCATCTTAGTAGTTTATCAGACTTGAAAATGTATATGACATGCCAAATGATGGAGGGCAAAGGTTTGTGTATTTTCTTCTCTTCCTTACATTGGAACAAGGATCCTCTCGAGTGCCTTACTACTTAACACATGTATTTTTGATTGTTGACCAGTGTGTCTGTCAAGAGTTGAGTTGTATGTACTTATTTTCCTGGGAGTACACTGATGAATGTCTTCTTTAGGTATCTAACATACTTACACCTAGATTTGTATCGCTTACGATGCAGAGTCCTTTTTGAGGTACTGGACCGACTCAGTTGGCCTAATTAGCTTTGGCCCAAGTGGGCACTTTGAAATGGTTGTGAGCACTGCCTTTGATTGAAGCTCTTTGAGTTTGACTTTGTAATTGAGAGCTCTTTTTTACACATTTTGTAGGCTAACTCCATTGCTTTTACCAAGTTGGCGCCCACTAATCAATAATGATTTAATTTCATCACTCCCTGACACATAGGTCAGTATCAAAAGATAGCATGCGAACTTGTTCATATACTAGCTAAGATTTGCTGACACTCATGTTTCTTGAAGCCTTCATTGACTTTATCCCATCCTTGAGCATCATTAAATCAAGTCTATACTCAAATCCCCAGTCCCAGTCCCAGTCCCTTAAGTGAAATCGCAACTCATCTCATCAATAATGTAGTTGTACAGGTGATGTCATGATCATATCCTTAGAAGGTCGAGAATGAGAGTGCAATATAGCACTCATATCTTTCGAACTTAGGGAAGTGTGGATTATTAAGTCTTAACCCTAATGACTAAGGCCCGTTAACTCTGCATCCAAGGACCACGTAAACCCGAGTTTCTTTATTCCTCAAGTCTTGAGTGATAGTGAAAATGTCAGGGATAGAACTTTAAGTTAGGTTTTTTTAGCTTGTTATTCCCCCTAATTTTTGTAAAAGGTTTCTAAAAATATATATTATACATGAAAAAAATTATATAATATTCATAATATACACTACTTATACCCATACCCAATTTTGATGTGAAAACAATTAAAGTACGAGACATTGATATAGAATATAGAATATATACACCCCCTATTCTTAGCTTGTACAATGTCCTCATGGCACAAAGTGAATGTAGACATAACTCGTACCAAGCATAGTTGAGTGAAAAGAAATAGGAAGTCGATTTTCCCCCTGTACTTAGGCTTTTGAGATCCTAAGTATACCATACGAGCAAGGAATGAGGCGGTCGAGGGTGACAATAAAGAATAGAAGTGATGTATACACAATAATGTGGACCCCCTATACTTAGGCTCAAGTCAGCCTAAGTATGAAAGAGCAATCGTGGGTGGAGGATCGAGTAGATCAGGGGTGGATATACAAGCGATCGACTGAATCTTCTAGTTGCATTGAAGTTGAGGGCTTCATTTATCAATGTTTCACACGGGCCGAGGGAGTTTTTCGATTTCGCGCTCTGCGTGAAGGAGATCTTCTCAACCTGAACTAACTGCCCATTTGATTCGACGAAGTGCTTAAATAGTTGTCCACTGACTAGGGAAGTGTCTGCATTTTATGTTGTCTCAGAAATCTCAACACTTCCATTGTTGTGTACTTCCCTAACGATGAAAGGTCTCATCCATTTCAATTTTAGCTTGCCTTGGAAAAATTTCAACCTTGCATTAAAAAATCACACTTTCTACCCTGGGACGCAGTTCTTTATTCTAATGTGCTTGCCATGCCATTTATTTACTCTATCCTTATATATCGTGTTATTTTCATATGTATGGTTTCTAATCTCTGAGAGCTCATTTAAAATCCATATCTCTATTTTTCTTTCCTTGGTGATCATTCCAGTTGATCTTTTTGATTGCCCATTCTGATTTGTGCACTAATTCTGTGGGCAAATGACATGGTTTTCCAAATACCCTTCTAAATGGGGAGGTGCTGAATAGGGTCTTGTAAGTCGTCTTGTAAGCTCATAGAACTTGGTCCAAGAGTTGAGACCAGTTCTTCCTGTCAGGGCGGACTAGCTTTTGTAAAATTCCTTTGACCTCCATGTTTGATACCTCTGCCGTGCCATTAGATTGTGGGTGGTAGGACTAGCGAAACGGTGCTTGATGCCATAGTACTTAGTCAACTTCTTCACATCCCTGTTGACAAAGTGGTAATCCCCATCAGATATCATAACCTTGGGAATTCTGAACCTCGAAATAATATGATCTCTTAGAAATCTACAAGAGAGCCTTCTGTCTGCGACTCGAGTAGGGATAGCCTCCACCAACCTTGAAAGATAGTCCACTACGAGAAGGATATATTTAAATCCATGGCTATTAGGGAATGGGCCCATAAATTCAATGCTCCATGAGTTGAATACATCACAGATGAGCACGGATTGCATGGACATGGTATCTTTGGGACCGATAGTCCCTCCCATTCTCTAACAGACCGGGCATGAGCTGACAAAATTGTAGGCATCCTTAAACAAGGTCGACCAATAAAATCCACATTGTAATCCATTCTCAGCGATCCTCTTCCCAGAGTGGTGTCCTCCAACCTCTAAAGTGCGGCATAGAGTGAGGATACTTTAGTATTCCTCCTGAGGAATACATATTCTCCATATACAATATGGTCCTTTGAAGAAAAGGAATGGATCGTCTCAATGGCAGTGTCTAGATTCAGACTTAAGTTGGTCACTTCTATTCTTGGCCAATCCTAGGGAACTTTCTTAGAAACAAGATAGTTAACCACGTCGGCATACCGTGAGATGGAGTCAATAACAGATATTGACTCATCTGGGAAGGATTCACAAATTGATTCTGAATCAAGGATTTTATCATGTTCGATCCGGGATAGATGGTTAACCACCACATTCTTCACCCTAAGCTTATATTTAATATCCAAATTAAATTCTTGAAGTATAAGTATCCATCTGAGAAGACATGATTTTGCATCTTTCTTTGACATTAAGTATCGGATGGCTGAATGATCTGTATATACTGTCACCTTAGATCCGAGAAGCAAAGATCTAAATTTTTCCAAGGCAAAAATTACTGCAAGCATTTCCTTTTCTGTCATAGTATAATTCTTCTGGGTTGGATCCAATACTTTGCTTGCGTAGTGGATATCATAAGGGACTCCATCTCTCCTCTATCCTAGCACAACCCACCAATGCAAAATCAGAGGCATCGATCATGATCTCGAAGGGAAGATACCGGTTAGGGCTTGTAGGATGGGAGTTTCTATGATCTTCCTTTTGAGTATCTCGAAGGCCTCCAGACACTTATGATCTACAATGAACTCGGTGTCTTTCCATAAGCGCTTAGTCATCGGTCGAGTAATTTTTGTAAAATAGTTGATAAATCTTCGATAAAATCTGACATGCCCTAGAAAAGATTACACTTGGTTCACATTGGTTGGTGGACCGAGTTTCTTTATCACAACCACCTTGGCTGGGTCAATCTCCATTCTTTTCTTAAAGATTTCGTGCCCCAACACGATGCCCTCTTTTACCATGAAATGACTTTTCTCCCATGAGAGCACCATATTAACCTCCATAATTTCTCGAGGACTCAGTCCAGGTGCACGAGACAATCATCGAATATATCACCATGGACCGAGAAGTTATCCATAAAGACTTCCAGGTAATCTCCAACCATTTTGACAAATATCACGATCATGCACTGCTGAAAAGTGCCAGGGGCATTACAGAGCCCAAAAGGCATGCGCTTGAATGCGTAAGTACCAAAGGGACAAGTAAATGTTGTCTTTTCCTAGCCCTCTGGACGATGGCTACTTGGTTGTCGCCCAACTACCCGTACAAAAAGCAGAAGTATTATCTTCCTTCCAGTCTCTCCAAATTTTTATCAATAAATGGCAGTGGGAAATGATCCTACTTCATCGCATCATTCAAACACATGTAATCCACACAAACATGCCACGACATAGGTACTTGCATTATGATCTCCTCTCCCTCCTCATCGATGACGATCTAGAGTCCCGGCTTCTTCAAGACTACGTGTAAGGGTGCCACCTACTTGGAATTAGAGATGGGATAAATGAACCCTGCTCCGCACCATTTCTCTATCTTAGTCTTAACTACTTCCCGTAAATTTGGATTCAGCCTACGCTGGAATTTACAGGAGGGTTTAGCATTTTCCTCAAGGTATATTTGGTGTGTACAAAGAGCTGGGTCAATTCCTTGGACATCCTTCCATCTCTAACCTATTGCATTGTGATTTTTCTCTAATGCTTCTAGCAGGCGGTCTTCCTTCTCTTCGATCAGATGCGAGCTTATGATGACCGGAAACTTTCCCTTAAGTCCCGCAAGGATGTCATATTTGAGAGTAGAGGGTAATGGTTTGAGTTCAGGAAGATCTATATCATCTAAGAAGTCTATCTCTAACACTGCTGAATCTGGTTAACAAATCAAACTCGTAAATTCACCCACTATACTCTTGTGAAGTCATGTTAGAGTTCGACTACTTATCGTTTCAATTCTAATTTAATGATAAAACATTCTTTGAGAAGATTAAGCAAAACTTTGGTTCTAGAGAGTGTCATAGAGTATGGCACGAATTCATATGGCTAGTTGCATCCACTTTCAGTCAGTATGGGTGTAAGTACAAACCGTAGAATGACTACCCATATTACTTCAGGACTGTGCCTTACGCGTTGTCCTTTAACCACCCAATCTGCTAAAGGAGATCATAGTTCCCTCACTGAGAAGTAGCTAGTCGTTTTTAAAATCAGTAGTCGAAATGAGGCCCCTAGGTTTTGACTCTAACCTAAGTGTACGATTCTTTCCTTCATACAATGAGTGGGTTCCTCTACACCAGTCACAAGGTTGATTTTATGTCAGATTAATTACAGTCACCTTGATTAGAAGTCCCAGTTTTAAGTTAAGGTTATCACTTAGGTCTTAAATGAGCGTACAAATATCACGCCTAACAAGCAATCCTAATTCCTTTAAATCCTAAGTTGTAAAATTGACATAGAGAGGATCGAGAAATCCAATGCGAGCGCCAAATCAATGATGCATGATAAGAAGAAGACTTGCAGTGATTCCTCATGTTCTTCATGTGGGATGCAAGATAATGAATTAAAATTTACGCTAAATGATAAGCACAGATGAAAACATCCTAAGCAGACAGTTCTATTAGCACAAAGAATTGATTTAAAATTTGGCTAAGTTGAACGAGCTACTAGTGCATCTTGTTATTGAACATGAGGGGCCTAAAAATTACGAGCACAGGCAAGGATGAATATCTAAGCTAGCATATGTGCACCTAATTCCTACGCCACTCAAGTCCGGTCCCAACCGTACTGAAGGGATTGAAATAGACATAACACCACAAAGAGTTCAGTTCAGTCTTTATTACAAAAATTAGGGTTCAGAGAGACCCTATAAAAATGCATAAAATTAAACCTAATGTAAGATCTCTCTCACAGAAATAAAATTAAAATAGTCTTCTTTGCAGATTCTTGATCTCTTCAAAATTTGCTCCAAGCTATCTGCAAAGAGAGATTGTGGTTAGTATCTGAAGTGAGAGAGAAATGCAAATACAATAAAATGCAAAATAAGAATAGAAAAAAATGACAGAGAAATTGAACTCATAATAATTAATGACAATAATTTAATCTAAAACCCTAAAAATACATTGTTCTTCGACAACAACGCCATTTGAGGACCACTATTTTCACCTCTTTAATAATTGATAATTGTAGTGCAGGAGGCAGAAAGCGATTCAACAAAAACCACAAATTTGAATATTTTGGAACATTTTTTACTTGATAAGTATACCAAGGTCAGACATAGAGAACATACTCTTTCTAGTTGCATGGTTCTAAATTGATTTTGGTAATTAATTAATTGCTAGGTTATTATCTTTTTTAGAAAATAAATTAAAATGAATGCAATGTAGAGAAGCAAAATAAACAAAGGGAGTATTGAAGCACATAATCTGTGATTATGATTTTAATCCAATAAAAAGTATGACAAATTATTCCTCCAGATTGATCACATATCAAAAGGTTTAAGAAATATTTATCAATTGATTTTCATTCTACACACTAAAAGATTAATCAATGAATACTCCTGCAAGTAACGAGATCACTTGATGATTTTATCGAAGAACATTTGACCTCAAGATTCCCTATAAATAACTCCTAAAAAATAATAGACTTTAATTGCATCACTTATCCGGGGAATCATATCTCATAGAATGATCCTCCACAATAGATCAAATTCCTTGAAAACAATAATGACAGGACTAATCAAATTAAAATTCATCAAATAAACTATTAAGGAAATGAATTAATTCCTCCTCCACAAGTATGACCATGCAAAGATTAATTCGACAATTAATAATTTTCAATCAACACAAGAGGATTAAGCAAATTAAATATCCTTATCGCATCCCTATATAATCAATAATTTTCTCAATATATAATAACACAAATATGTCAAAATGCAACATGTATAGATCAAATTAAACCTCAAACAGTATTCGACTTAAATCAAGCTCTGATCTATTCACAAAGTATGTAAGATGAAAAAGCATTCAATAAGCTTCAAAATGACATATTATGCGTAAAAAAATGGAGTTCAAATGAGAAAGCTATGCTAAAATGAAATTCGAGGGACTACAATGTAAAAAATAAAGCTATTTCTTCCAAAAGGTCTCTAGAGGGGCTTATCTGCAATATAGGAAACCCGTAGGGGTTCTATTGCTATTTTTCTTAGGCACCACATGCCTTGCACATGCCTCGACTGGTGGAGGCTTTTTTGCAATTCTCATGAAAGGCAGGGTCTCCCCTGCAATTTCTCCTCGCACCCACGCGAAAGGAACATGCGGAGGTGAGGCTCGGGTGTCTTTGGGTAGTGCTTCAATTCCGACATGCCATGCGGTGGGTTCTGGTGGCCCAGACCCAACCAATCCTTGAGACATGGTGAAGAGGCTCGGTGAGGCGATGTGGTATCCTTGGGGCCTCCCGATAGTGATATGACGGATGGACACGAGCAACGAGGTGACCAATAACGGTGGAGCTAGGTTACCTGATGCGTCAGGCGGAGACGGCGGAGGCTCATTACTCAAGAGGCAGATGTAAAAAATGCTCGAGAGCGGTTGGTGCACGCTGGCTGGTGGCGAGCGGTGAAGCTCGAGCCTCAGGCGACATGCCTGAGGGTCGAGTGATGCAAATTTGCGATGATGAAGCGAGCAATGTTGGAGCTCTGTGAAGGCGAGGATGAGGAGTTGCGATGGGTGTCGACGAGTTGGTCGAGGGCAACAGAAGTCATTGAGGGTGCTGGTGTGGTTCGAGGATGAGTGGATGGTGCGGAACCCTATTGGAAGGTAAGACAAAGCAAGGGTGAGCGGAAGGAAGGTGGTGGTTTGATGAAGATGAATAAAGGGGAGGTGAAGTGCAAAAAATGGATTGACGGAGAAGAAAAAGTCACAAGAGAGGAAAGAAGAATGACATAGAAGAGGGAAAGAGTAAGAGAAGAGGGTTCTACCTAGGGAAAAGTCACCTGCTGAAGGAGGAGCTATGCTTCACTCCGATCGTTGCTCGAAGGGGCTTTGAGCTCTTGATGCTCAGGGGAAAGAGCAACTACTCGACTGAGAAGGAGATAGAGGATCACACCGTACTCATGGCACTCATCACCGCCTGACCTGGGAACCTTGTCCACTGTCACCGGAGAGGGCGATTTAGCTAGAGGTTGGAAGTGTTGTCGTGATGGATATGGACGAGGGCTGGTGATTTGAGGGGGGGGGAGTATAAGAGGTGAGGGTTCGACAGTTATGGGAGAGGAGGCGACCGAAGCGGAGAAGGGCTCGTAATGATTGGAAGTGGCATAACGGTAATGGCGGAGGAAGGAATAGAGGCGGTCGGCGACGACGGTTGCAGGAGGAGGGGGAAGAAATGGCACGTGTCGTGCACATACGAGAGGAGGGAGGAAGAGACATGTGCAGGGCACATGCTTGGGGAGAGAAAGGGGGACAAGGGCCAGGTCATGTGTAGACACGTGACATGGGAGGGGGGAAATGAAGAGAGAGAGAGAGAGCGAGAGAGAGAGGGGGGGGGGGGGGGGAAATGGAGAGGGAAGAGAGACGAAAAGAGATAAAATAAAAGTAAAAAGTAAAATAATTAAATTAAATTAATAAAAAATCAAATAAAAATAAAAAGAATAAAATAATAAATAAATAAAACTAAGGATTAAAAATATAAAATATAAAATTTAAATAAGAAGAAAAATAAAAAAGAAATAGTAAAATGAAGTCAAATCAAAAAGTGGTCAACATGAAAGTTGCTCGTCTCCATTAGGTCTACAAATTTTGTGAAGGATCCAAAACCAAAAGAGGTCAACTGTACAAAGCGTATTTTTGGAGGTACTCTATAGATAATAAGATACCACATTTATGATTTTTTGTATTTTAATTAGTGAATTAATTTATATACAATACATACATATTTAATCTAATTTTATGGATTTTTCATAGGTTAGAAAATTATAAAATATAAATCACAAAGATTAAATATGCACAAATATACAACGTTAGATTTTCGTATTTTCTATTGATTTTCTGATTTTTATGGGTTTTAATTCTTGATGCCAAGTTAGCTACTGAATTAAAGAATATATTAAAGAAAGAATTAGGTCAAAATAAGTAATTTTCATGCATAAAATAATATGCTCAATCATGCTAAAATCTCCATATATGGTAGATGAATCATGGATTCATTAGACACCTCTGCCATGCCATTTTATTGTGGATAGTAAGGACTGGCGACATGATGCTCAATACCGTAGTCCTTAGTCAACTTCTTCACCTTTCCTGTTGACAAAATGGCTACCCCCAGTCAACTTCTTTACCTTTCCTGTTGACAAAATGGCTACCCTCATCAGATATCAGAACCTTGGGGATCTCGAACCTCGAAATAATATGATATTTTAGAAACTTACATACGCTCTTGCTGTCTGCGGCTCGAGTAGGGATAACCTCCACCCACCTTGATAGATAGTCCACCGGGAGAAGAACATATTCAAATAGATGACCGTTAGGGTATGTTCCCATAAAGTCAATGCCCCATGCATTGAATACGTCACATGTGAGCACTAGTTGCATGGACATGGCATCTTTGGAACCAATGACCCCTCCCATTCGCTGACAGATCGGGCGCAACATGAAAAAATTATAGGCATCCTTAAACAAGGTCAGCCAATAAAATCCACAATGTAATATTTTCTCAGTGGTCCTCTTCCAGGAGTGGTGTCCTCCTGCCTCCAAGGTGTTGCAGAGAGTGAGGACACTTTGGCATTCCTCTTGAGGAATACATCTTCTTCATATACAATCCGATCCTTCAAAGAAAAGGAATGGATCCTCCCAATGGTAGTGTTTGGATTCTGACTTTAGTCGATTGATTCTATTCTTGGGTCAATCCTGTGAAACTTTCTCAGAGATAAGGTAGTTAACCATGTCGGCATACCATAGGAGAGAGTTAATAACACAAATTGACTCGTCTGGGAAGGATTCATGGATCGATTCTAACTCAGTGATTTTATTTTGCTCGATCTGGGACAGATGGTCAACCACCACATTCTTCACCCCTGGCTTATCTTTAATCTCCCAATCAAATTCCTAGAGGAGGAGAATCCATATGAGTAGATACGCTTTTGCGTCCTTTTTTTCCATTAAGTAACGGATGGCTGAGTGATCCATAAAAACTATCACCTTTAATCTAAGAAGTAAAGATCTGAATTTTTCCAATGTGAAGACTACGACAAGCATCTCTTTTCCTGTCACAGTATAATTTTTCTGAGATGGAACAAAAATTTTGCTTATGTAGTGAATAACATACGGGACTCCATCTCTCCTCTGTCCTAGCACAACCCCTACTGCAAAATCAGAGGCGTTGGTCATGATCTCAAAGGGAAGAGACCAGTCAGGGGCTTGTAGCATGTGAGTTTATATGATAATTATTTTCAGTAGCTCGAAGGCCTCAAGACGCTTATGATCTACAATGAACTATGTGTCTTTCCCTAAGAGCTTAGTCAGCGGTCAGGCAATTTTTGAAAAGTTTTTGATAAATCTATGATAAAATCTGACATGCCCTAGAAAATATTACACTTGCTTTACGTTGGTTGGCATCTCGAATTTATTGATCACATCCACCTTGGCTGGGTCAACCTCCATTCTCTTCTTGGAGATGTCGTACCCCAACACAATGCTCTCCTTTACCATGAAATGACTTTTCTACCAGGAGAGCACCAGATTAACGTGCCTACATTTCTCGAGGACTCGATCAAGGTGCACGAGTCAATCGTCGAATGAATCACCATGGACCGAGAGGTCATTCATAAATACTTCCAAGAAATCTCAATCCATCTCGACAAATACCGCAATCATGCACCGCTGAAAAGTGCTAGGGGTGTTACACAACCCAAACGACATGTGCTTGAATGTGTAAGTACCAAAGGGACATGTAAATGTTGTCTTTTCCTGATCTTCGGGGGCAATGGCTACTTGATTGTAGCCCGAGTACCTATCCAAAAATTAGAAGTATTCTCTTCCCGCTAGTCTCTCCAGAATTTGATCAATAAATGGCAATGGGAAGTGATCCTTCTTCGCTACGACATTCAAGCATTTGTAATCCACACAGACGCACCATGATGTGGGTACTCGTGTCTTTATCTCCTCTCCCTCCTCATTGGTGATGATCTGGAGTCCCGACTTCTTCGAGACTGCGTGTAAGGGTGACAATGACTTGGAGTCCGAGATAGGATAAATGAATCATGCTCCACACCATTTCTCTGTCTCCGTTTTCATGGCTTCCCATAAATTTGGATTCAGTCTCCACTAGAATTCACGGGAGGGCTTGGCGTTTTCCTCGAGGTATATATGGTTTGAACAAAGAGCAGGGTTAATCCCTTGGAGAACCGATAATCTCCAGCCTTTTGCTTGTGGTTTTTCTCTAATGCATATAGTAGGCGGGTTTCTTGCTCTTCGGTCAGATGTGAGCTGATAATGATCGGAAACTTTCCCTTAGATTCTGCAAGGAAGGCATATTCAGGAGTAGGGGCACTTATTTGAGATCTAGTATATCTGTATCATCGAAGATCTAGCTCTACCAATGCTGAATTTGGTTGTGCTGCTATTGTGGTTGGATCCTGTGTAGTATCATCTACTACCAACTGTACAACTTCGGGGGTCGGATCTCCAAAGATGTATCTTATTTTAGCAAAAGCCGCGTCTGACCCATCTTCCTCACCCCTTGATTGTTATGAGAGAAATGGTACTGATAGGTCAAGATAGACCTCAGAGTCTCCAGGAGTGTAGGGGGATGCATAGAGATGTTAATTTTGAATGAGCTGGCCAATTATTGTGTTGACATTATCCTCTCCAGGTGAGAGTGATACTTCAATTGCGATCAAGTTCTGCCTCCAGGACCCAACTATTTTGCCTGTACTGCATTCTGCCTCAGACCCGGAAAAAAGGACTCGGTGATGGATTTTGAATCAAGCCTTTGAAATCTTGTCTACTGCATTTCTAGCTTAACATAACCGAATTGGATTTTCCCAGAAGTGTAGTCAAATAAGGCTCCCGTGGTCCTTAGGAAGGGCCACCCTAAGATCATATGAGAATCCTTCCAATTTCCATGGACATACATGTCTAGGACTTTGAAGTCCATTGGATAATTTTGTCCCTCGATGTTGATTTGCAATGTTCTTGATCTCGCCCTTGGGTCTCTTAGTTGATGTGTCTGCAAACTGGAGTATGGGTCTTGATTTACTAAGAGGACCCGAATTTAGATGCTCAAAGAGTGTAGTGGGCATGAGATTGATGGAGGAAGCATTGTCTAACAAGGTTCCCGCAAACTTAATATCATTGATCTGACTTGTTACAAAGTGTGTACCCATATCCCTCTTCTTTCTAGGGAGCTCATTTTTTATTAACCGAGATGTAGCGATGGAGATAATATGCTTCATTGTCTAGTTTGAATTCTTTCTGCTGACCCTAGTTGGTGTGCATTTCACCTTAAGGTATTTTTTGAATACTGGATCTCACTCTATCATCTCATCTAAAGATAAGATGACCTTAATATTTTCTTTATAATTTTGGACCATCTCTTCATTTTTTTATTTTGAAATTTTCTTCTTTCCCATCATTAGAGCATGGGAGAAAGGGATTGAGTGATCAAGTTTAGGAACTAAAATTTCACTTTTATTAAAAATAGAAATTTGTACATGACTCTAAAATGGAAATTCCTGCTGATGATGTGGGGTTGCTGCTGTTGTAGGCTATCCTCCTCCTCAGATTAGGAATCACTTGACTCCATGATATTTTGGTGCTTTGGTGTTGGTGTTGGATTCCTCTCCTCCTCTTTGTCTCCAAAGGTATGCTTCAGTGTAGACACTAGGTCTATGTCATCACGTTCCCTTGCTTGATTAGGCCTGGTTATTTTGGTTCTGCTCTTTCCGCTCACGTTCCCCAATCAAGCATGGTTGATTGGCAACATCATGCAAAAATATCTCGTATTTAGGTAAAAATATTCGAGAGTAATACGTGATCCTTGTGTCCAAGGTTATTGGGATTTGCTTGGACTTGAGCGGGAATCACGATTACGGTACGGTGAGCTCGTATCTCCATATTGAGAGTCGATTGATATCCACTCTCATATCATGCAGTTCATCCATCACTCTCTGGAGTTCGGGAGAGATTGAAGAGGAGGGCCTCTGGCCCTGCCTGCCCTGGGGTTGCTTGTATTTCTAGTTGGGATGAAACTGGCCATGATGGCCCTGGCGCTGATATTGTAACTGTTGTGGTGGATGGTAACTGGGACAGGGCTGTTGATATGAATGCTGCTATTGTTGCTACTGTTGGGGCTGATATCCGAGGTGAGACTACGGTAGACAAGGATTCGGTAGAATTGACATCTTGTCGATTGACTGGATTGAGATTGTACCTTACTCCATTGATCTCCATGACTTATGGAGGTTCCTCGCAAACTCTCTAGACAAAGGTTTCTTAAGTCTGATGGATGAAAGATTGGCCTCCAAAATAGCTGCTCTGTTGCACTATTCCTTTCCCTTGAATGCAGTGAAGTTGGTGTATCGGGGCAGGGGTGTTGTCAAGGCAGGTATCGTGGATACCCTATCAAAAAGTTCCTCCATAATGCTTGGGCAATTTAGATAATTTCTCTAGATAGGTAGATTTATGAAGTTCATCCACCCTCTTGTAAATATGTTCGATCATTATTAGCTTATCAACTATGATTCCCATGTCAGAGTTCTGGTCGGTGGACAGATTATTCATCGTCTTCTTCCCCCCTTCTTTTGATATGAGTGAAAGAGGGTTCGACATGTATGCCCAACTTGTGGTTTATGCACGACTTGTGTCAGATAGTTTTTTAACACTTTATAAACAATGTCTTCGTGTCAACCCATGTAGCTTCCTCCACAATAAGCACTAGTTGGTCGTCACAACAATTACTATGATAGCTTGTTAGCCCTAGTAGACCGACTATTCTGTTCAACATCTAGCGAAGAGAGAGGAGGTCAGGCAGAGAGGGAGGAGGTCAGGCGGAGAGGCACGAGGTCAGGCAGAGAGGAAGGGTGATAAGTATGACAAGATGAGTCAGGTGAAATGAGAAAGGGAAGCTTCTTTTGTTCTATATAACAGAACATGTGACTACAATATGCGAACACAATGTGGATGTATATTGAGGCGTCAAATTGCCTGCCTCAAAATATGGCCACATATTTAGCTATGGGACCACTTGTTGAGGTAAAGTGGTTGCATTACCAATTGCAATCACGATATGACTACTAGTGGTCACAAGTTGGTTCTAGTAAATCAACAAACATCTTGTAGTGATTTAATGAATATCCATTTCATCACCTTTATTCTTTCATTTTGCCATTAAACCCATATCTAAATGCATGTATATAGCATTAATTTGTATAAAATAACACTCAATAATTGACTATAAAATAATGTATTAATATGCATTTAATTCAGAAATAAAAGAATAAAGGAAAGAAAAGAAAAATGATGAAATGTCAAAGACACTTAGTGACCCTAGACCTCGAGACCAGTCATCAAGATGACTTGGTCGACAAGGAATAAAGTAGGGGGAGATAGGGTACTGAACTGTACAGTAGCTCAAAAACCCTTATTCTTTACCCTATAAAAAACCTTTTGGCACCTATTTTATTTTCCAATTTTTATACCTCAAATATTAGAACCTCCAAAATGAAACTTGTGCTTAAAAATACAAAGAAAAATATATAATTGATTTTACTTAAAAATAATACACAGTGCACCCGTGACATACAGAACAAAAAACCGCAAAGAAAACTTCCCAGACATGTATCTCCTCCATACCAACTCAAAATTAACCAAGCTCACCTTTATTGTTCATAAAATTAAATTATCTATTTAATGAAGCAAGTTTCATACAATTTGGAGTTGAGATACAAAGTTGGCATTTGGGTCCCTATTGTATTGTATACCTATATATAATCATCATTATATTAATTATTTATATTTTTAACTTTCTTATATTCAAAATACATGTAAATAATAAAAATAAAATAAAACCATTAAAAATTCATCAAAATAAATAATGTATTATAATATAAAGGTAAACTATACCTATATAATGCATATACGTATTTATTTAAATAAATAAATAAAATTAGGAAAATATAATAAAAATATGTAAATAAGTAACTAAATAAGTTATAAATATATAAATATGTAAATATAATAATAAAGTATTAAATACAAAATAAAAATAAAATACATCAAATACATGTATATATACCTTGATATATACATGTAAATATGAGAACATAAAAAATGAGCTTGTAATAATAAATAAAAATAAGATTTAAATACTATATAAATAACAAACATTTTTAATTTCGATCTAAAAATAATAAATCATTTATTATTTTGAATCTAATTAATAAGGGAATTTATCCCATCTTTTTCATGGTTGTCCACGTGGACCAACCAGGGAGCTTGGACTGTTGACCCAACATGTCAATTGTCCGGCCTCCTGATGAATCTCAGATACATCATCATAAAATCCATTTATTATTCTCCTAACATGAACAACTTAGTAAAAATCACAAATAAATCTTTATTATTAACTTCTTATAAATAATTTATCTATAATTAGCCACTATTTTCTAACCATAATTTTATTGTATTTATTACTAACATTTCTTTGGTTTTCATATTTTATTAAAAACCCTAAAAATTAGATTAAATACCGTATATATTTGTTTTGATTTTAAAAAGGAATTAAAATGCAAAAAATATCAAACCTTTAAAATTAAGTGTTTTTAATTCTTAAAAAGACTTGCAAAAATTCATTTTTGTACAAATGACTTCTTTTGGATTTTTGACCAACATGAAACTTGTAAGATCTCATCAAGATCTACAACTTCCATGTTTTAACTTTTTCTAATTCAACCTCTTACTATTTATTTTTTTATTTTTCTTTATTTTCTTATTTATTGATTCTTCTAGAGTGGCCACGTGGTGCTCTCTGGAGCTGCCATGCAACCACCTCTCCTTGCTCCACCCACCACTTCCTGGCCGTTGGATCCGCCTATGGGCGCCTCCATACTGACCGCTCTTTGGCACCCTCTCCCCAGCCATATGATCAGGTTCCTGCATTAGATCTCCACCGTAGCCCTCTCCTTTCGTCAACACCGTTGGATGATCTTTCATCCAATGGCTCTCTGTCCTCCACGCCGCCTCTCTTTGCTCCACCCTTGGATTAGGCCCCGCTTCCATCTCAACCCTTCACCTCTGCTCTCCCTCTAGCCATTCGATCTTCACCTCCATGCGCATCTGGACCACTCACTCTCTTTCGTCTCCCATCCACTCGATCGGACCCGATGGATCAAATCCAAACCACTCCTTCGTGCCTCGATGCCAACCGTTGGATCACTCGATCCCAACGACAGAGTACCCTCTTCCTCCTCCAGTCTTCCCCTCTTCGAGCGTTACTCCTTGCGATTCCACCATCTCCTTCCATTTTTTCCATCACCTCGACCCCCCTCCCCTCGATTCAACGCCCCTCCACGTAACCACGGCATCCGTTACCCTCGTTAGCCCATTAATAACCCCTATCATTGCTCCATGCATTCACGATGACCATTACAATCAACACCTCCACCACGTAACCGCCGGCCTCCTCCACCTATAACTAGCCGACCTCCGTCACCAATATCCCCCGTCCACCATTTTAAGGGTGAAGGTCCATCTTCCCTCGCCCCTCCGGTGACAATGGAGGGGAGGGGCGATTAGTCAAGGCTATGATGACCTCTTTCCCAGGTGATGACCCTCGGTGTCGACCGTCGGGCATTGGCTGCTAGCAGCCAATTGAGCTCCAAGGACAGGCTGTCCTCAATGTGCGAAGAGTTGAAGTCCTTAGGGACCTCAACCCAGACTGCCTCCTCCACCAATCCTCCATCTCCGACCAGGTACAACTCTCTATTCGATTTCTTCTATATTTCACCGAGCACACACTCATCTTCTCTGATCCCTAATCATCTCATAAGCTTCGCCAGACGCACCCACCTTCGACAACACTTCCGACCACCATCTCCCTTCTCCAGGACCTCCCTCCGCTCTGCCCCTTTTCTTCTCAGGTACGCTGGAGAAGATTCCATCCAAGCCTTCGCCTCCCTTCACTATATACCCTCCATTCATCTCACAACACTCCACATAGCATGCCTCAGCTATATCTAACTCTTGCATGTCCAAAGCTCCTCAATGGCTAGACGTTCCAAGGTTGCTCCATTCTCGGACCTCGCCTCCGGCGTAGCTCCATCGGCAGTTGCTTATAACCCTCCATGGATATCCTCCTCCGTCCGAGCTTCGTCTCCAGAGCTTTTGGGATCCTCATCAACCATCAGGGAAGCCAAATGAGCACGGAGGAGGAGAAGGGCCATAACCGGAGCTCCAAAAACGCTGCCTCTCCTACGGTCAAGGAAGACACACATGCGTCATTGGATGACGCCTCTCGGTGGACATCCAATGGTCGTGATCAAACCACATCACCTGCACGACCCTCCAGGCTCGAGTCACCCGAGCCATACATCAAGCCATCCTTCGAGCCGCATGAAGCAGCGTGGCCCGAGCCTCGCCACCTCCCGAGCCTGGCCCCTCACGTGCATGGCACATGAGGTGTTGGGTTAATTGCATTGAAGACCCTGGAGCTTTCAAATATTACATCTAGGTCCTCCAAGCGTGTGCCTCACTTGCGCGCCTAGGGTATTTTACAAGGAGGACCAAGCGGTTTTTGTTATTTGTAAATAGTTCCCTTCAGGGACCTATTTGCAATGATTATCTTTACTTTTTATACATTTTTATTACATTTATTTCCCTAGCACTGTTTTGATCATATCTTGAGTATTTTAACTCCAAATCTCATGATTTTGATTTCATTTTGATGACTTGTTTTATCCTCTATTTAATGGCATGTGAAATTTCATGTTATGACACTGAATTAAAAGGCTATATTTTTGCATGCTCAGTGTCTCTTACTTCTTATTTTAAGTTCCATTATTGATTCTTTAATGCTCAATTTGACTCTACAATTGAACCATAATTTGCTGCTCTTTGATTTGACATTCTGTAGGGTATATTTCTATATCTTCTTTTTCATGTTTGTCCTTTGCATTTCATCATGCATTATGTTTATCTCATTCTACTTTTGCATTTTAAAAAGCAAATAAAAATTGCATGCATAATTCTACTCCATACTCTTGCATCATTTTGTCCTTGCATTATTTTATCTACATATTATTTGCATCTGCATGAGGACTTAAGACTAGAAAATACTCACCCATTAATTAAACAATAATCTTCGATAAATAGATGAATAGGCTCGTGTCCCGGTGTTCGACCTTGGTATACTTGCCAAGTAAATTAACTTACACATATTCGAAAGTGTGGTTTTTGTTAAATCATTTTCACCACCTATTCTACAATAAAAGATGATCATTAATGTGGTGAAAATATGGTTTATCAAATGACGCCATTGTCGGGGACACTGCTCACCTTTATCACTTTGTCGAAATTCTATTGAATTATTTTGATGTGAATAATTTTAGGTCTTCTCATCGTGATTTTTGCATCATTCGTTGATTATTTTTCTTGATATTTTCTCTGAATATTTCTTTTGTGGCAGGGCCCATGGAGACCGAGGACGCGCGATCTACATGGAGGCATGGAGTTGGGAGCTCCCGCTACGAGGAGCTGCAAAAGAAAAACAAAAGGATTCAAGGAACTAAAGTCACCATTTCTTTCGTGCATTTGGTTATACAAAAAAATGTATCATTTGCATTTTTAGCGGTCCTCGTTCGAGGCTTACGTATGTAAAAAAAGATTAGATCACTCGATGATCTACCCCCCTCACACACACGTGCACACATCCATACCCGTATATTCACTTACCACCCCCCCCCCCATTTTCATCTTCATCGGTGAAAATTCACCACCCTACCCCCCATCTCCATGATATTCAGTTGTGTAAGTACACCCCCTAACCATAACCAATCACGGGCCCCAACCCAAATTCCAGATCCGTTATAAGTATAGGGGGATCCCGAATCAATAACCTTTCCTCCATCCGTCTTCTGATACTTAGGTCATTTTTGACCTAAGTATAGGGGGACCTTCTGAGTCAGTTCCACTATATCACCTTGTATTTAACTGGAGCTATGGCTTCATATCACTTGTGGTATGAGGACATATCAAAAGTTAGGTACAAGGAGGATATACCGTATATTACTGTACATATACTTTAGCCATAACTCGTATGTTAAATTTTTTGAAAACTTTTTGGGCTAAGGTTTAAGTTTACATGTGAACTGATTTTTGAAAATTTTTGTAAAAATCTTTTTAAAATTGAGGGATTAACTTTTTGTAAATAAAATTAACCTTTTTCAAAACTTCATAAAAATCTGAAAATAAAAATTTTTCTTTTGTAGAGACTCTAACTACTAGGCTTAAAAATGAGTAGCTACTCTTCAGTGAGGGAACTACGGTCTCCCTTAACAGAGTGGGTGGTTTAGAGGACTCTGTCTATGGCCCCGTCCTCAAGTAACACGGGTAGCCGTCTAACGGTTTGTAGTTACACCCATACTAGTTGGAAGTAGATGCAATTATTCATATGAGCTTGGACCAGTCATTATCTCTCTGAAGAATTAAAAGAAATTGAAAAATTAAAAATCATAAAAATTTGCAAAAGATAAAAAGCACAAAAATCCACTAACTCTGGAGTCGGTATTTTTCTAACACATTCACTGTCACTCAAGGCTTAAGGATTTGAAGAAATTGGATTTCTGAGATCTTGAGAGACTGAGTTAACCAGCCTTATTCATTAGGGTTTTGAACTTAATAATTCATACTTCCCTAGTTTGAAAGATTTGAGCGCTATATTGCACTCTTCATCTCTACCCTCTAAAGAATATGATCAGCACATCACTTTCACAACTGCATGATTGATGAGATGAGTTGAGTTATCACTTGAGGAACTAGGACATGTGATTTGAGTCTAGACCTGATTTAATGATTCTCAAGGATGGGATAAAGTCAAAGAAGGCTTCAAGAAACCTGAGTATCAGCAAAACCCTAGCCAGTATGTGAACAAGTTCACATGCTATCGTTTGATATATACCTATGTATTGGGGTATGACAAAACCTAATTAAATTGTTTATCAGTGTGCGCCAACTCTCGGTAAAAACAATGGAGCTAGCCAAACAATGAAATGAAAATTCGAGAGAAGTTCTCTCATACAAAGAAAAGTTCAATCATTACAATTACAAATTCAAAAGAGCTTCCACCAAAGGTGAGCGCTCCCAACCATTTCAAAGTTTCCACTTGGACCAAAAGCTATTAGGACCAAGGAGTCTGGCTATCACCAAAAAAATGCTCTGCTTCGTGTAGTGATACAAGTCTGGGTGTCAAAGGTATCTTAGATACTCAAAAGAGACACAACCCAGTGTACTCCTAGGAAAACAAGTGCAGACGACTCCAAATTCTCTTGACGGATACATTGACCAACAAAATAAAAATATACTGTGTTGAGTAATAAGGCACTCGAAAGGCCCCTTTCCAACTAGAGGGAGAGAAAAATATACACAATCGTATGCCCTCAATCATCTGGCCATCCATCTACACTTTCAAGTATGACAAACTAATGAGACGGTTGACTGAAGCAAGAACCATTTTATTCCCTAGTGTTGAGGATTAGGTCTAAAGGAGAGTTTCCTGGACTGGAACCTTGGGTGCCATCTCGACTTAACTCTCATGATTGCAGTACACTAATATTCATACCCTTATATTTTATGTACAAACCAAGAATCTGATAAATAGAGAAGGATTCCCTTTTACTAGAGCATGGTTGAGCCTAGAATTTTAGGATCACTCAAATTGAGGGTCTTCGACGAATTGAACCTTGAAAATTTCACATGCATTATCAGGAATTAATCCGACTCCTTCATTCTTTAGATGCTCGAGGACAAGCATAGTTTAAGTATAGGGGTATGATGAATCTCAGATGCATCATCGTAAAATCCATTTATTATTCTCCTAACTTAAACAATTCGATAAAAATCACAATTAAATCCTTATTATTAACTTCTATTATATCATAAATAATCTGTGTATAATTAGCCACTATTTTCTAACCATAATTTTATTGTATTTATTACTAACATTTTTTGTTTTCATATTTTATTAAAAACCCTAAAAATTAGATTAAATACTGTATATATTTGTTTTGGTTTTAAAAAGGAATTAAAATACAAAAAATATCAAAACCTTTAAAATTAAGTGTTTTTAAGTCTTAAAAATACTTGCAAAAATTCATCTTTGTGCAAATGAATTCTTTTGGATTTTTGACCAACATGAAACTTGTAGATCTCATCAAGATATACAATTTTTATGTTTTGACTTTTTCCTAATTCAACCTCCTACTTTTTCTTTTTTCTTTTTCTTTATTTTCGTATTTATTGATTTTTCTGGAGCGGTCATGTGGCGCTCTCTGGAGCTGCTACGTGACCGCCTCACCTTGCGCTACCCGCCACTTTCCTTGGCCAATGGATCCGCCTTTGGGTGCCTCCATCCTGGCCACTCTTTGGCGCCCTCTCCCTAGCCATCTGATTAGGTCCCCGCATTAGATCTCCACCATAGACCTCCGCTTTCATCAACACAGCTGGATGATCTTCCATCCAATGGCTATCTATCCTCCACGTCGCCTCTCTTTGCTCTACCTTTGGATCAGGCCACGCTTCCATCTCAACCCTTCACCTCCGCCCGCCATCTAGCCGTTCGATCTTCACATTCACACGCATCTGGACCACTCACCCTCTTTCATCTCCCATCCACTTGATCGGATCAGATCCAAACCACTCCTTCGCGCCTCGATATCAATCGTTGGATCACTCGATCCAATGACAAAGCTACCCTCTTCCTCCTCCACTCTCTCTTTGAGCGTTACTCCTTGCAACTCCGTCGTCCCCTCCATTTTTGGTTGTCACCTCTACTCCCCTCCCCTAGATTCAATGCTCCCTCCATGCAACCCCGACATATTTACCCTCGCCATTCCATCAATAACCCCTATCACCGCTCCATGCATTCACGATGACCATTATAATCAGTGCCACCACCACGTAACCGCCAGCCTCCTCCACCTACAAATAGTCGACCTTCGCCACTAATAGTCCCGGCCACCATTTTAAGGGCAACGACCCAACTATCCTCACCCCTCCGGTGACAGCGGAGGGGCGATTAATTGAGGCTATGACAACCTCTTTCCCAGGTGATGAACCACGGCGGTGACCACCGTGCATTGGCCGCTAGCAGCCAATCGAGCTCTGAGGATAGGCTGCCCTCGATGTGCGAAGACCCGAATCCTTAGGGACCTCAGCCCAGACCGCCTCCTCTGTTAATTCCTTCATCTCCGACTAGGTACAACTCTCCATACCTCTGTCTCCGATTTCTTCTATTTTTCCCTAAGCATACACTCATCTTTTTGATCCCTAATCATCTCATCACCTTTGCCAGACGCCCCCACCTTTGCCAACAGTTCCGACCACACTCTCCCTTCTCCAGGACCTCCCCCCGCTCTACCCCTTTTCTTCTCAGGCACGCTAGAGAAGATTCCATCTAGGGCTCCGCCTCCCTTTAGCAGATGCCCTCCATTCATCTCACAACACTCCACATAGCACGCCACGGCTACATCTAACTCCTACAGTCGAAAACTCCTCAATGACCGGACATTCCAAGGTGGCTCCATTCTTGGACCTCGCCTCTGATGTAGCTCCATCGACAACCGCTTCTGACCCTCCACGGATATCCTCCTCTATTCGAGCTTTGTCATCAGAGTTTCTAGGATCCTCATCAACCATTAGGGAAGCCAAATGACCACAGAGGAGAGGGGCCCTCGTCGGAGATCAAAAAATGCCGCCTCTCCTCCGGTCGAGGAAGACACACAGACGTCATTAGACGATGCCTCTCGACGGACATCCAATGACCATGATCAAGCCACATTGGCCGCACGACCCTCCAAGCTCGGGTAACCTGAGTCATACATCAAGCCATCCTCCGAGCCGTACGAAGCAACCACGTGGCCCGAGATTTTCCACCAAGCCTGGCCCCTCACGTGCATGTCACGTGAGGCGCTGGATTAATTACATTAAAGATGCTAGAGCTTTCAAATACTACATCTAGGTCCTCCAGGCACGGTTCTCATGTGCGCGCCTAGGGTATATTACAAGGAGGCCCAGGTAGTTCTTGTTATTTGTAAATAGGTCCCTCTTGGGACCTATTTGTAATATTTATCATTTTTATGCATTTTTATTACATTTATTCCCCTAACACTGTTTTGATCATATCTTGAGCATTTTAACTCTAAATCACATGATTTCAGTTTCATTTTGATGCTTGTATTATCCTCTATTTAATGGCATATGAAATTTTATGTTTTGACACTGAATTAAAAGGCTATATTTTTGTGTGCCTCTCTTACTTCTTATTTTAATGCCATTATTGATTCTTTAATGCTCGATTTGACTCTGAAATTGAACCATAATTTGTTGCTCATTGATTTGACATTCTGTAGGACATATTTGTATATCTTCTTTTGCATGTTTGTCCTTTGCATTTCATCATGCATTATGTTCATGTCATCCGACTTTTGCATCTTAAAAATCAAATAAAAATTGCATGCATCATTCTACTTTGTACTCTTGCATCATTTTATCCCTGCTTTATTTTATCTACATATTATTTACATCTGCATGAGGACTTAAGACTAGAAATTACTCACGCATTAATTAAACAATAATCTTTGATAAAAAGATGAAGAGGCTCATGTCCCTGTGTTTGACCTTAGTATACTTTCCAAGTTAATTAACTTCCACATATTCAAAAGTGTAGTTTTTGCTGAATCATTTTCACCACCTATACTACGATAAAAGACAACCATAATGTGGTGAAAATGCGGTTGATCACCTCCACCTTCCTTTTATGTCAGAGTCTCGTAACTCTGACTTTCTCCATTGTTTAAAAGTGATCCAGGGCTCGAGAGAACTTGGTTCCTTTACTAAACCTCTCCTGCATACTTCCCTCCGCCTCACCGTCACCATACCATCCATCAACTCCACCTCCCTCGCATCCCATCACTCCTCGAAGCTCCCCCTCCATCCTTATGCATAAATAAAGAGCTCTGCTCCCTTTTTTGAATTTGATCCTTCCTTAACCATCCGTTACCCCATAGGACCCTCTTGCATTGATGCTCCGGTGACAAAGAAGCTCCCAATCCTATCCACGAGGATTAGGGTGGTGAGGAATCGGTCCACCACCACAAGCTTCCCAGCTCTGATGGAGGTTCTCTTGCTCCTTGACTCCAATCAGGTGTAGCTGTTTCCGTAGCATTTTTCTATTGCATTTCAATTCCGCAAGTTAGTTTAGCCTTTAATTTTCGCATGTCGCCCATAGCTCAGATTAATTTAGAGATCTTAGGTTGGCTGGAGCTCCGACTATAGCTTAAAATACATTGTGATTATTCCTATTTCGACCCATCTTTTCACCCCTATTCCATTCCCTTCACCTTCTCCATTGAAGCCCTCATTTTCCACCTTGATTATGCAAGAATCAAGGTCTGTTGGAGCTTCTTCTTCCATCTCCGATCAGAGCTCCATCACCCTTTCATTCCCTTTCTATTTCAGCTTCAAGTTTGGTCGAGATGCTTTGCCGCGAGCCAAGGAGTAATTATGTGCAAGTGCCAAGATCTGGAAGGCACCTGGAGCGTGGAATCGACGCATGACATTTGCTCTAGGTCAAGAAGAACACGAAGGCCCCCATGTCCCCAATGATGGGACCCGAAAGCTATTAGAGGGCATCATAAGACACGGATAGAGCCCGAGAAGTTTTTTGTGTGGCCGATGTAGATACAACTCGCCAAAGATGCATGGAATCGATATTTGAAGATCAGGGAAGAATACCTTCTTCCCTATTCTTCGTGGTACCTTTAGGGTCGCACGATCAGGAACACGACCTAGATCTAATATAGGTCGTTCAATTCAAGGCAACGTGAAGTCCTCTGCCCATCGTTCGATGGACTAAAGATGCCACGTGGAGCAAATCCAAGCACCCAATCTATGCCTTTGTGGGGTAAAGTTATAAGTAACCCCCTTTATTTACTAAGTGATTCTGTAAATATTAATTGTAGTGAAAATATTTATGTAAAAAAATGTATCGAAGCCCCATACTTTATTAAATATTGCATACAGGTCGGTGCCAGGTCACCTCACGTAAACCCCTACGTAAGGCGGGCATTTTGCCGATACCCTTACGGTTTTGGTTATTTTTGTTTAGTCATGGAACCTGTTAAAATAGTGTAAACTTTCGGATTAATTTTCATGCAGACTCCTGACTTTATTTTTATTACAAAAATGTCCCTTCTAGGCTTGTAATTTTTATTTGCTTTTATGTTTTTAGTGATTAGCTTCTCTGCTCTATTACTTTTAGGCAAATGATGTAGATGATTAACATGATGCTTGTTTACATCATAATTTCTATTTAGAATTTTATTGCATTTTTCTATTTATTAAAAATAGAATAGGAGCTCTTTATCCCCTATTTATAGAGAAAAATACAAAATATAGAAAATCAATTTTAAAAATTCCAAAAAAATTAATTAGTATATACTACTATATATATTATATCTAGATCAAAAATCAAAAAAATATAAAAGAAAAACAATAAAATTGAAAAACCTTAAAAAATTTATAAAAATCACCAAAACTATACAAAAGTCCAAAAAATAGGTTTTTGTTCTATCTTATTATTTATATTATATACTATATTTAAAAATAGTTTTGGGAATTTTTGGACTATTTATCTATTTTTAGAACCCAAAATAATTCAACCTATTTATTATATTCCTTGTTTTGACAAATTAAATACCTTAAAAATACCTAAAAATTAGTAAAAATTATATAAATTACCAAAAAAAAGTTAAAAAACACAATAACATTATTTTATAATTTTTGACTATTTATAACTATATTTAAAAAATATAAGATCCTATATAAGCTATATATTATATATTACTCATACATATTATTATTACTATTATTCATTATAAATATTTAGTATATATATAAAACCTTTAAAAAAGGATTGTTCTTGTATATATTTCATATAATTTTACGTTTATTTATTATATATATCCTATATATTATTTATAACATGCTTATTACTATATCTTGACACATATATACATATTGCATCTTTAAAAACAAAATGAAACTAAAAATCGAAAAATTATAAAGCAAATTAAAATCTAAAAATTTAAAAATACAAAACATTAAAAACCCATAGAAATTAATTATAATGAAAAACCACAAAAAATAAAAAAAGCGGAAAAAATACAAAAATAATTGTTATTTATTATCATTAATTGACAATAATTACCATATCCCCATTGCTCCCTATGGTTCGACATTCTACATACTTATACACTATATGCGCATATTTTATATAGTTAAAATAAAAATAAATTTTGAATCACACATTTGCATTGAATTATCATACATTGTGGATTGATAGTCGATCTATTAGAATGGTTCAGGTATTGAGAGCTGGGAGAGGTGCCGATACATTGATTGATGTATCCGACTTGTCGGACACTGCAAGCCCTCCAAGACTGGATACTAGATACCTCGAGTCACTCGAATTATCAAATGGCGTCGTTACCGGGGGAGCAACGTAGGATAGGTTTAGTGTGCATATTTACCTACATATTTTTCTATCTTTAATTTCTTTTATAAATAATTGTCTATATATTTTTGACCACTTTCTTTCTTAAATTCTTTGTGGGGGCCCGCTACGCGAGGACGACTTTTAGGAAGTTGAGGCAGCCAAGCTTGGTGGAGATCAACTCCTTCTTCACGAGTCAGTAGGAGAGAGTGAGAAGAAGACGCGAAGATCATTTAGAGCAGCTTAGCAATAGTGTAGAATTTTTGTTTTATTTTATGAGAGAGACACTTTTATTTTTCCATTATTAATTTGTAATAGTACATGTACCCAAGGACTTTTGGACACTTGAACTCTCGCGAGCCTATTTTACTAAGTTTCTGTTTACTTGGGGGCCCACTCGATTTTCATCGCATTTTCTTTGCTATCTACTTTTTTCTCCCTATATTCCACTTATTTTTATTTGTTTCCTGTGTTTTGAGTTTTCTGCCTTTCTTTTCTCTATTTTATGTGAATGAGCCTTAGGTTTTTAGGAACTACTTGATCGAGTAATCTCGGTCCAATCACCTAGTATCTACATGTGTCTATAGTTCTACATTTGGACTTAGATCAAACTTAACATGTTCTTCATGATAATAACAATTTCTGCTTAGGGTGATTTCATCGCTTGCATACAACATGTAGTATAGATTTAAATTCCTTGTCTTGCATCCCGCATGGAGAGAGCTGGGAAGCACTATCAATCTTCTATCTGAGCATGCATAATTTAGACACAAGGGTGAGATTTCCATCCTAGTACCACTTGAACAACTTTTCCATCTTCTCTCCCAATTTTGTATCACTGAGGATTTAAAGAAAATATAAAAATCATTAGGTGAATTATTTCAGAAAAATACTCAAAAAGTGAAAATAAAAATTATAACAAGGGATTGTTTAATAAAATTTGACTAATTAAAATTTGTAACAGACTTCATTATATTGGGTTCATAAAGCCTACATTGCTTCAGGTACATTCTAGACTGAGAGAGGCACAACTCATAAAGATTAAAGCCAAAACCCAGATCATGGTTGCCTTGATTATCACCTGGGCTCAGTGAAGTACTGATGCTTCTATCATACACAAGTGAATAGGGCTTCATCTACTCGCAGACTTAATCTAAAGTATTGAGCATAGGCCACGCCCTCACAGGGTGCCCGTCTCATCGTTCCACATTCGAGTACCACTCAAGAGGTAAGTATTTAGATTCGCCACTATCGTCTTCCCCAACTCTATTTCTTTGGCTGAGTAGCTGGCCCAGGATGGATATCAATGATCTAAAAAAGTGCAGAATACAGTTACAAGGAGGTGGGAAGTACGTGACACTTTTTTAGAAGTACTCTCTCTCCTATAGGGCTAGCCTCTAAGGACTTGCTAAAGATTGATTGAATAAAATAAAATTGAAAAGATAAAAATATCCAAATTCTTACGGCTTCACATTGTGTTGGGTTGGTGAATCCATTTGCTTTGTTTTTGTTTGAATTAGATTTAGGTCAAAGATCCAATCCTGCGCACTTGCATCCTTTTTCATTTCATCTATTTCATTTATTTTTTTCCTTTCTCATTGTGAACCTTCTACTGTTTTCCTCTTCATTTCATACGTTGTTCATCACCGTATTCCATTCCTAATCTATTCTGCTTATATCCTAAGATGTCTACTCATGGATGGCTTAGTCAAAACCCCACCAGCAACTACATCGATTCCATGAATTCCAACATCTTCAATAATTCGAGGCGATTCCTGAGAGTCCTATTCATACATTGTGAACTGATCTCCATACTTCTTGACTTCGTGTCATTTCTCAATAAACCAGGATCACTCTTATCTTGACATTTACCCCTTGTGGATGGAGATCATTTTTAGTTCATATCAAGTTCATTCACATCTATCCGGAATTGACTTTAATTCTAGATCCATCCTTTCATCTGGTGCCAACGATTTTTAGTCTGAACGTGATGCTTCTTATTATGCAGAACTGAACCTAGATCCCGTGTAGATAAATTACTATGAGTCTGATTCAGAGATAGCTCCTCAAGTGAAAGGAAAGGGACCACAAAAACCGAACCAGGGACTGCAGTCAAATCAGAATACAATGAATGCTCAATTGCTAGCTTCCATTCACTCTTCCAGCAACAACTAACTAATCAGGCTCTTGCTCAGGTCACCTTTTAGGACATTCTCAATGACCCGAGGGGAGAGAGAGAGAGAATAGGCGAGCGAGAGGAGGAAAGAATGAAGATGAATAAGGAGATGGACCACGTGGAGGACCAACAGATGAGCTGAGAAGAGAGGCTCACAAACCCACACTCAATGATACATACAATATTGGCTCTGGCCAGATGGTCGAATGGATACAAATTCTTGTAGTCCATGGACACTTTGAGCTCAAGCTCCAACTCTTGTATCTTCTTCCCTATTTCCATGTAAACACCAACAAAGAGCCCTATACCCATCTCCAGCAATTTTCTCGCATCTGCCGCACCACTCACTACCCTAGCATTCTGTTAGGTGTAGTCAAAATGACCACATTCCCCTTTAGTATTCAAGATAAGGCTTTGTATTGGATTAATCATTTGGGGAAGGTCGTGATGACCTAAGAGGAACGGAAGTCTGCATTCCTCTATAAATTCTACCCTCTTGGTTGTCTCAACCAGATGCGAGATATGATTTCTAACTTCTCTTAGGGACCGCACAAGTTCATTCATGAAGGATGGGAGAGGTTTAAAGATTTATAAGAGAAGTGCGCCCGGCATGACATTCATCGGACCGTCTCGGTCCAACACTTCTTTGGGGGCCTCACTCAAGAAAGCCAGAGGCTTGTTGATGGTATGTGTGGCCGATCCAGCTTCAACAAGGATGAGGATGTTGTCTGGTAGATATTTGAAGAAATGGTCAAAGGAGAGGTTGCATTATCCCCATCCTTTGCATATCAAAGACAACCATAGATCCACTACAAGTCCGTCAATATGGCAGCATCACATGAAGCAGACGTGGATGAGAGCTCCAACCTCAACATCATCGTGAGCCACCTGTCCAAGGTTGATATTATCGATAAATGATCACATGATCTCGAGAAATTATCTGTGATCGAACAAAGAAACCATCATTGAGATAAGCTGGATCGGATCACCAAGCAATTGGAGCTGCTGGTCAGCACCATTAATGTTGTGCAGTTTGTGAGTCTGACAGCCGCAACTCCAACTGAGCCGAAAGAGCCATCATCGCCACACCAGCCTCAACCAAGTTCATGGAAGCCCCAAGTCCAACACATATACTACGTGAAGGATCCTGACTAGACACCTCTGTAGCTGTCGCAATAACTCGTTGTCCACCAACCAGAGCTCCATCCCCCATCATCTTATGATCAATTTTCCCACCACGCCCAAATCCAAGAAGTGAATGACATCTGAAATAATGATGCATAATCAGCATGTCTAGGTGGACAGGAACATGACTAGTCCTCTACTATTAGGCCGTATCACTAGCCCTCTAGTGGGAGGTTTTTCCAGCACCAGCCTCTGCAGAACCAGTCTCCACCATATCTGAATATATGGAGATATAATCAGAGTTACCAACAACCCACATACTATCAGTACCAACCGCATCATAACTACGAGGCTGCTCAACATCACAAGTACCTCCCTCCTCCTCAATTTCAGCAGCAGCAACCTCCTCCTTATTACAATCATCAAGCTTCCCATTCGCAGCCTCAGCAGAATTATCACTCCCATGGTGGTCAGTACGCTAAAACTAAGGCAGATCCAGTGAACTCAGCTCTAAATTAATTGGCTCAGCTAGTCAAAGGCCTAGTAGAGATCAACCATAAGCTTGGTGACCTCACTTCCACGAAGACTCCTATTCCAGTGCAGGTAGAGGTCAACCCCAATAACTTCAAAAGAAAAGAGCATGCAGTTTGTGATGAGCTATCCACTCCCATAAAGTCAAGTATTTCAGATTTTGTTTTATCTAATGTTGTGACTCTCAGGAACAATAGAACATTGCAACCGTCTACCGCACAGAAGGGGAAGAATAAAACATCTTCTGTCGAATCATCTTCTGCATCAGCCGGAGCAGCAACAGAGCCGGGTGAGGAAGAAGATGATGGAGGAGCAGCACTAGTCTACCATCACCACCATCAAGAGAAAATCCAAAAAATCAGCAAACAAAAAATCTCCAAAAAGAAAATAAGAGCAAAATCTGAGATGGAACAACCCATTGGGAGTCAACACTAACAACAACCCTAGAGTCGACTACTGAAGCTGAAGCTCCTGTTGATATTTTTTTACCTGTTTTGAATGGGTACTCTTCTTCTAGTTCCTCATTTGTAAATAATGATGTAACTAAAAACAATGCATTTCCTTTTGTGAATATTCCTTTTTCATATGCAATGAAAAATTCCAAAAAATAAGAATAAAAATAAAAAGGCATTGTCAGACCCTGTTGTTGTGGAGATTATTGAAAATCTTGTTTTAAATATAACATTGATGAATGCCATGGAATACATAACAACTGTAAAGAAAGTTGGAAAGAGGCATGTACCTCGAAGTGTCCAAGCCGCAGGAACAAACATAGTAGAGGAGAAAAGTACACCCTAATCATGGCCACAATGAATGCTATCAATGATCTCCCATATAAAAAGAAAGATAAGGGAGCATCCTTAATCAGATGCTAGATTTTTGACCAGACTTTTGAGCGAACTCTGCTTGATAGCGACTCTTTATAAACCATGCCATCCTCATTGCTTAAAGAATTCATGCCAGGACCGCTTAAGCCTACTCGTATGATCCTTCAGCTCACTAATAGATCCATCAAGTGGCCCAAAGATTTACTAGAGGATGTTATCATAATTGTGCAGGACATGTACTTTCTAGTGGATTTTGTCATCCTAGATATGGACTGTCCTATACCATTGCTCCAGATTCCCATCGTTCTTGGTCGACCATTCCTTCAAACTACCAAACCAGTCGCGAACTATGGATCTGGAAAGATTACATTTTGCTCCTACAGTGACCAAGTCACCATGGACATGATCGACGAGCCAAAAGTCACATATGATGGAGGGAGAGCAGAGCCAGCTGACGACTATGATATTGTTGATATCAGTGATAACAAATTTCTTTGAATGATATTATGACACATGAAATCCTATATTCAAAGGAGGACATGGAAAGCATAGTCGATCCATGCTCAATTGTCATTTGAGAGAGATTCGGAATCGCTGATCTTCTTATTTGAAGATTCATGCCAAACTGATCACGAAGAATTCGTTGCATATGTTCGATACATTTTTATCAGAGCCAGTGGTGACGGAGGTAGAAAACACCTCACTGAATTCAGCAGACCATTCACCTACCCGCACAATATCTGAAGTGCCCACAGAGTAGACTCTACAATTACATGAACTCAAATAACTCCCGACAGGCCTGAAGTATGCTTTCCTTACAGGTGAAGAACATATATATCCGATCATCATTAGCAGCAGGCTGACCCCAGATCAAAAATTCAACTTCTCGAGGTTCTAGAGAAGAATCGTAAGGTACTTGGTTGGAAAGTTTCAGATCTTTGAGGGATAAATTCGACCTTATGTTCACACCACATATATCTTGAAGATGACTACAATTCGTCCCATGAATTTCTCTACAGATTAAACCCTAATCTCTGGGACGTAGTGATGAAGGAAATTACGAAGTGGTGTGAAGCATGTTTCATTTATACCTTTTCCATCTCAAAATGGGTTAGACTCCTTCATGTAGTTCCAAAGAAATCAGGGATCCCCGTGGTTACAAATGACCAAGGAGAGGATATTTCTACTCGAGTACCAATATCATGGCACGTCTGTGTTGATTACTGCCGCATAAATGCAACAACGAAGAAGGACCACTTTCCTCTACCATTCATTGAATATGTGCTTGACAGATTGGGCATAAAGGAGTTCTTCTGTTTCTTAGATGGGTACTTCGGGTACAACTAGGTGGTGATCGTCCTTGAGGAGCAAGAGAAAACGACACTCACCTACCCATTCGACACATATATCTTTCAAAGAATGCCCTTTAGATTATACAATGCTCCTGCCACATTCCAAAGGTGTATGCATGCCGTCTTTATCGACATGGTCGGGAGTTTTTTCAAAGATTTCATGGATGATTTCTTAGTCTATGGTGACAGTTTCGATTCATGTCTTATACACCTAAACAGAGTACTACAAAAGTGTCGTGAAGTGAATTTGGCCTTATCATGGGGAAAAGATCCACTTCATGGTCACATAAGGTATTATGCTAGGACACATCGTTTCCAAGTGAGGCATGGAAGTCAACTTGACGAAGGTGGGTGTCACTGCCAAACTTGAGCCACCTCGAAATGTGAAGAATGTGAGGTCAATTCTGTGGCATGTTGGTTTTTACCAAAGATTTATCAAAGACTTCACCAAATTTTCCTGACCTCTTACAAGGCTTCTATGTAAGGAGATCGAGTTCATTGTCGATGAAAAGTTTCTCCAATCATTTTATCAGTTGAAAGATCTTGCCACTCAGGCACTAATCCTACAACCACCCGATTGGTTTCTCCCATTTGAGATCATGACATACACATCAGATTTTGCAGTTGGGGTTGTATAAGGACAAAGAAAATATAAGTTTCCCTATGCCATTCACTATGCCAGCAAGACATTGAATGCAGCACAGAGAAATTATACAGTTATCGAGAAAAAACTTCTTGTAGTTGTTTTCACTTCAGAGAAATACAGATCCTCCCTTCTAGGATCTAAAGTCATTATTTTCACTGACCACTCTACTATCAGATACCTGCAGTAGAAGAAGGATGCAAAATCATGCTTATCGGATGGATCCTTCTTCTCCAAGAATTTGACTTGGAAATTAGAGATAAGCCTGGAGTTCGGAACATGGTAGCAGCTCACTTATCTAGAATTGAAAGCCAAGATACTCAATTGAGCAGTGCACTGATCATAGAGACCTTCCCTGATGAATCCATTCTCAGTATTGTGTCTCTCCATTGATATGCCTATATTGTGAACAACCTCGTCTCTGAGGTAGTTCCATAAGATTGGGTGAGAATCAAGAAGGACAAATTTATGTCTAGCATCCATTTTTACCAATGGGAAGATCCATACTTGTTCAGGGAAGGAGAAGATTGTATTTGGCATCAGTGTACTCCTCAAGAGGAGTACACAAATGTCCTCGAGCACTGCCATTCTGGAATCTGGTGGACACCATTCTGGAAGTAGAATGACAACGAAGATAATACAATGTAGCCTCTGGTGGCCCATACTATTCAAGGATTCTACAACATAGGTCAAAGGCTGCGCTGATTGTTTAAAAAATGGGAAAACCCTTGGTGTTAAAGATTCTATGACCCTCAAATTCATTCAGATATTTGATTTGTTCGATGTATAGGTGATGACTAGAGGTTTTATGAGGGTCTAGAGTAATCCGCACAAGGCGGGATCACAATGTCGCTGAGGCGACCGCTCAAGAAACCTCGTATCGATCAACAATTAACCCACAATAAATGTATGCAATGAATATCCAAAAATGTGGAGTTAAAATTTATTATAACTCTACATGCAAATGTGTATAGGTGTAAGCATAGGTAGAGGTCGAACACTGGGAGGCGAATGGTTGTATGTCATGTATCATTCAATTATTCAATCATTGGTTCATGTCCTTTTATTGTTTTAGTGGGTTTTGGATTTTGTAATTTTTTTTATATTTTTGGTTTTTGTAATTTTTATTTTTTTATATTTTATATATTATTTTTTTTATATTTTCTTTTAATATTTTTAATTATATAATATAAATAGATAAATATATATATAAGACATATATATGTAAAGAGATATATATATATAAGTAGAGAGAGAGAAGTACTATAGTCTATAGATATATATATATGTATACTTAAAAGATATATATAGATACAATTTTTTTGGCTTTTTAATATTTTTCTAAATTTTTTGTTATTTTCCTGAAATATTTCTAATTTTTATGTATTTTTAAATTCAAACATGTCCACAATATAAGACTAATTAAATAGCCGTATATATGTTGGGTTTTAAAAATACAAAATAAACTCCAAAAATTCCCAAATTAATTTTAATATATTAATAATAATATATAGATAATTATAAAAGAGAAAACTATATTTTTGGTGTTTTTTTAAGGATTTTTCTATTTTTTTGTTGGATTTTGGAGCTTTCTGATTTTTTTAATTTTCTTTTTCATATTTTTAGGGTTTTTCAATTTCTAGACTCTCTATATATATATAATTATACCATGTATAATTTTTTTTTGAAATTTTTCAAAATCATTTTCTAATTTTTTTGTATTTTATAAATTAGACAGCACAAAAATGGCTCCTATTTCATTTTTAATAATTAGGAAAGATGCAAAAAATGCGAAATAAAATGTTGGTGTAAACTAACATGGCATGGAGCACCTATCCTAATTTTTGTGGATTTTTAGAAGCCTTCTAGGTATTTTTAATAAATATATAAAGAGACAAAAATAAAACTGCCTGGCAGGGGTATTTTTGCAAATAAAACAAGTTACAGGGGCATCAGTGCAAAAATACAACAGAAATAAACATTTATTTTAATTTTTAGAACTATTCTACAATATACAAAAACCGCCAGGGTATAACTGCAAAATTTCACGCGCCTCACGTGGGACTGCACGTGAGGCACGGAAGGACCTAAATGTAATTCTAATTAAGTCAGGGTCCTATCTGCAAAATTTACAATTTATTTATAACGTGCTAATTTATTTACAGGACCAAAAATGAAATACAAAAAACTAACGGGGCAGAATATGCAAATTACCCCCAACGTGGCGCTGATAAACGGCTGGATGCGAGTCACTAACACACGTGGCGCCTCCACGTGCGCCGATGCCGGTTCGCCGATGGAGCGCTAGGATTAGATCTCGCGTGAGATCTGACGGTCGCTGCTTCGCTCCATCGGACGGCTGCTGATCTATCTGGGCCTTCGTCTTCATCCAACGGCTGATAGGACGCGTGGAAGAACAGGGAAGAAGACTCGCCGGGGCGAGCTTCCTCCACCTCGATCTCGCTCTCCGGCCGACCATAGCTGCTCCTGGTGGTCCCATTCGCTTCCTGGAAGGTGTCTCTAGCTGCTGGAGGGGTCGGATCGTCCGAAGGCACACCGGAGCGGCACCACGAGCTCGAAGAAGAAGCGGCGCTCCAGGTACCTCTGCCCGCATGGAAAATGTCTCCTGGTGCCTTTCTTCGCACCCAACCTGCACAGGAATGTAGAGGGGCTCGAGGTCGTTCTCCTCGACCCGGGGTTTGAAGCTGGGAGCATAAAAATGACGGGGGTGACGATGCTCCGGCGAAGCGGTGGAGGCGAGCATCGATTCGCGGAACCAAGGGGGCTCCGGTTGGTAGGGATTGACTGGAAGATGGAGAAAGTGGTGGGGAGTGAAATGGGGGCGAAAGCGAGTCGAGAACTGGTCGGGAACACAGTGAAAAGCTCGCCGGAGCGGAGCTCCGGCGAACTACGAAACAACTAAATTACGCTAACCTACGAATCAAAATGCAAAATAAATGACGGAAATGAAATGCTGATATAAAAATCTACCTAGAAAGATAAATGCGCAGCTCTTATACCTGGAGGAACTCCAGGGAGCAGGGTGGCTGCCGGAGCGCCACCATGGGTGCAACCTCCGCCTCTCCGATCGATTCAAAGTGCTGGCGAGCTCCTCCTGTCACCAGGAGCATCACCGGGACCGAATTCTGGGAAGGGAATGGCTGAAAAGCTGACCAAATTTGGCGAGGGAGGCGGTGGTTCCTTATTTATAGACAGGGGGAGCACCCTTATTGACCAGGCCGTAGCCGGCGATGCAATCTATGTACACAAGATCTAAACGATCGGCGGGAATCACGGATGAAAGGAGAACAAATCTCATGAAATGACTGTGGGCGATTGATCACTGAGCCACGCAGGAAAAAGGCAAGAAAAGAGGGGAAAAGACAGTTCGCGTCAACTCAGGCGCCTGGAGGCGCAGTTGACCGACCGGTCAACAAACGCCAGAACCTGATTGGTCCACGTCAATCAGAAATTGACCTATTTATTTAACGTATTAAATGAATTAATTAGAATTTTCTTATAAAATAAAAAATGTTCATAAATTAATGTAGTATTTATTTATAATTTTTATTTATTTTTTTGAATTATTTTATTACGGTTTTATTAAAATATGGTATTTATAAGTATATTTATATACATTTATTTTTATTTTGTTTATTTTATTTTATTATTGTATTTTCTTATTTTATAAATTTGTAACTTATTTTGGTAAGTATAAGTGTATTTTTATTTAATTTTTATTAGTTTCTTTACATAAATATGTATATGTATATGTAAGTATACTTATAGGTACTTTACCTATATATTATATATGTTTTATTTATTTAATGAATTTTATGTGTTTTTATTATGGATTTGTATTTTTAATAAGATATATATAATATATACCTTGTTACAAAAATATTAAATGAATAAAGAATCAAAGAATAACAATCCCTTTTATTTATGTACATTAGGTAGCATAGGTATTTTGTCTATGTATACATAGACTTATTTTATTTTACAAATTCTTTTTGGTTTTCTTTTAGTTTTATTATGTACATGCATTATATACATTATTTACAAGATTCTAAAAATATGAATTTATAAAAATAATGAATATTGAATAAAATGAATATTTTAATCAGGTATTATGTACAAGAAGGGCCAAAAACCTAACTTTCACAGATGGACTCCAAAAATTATGAAACTAATTTTATAAAATAGTTTATGAAATGCTATATACAATTAAAGGTGAGTTTGGGTGATTTGGAGTTTTTATTTGCAAGATATGGGTCTGTGAAGTTGAGATTTTTGCTTATTATTTTGTGCATAAAATGTACACTGAGTCTTATTTTTATACAAACTCAATTTTGTAATTTTATTTATATTTTTATCTACAACTTTTATGAACAAAGTTTCTTTATTTGATGAATAAATAATTATGTAAAAAATAGGTGTCAAAAATGCATAAATGGATGAATAAATAAATGAGGTATTTATTGTATTATTGGCCCTTATCTCCCCCTACTTTATTCCTTGTCGACCAAGTCCATGCTGGCCTTGGTCTCGGGGTTAGGGTCATAAAATATTTGCAATATTTTATTCCTTTTTCTTTTCTTCTCTTTATTCTATAATTTTGGCATTAAAAACCTTATTTAATGTACAATAAATACAAGAACAATGAATGCTATTATATACAAATTAATGCTATTTTCATGCATCTGCTGGGGTTTTTAAGGCCAAAATGATAGAATAAAGGTGATGAAATGGAGATTCATCACCCCCCTATACTTGCCTTTGCTAGTCCTAGCAAATACTTATGCAATAAGTACAAAAAGAACAAAGAATAAGAAGAAAAGAAAAAGCAAAAATAAAGAATTTAAAGAATAAATTGAATTGATCATGATTATTAAACTCATCTGTACAAAATCAAAGTTTGGAGCTGAAGTTAGACCTTGGTGTGAAAGTGTGTGTGGAACCTAGTAGGGAACCAAATCTAAAACACAACAGCCTCTGAGAGTCACAGAACTCGGTTCAAATCACCTCAATAGCCAGGTCAGAACTAGCCTACATCATACGCAAACCCTTATGACTATGAAGCTGACTTGTACAGTGTAAGTGATAGTGGCTCTCCCCAACCGAAATGACAAAGAGACTGACTTCTCCAGAATGACAACCCAATGATTCCCTAATCCAACAGCTCTTTCCTCGAGGAGCGGGGTATTCCCTTCTAAGTTCAAGTGGCATCCAACTCAAGAGGAGGGGTAAAGAAAAGAATGGACGGTAGCCAGTGTAGCTACCTATCCTAGGATGCAAGACCAGTGTAGTCAAGTCATCCAGCTGCAGGCTCACATGGTATAACTTTGATGCTCAAGCTTGCTTATTTTCTATACAACATATATACATACTCCGGCAGGCACTTTATTTTTTTATTTTACAAGCCTGTCCACTTTTTTGGAGTTTTCCTTTTTAATCTTTTTTTTCTCTTTTTTTTCAACATACTATTTACAGCAGCATTTACATAAAGAGTTTTTCCTCTTGAGCCAGAAGACTATCCCTCTTTTGAAGCATTATTGCAACCCACACTCTCCTGTCGTTAGACCTCATGGCGATTGGACCAGGTTGGGGTGCACATCCCTCCCTAGAGGAGGACGAATGTTTCCACCCGTGTGCGTCTCAGACTGGCAAATCCAACCCCCTCACCACTCCAACTGAGTTGAGCCAAGTGAAAGGTGCAAGTGTCCAAGTTAGGTCACGGTCGACAAGAGTCATACGTGTGTTTCGAAAAGTTCTAGTTAGTCCACTGAGGTGACTTGAACCCAGCCCTGATTTCTCAAAGAATTAAGTCTGAATAGACCTGAAGTACCTTAGACCTAGTTCCCATAAGGTTCCAGTGCAGTTAGGTGCAGTAAGGTCCAACCAAGCTCCAATCTTCGACTTTATTGGACTAGTTCAATCATCAAGCTCAATCAAAGAAGATGAATGCAATGCAAATGCTATTTACAAATATGCAAAGAATATTGCAATTTTTCAAAGAATTTGAAAACAAAGAGAAGAATTTTTACACAAAGAATTTTTGCAAATAAAATAATTTTGGCACTCAAAGTATAAAGTATGTACAACTATTTACGCGGGCGTGCCACTTTATTTTACAAGAATTAAGAATTTAAAATTTAATTTTTATATATAGGTATATATGTACACTTATTAAATAATTTTGTTTATTTTTATTTTTATTTAGTTATTTATTATATGTGACTATTCCTCAAACTTATTTGACACAAATTTTCCAAATAATTTTTGAAAACTATAGTCCAAAATAATTTTTACAATCATCTTTACAAACATGTACACACATTTTGAAAAATCATTTTGCAAACAGTATATATAGATTTTCAAAATATTTTTACAACCATTTTTCAAACTATTTGCAAATCATTTTTCAAACATTTTATTTCACACAAAGAAAATAAATTTCTACAAACCATACATTTTTACAAAGGTTGAAAACATGTAACAAAATGCTTTCAAAATAGTTTTCAATAAATGTTCACAATACTTTTCACACTATTTTTCAAACATTTTGCAAAAAAACATTTTCACCTGATTTATTAATCAGTATATACAAAAAGAATTTGAGGAATACTCCCATCTTTTTATTAAGGATTTTTAATGAATTTAAAGAATTATTAGCCATATTATTACGAAAGTACGAGTTATGGCTAAAGTATATACATAGTATATACGACCCCCCTATACTTAGCTTGAGCTATGTCCTCATAGATCGAAAATAAAAGAGAAGACATAACTCGTACTGAGTATAGACAAGTCTAAAAATATATGAATAAGAAATGAACGAATGAGAAGTTGACCGTCCCCCCTATACTTAGGATCAAGTAATCCTAAGTATAGACTGTACACAAAGCAGGGAGGGTCAAGGGTGGGAATAAACAGCTGAACAAATCATGGGTGCACCCCCCTATACTTAGGACAAAGTACGTCCTAAGTACAGAAAACTGACACAAAGGGGCGACACCTTTTATTTAGATACAGAAGATAGGAAAGGAAAAGAAGAAAAGAAGAAAAGATAGATACAGATTGATAAAAAGATCGTGAAGAATATACACATCACTCCCCCTATACTTAGGGTGAGATATCCCTAAGTATAGGAAAGAAACAGGAGTGATGAAAAATGTGCAAGGAAAGAACAACTCGGTGTGTGCCCCCCTATACTTAGGACAAGGTACGTCCTAAGTGTAGGCACAAAGATATTGCGATAAATCTGGGCACACATAACATGCGGGAAAAAGAATGAAAAAGGCACACATATATACAAGCGGTGAAAAACTGGTGAAGTACAGGACGGTATCTGGTAAGCGACTACCGTGCTCTCGTCGTCGTCTCCCTGTGAGAACGAGGACGCAGTCAGGAGGTGCAAAGACACCCTGATATACAGTCAAGTGGGTGTCAGCTACCGGGGACAACAGGTTAGAAAGTAAAGATATCCGGTCCGGTAGCATGAAGCAGATGAACGGCTCATATGGTCATCATGGGAGAATATAGCCGATACCGTAAAACCGGGAGGAGGAAAGAGCAGTACAGACTCCTCCGGTTAATCATGGTCTCAGATAGATCGGAAATAAAGCATATGAGACTGTGTGATGCACGGTGGTGATATAGTCTGAAAGTTACAAGAATACGCCGAACAACACAATACATGGCTCACTCCTGCGAGGGTCCTCAAGGTGAGAAAAATCAGAGAATAATCAGTGTACTCGGCTCCGTGTTCCAACAGAAAGGAGACACAACCAGGGAGGAGACCGAGTATACAAATCAGAAGACCCGGCTTCGTGCTCCACCAACTGGAGACACCAGAAATGAAGCCGAGTGCCTAGAAAATGATGTACTCTCCCGCAGAAAACCCTCGGGGAGTAGTACATGCTAGTCAGTGAAAAATCAGAACAGAAGCTCACCCTTGCGAGGGTCGTCAAGGAGAGCGGGCTCAAAGGAGCCTGATCCATCAGACGGATCACAGATACGGTCTCGGTAGACGATAGATCGGCTACCAGTAGAAGAGACCGACAAATCTAGAAATTGTGGCAGCGTCCCGCAGATAACCCTCGGGGAACGTGCTGCCAGCTAGGCATAAAAATAGAAAATATCAGAAGCTCAGCCTTACGAGGACCGTCAAGGCAAGCAGACTCAAAGGAGTCTAATCAGATGGCTCCCATGATCCATAGATCGGATAAGCAACTCAAGATGGGACCAAAAATCAGATATATATCAGACGACTCGGTTCCGTGCTCCGCAGATCAGAGACACAGGCAGCAGTGGGAACCGAGCGTAAAGTGAGTGTCACAGTCTCTCGCAGATAGTCCTCGGAGAGCTATGAACTAGGCATGGAATAATCAGAAAAGTGGAGCTCTGCCTTGCGAGGACCGTCAAGGAGAGCAGACTCAGATGAGTCTAGTACATTGGCCCCGTGTACCGACAGGTCAGGTACACAATCACCTGGGGAGGCCAATCAAGCATATCATCTGACTCGGTTTCAGGTCCCATCACAATGGCGACCCAAGCAGTGAATGAAACCGCAGTCCTAGAAATTGTCGCATTCTCCCGCAGATAGTCCTCGGGGAGCAATGCGAGCTATATCAATGTAGGTCATGGGAATGCTGGCAAGTCATCTCAGGTCCTCAAATAGCAATAAATCCTTCAATCATTTGGAGGGCATAAGATCATGGGAGGGAGAAAATAATCATGTCATTCACCAAACATCCCTTGGGTCAATCCAGTCAGCTGAGATGGCACAAAAAATAGTCAGGAATCCTCTAAGTGCCAGGGTGGATCAGAGACTCAGGAGATTAAGGATGGGTCAATCAAGAAAATGAGAGATCATGTAGGATTCGCACACCCTTATCAAGAAGTCCAAATTAGAATAATCAGTCATTCCTCAAAACCAAGATGGGTGGAACCTCAAAGAGGTAGATCAATCAATGCTCATGAAATCTTCATCGAGTCATCGCATCACATCACATCCTTAATCCGGTGTGCGAGAACTAAAATTCCTCAATAATGCATCACACCTATGCTCTGTGCATCAGCAAAAATCCTCAAGAAGCCCATATGCATGTATCAAAAACAAATCCACCAAACCAATCTCAGCAACCTCAACATCATAGGTCCGACTTACACTAATAATCTGTATAAATAGTCCTCGATGCGAGCCTTATATATGCACAGCATTCCCGGGTAAAGGGAGAGATGATACGGGGGACACGAGGAAGATGAATAAGAAGGGTACACAAAGGGGTGGAGAAGCTGATTGAGCGGGCGTGCCAATATCATGGGTGGTAGAAAGGTGATACAGAGGGAACGAGGAGGGCGGGTGAGAAGATCGGTACATAGACAAAATTAGGTGTTCCACACAAGACGGGAACACCGTCAAAATTGCGGTCCGAAGAGCGGTCTCTCCTCGAACCAGAGAAGATGGTACGATGGATACATAGAAGATGGTGAAGAAGCGGGAAACAAAAGACTTGGCGAAGAATGATTGAGCTCAAGCGCCAATATCACGACTCGATGCAAAATGAAGAGAGATATGTATAAGAGAGGTAGAGAGACTCAAAGATGAAAAATGCATGACTCACACGGACGGGACCGACTACTCTAATAATGAATGGAAAACACAATGGACTCCAAGTCACAAACAAGGCACAAGGCAAACCCCCAATTCACCTACTCAACACAGTGAAGACCGTCAGGTGACGGTCATTTATCTTTTCGATTTTTAGAGTTAGGTGAGATCACAAAAATTGTACAATCACTTAGGAGGCTCTGATGGGATTTGGGCTCTATTCCTTAGTGTGTACATAAGCAATTTAAAACACATACAATGAGGGGGTTGCTCTCCCCAAGGCAAGGAAGTCCATTACATTTTATTTTTAGGTCAAATAGAGTTAACAGTCCCGATTTTATTAAAGTTGTCACTTTTTTGGGTATTTTCAATGCACGTGCCTATCGAGGTTCCAATTTCCCTTAAGCATCTTAGGTTGGCAAAAACAGAGGGAGAAGATCGGAGAAGCCATGCAAGTCGGAAAACGATGATGCATGCCAAGTAAGAAGACTTACAGTGCCTCCCAGCTCTCTCCATGCGGGATGCATAACAGAATTTGAAACCTATGCTATATGCAAATGCAAACCGAAGAAATCGCCCTAGGTTCAGGAATTGCTATTATCGTGAAGCACCACAAGTCGCTCATTCATCTCTAGCCTCAAAAAGTCCGGTCTTGGCTCACCCCTCCTCTGTACTCAACACACTTGAGCTTAGGAGAAAGCGCTTTGCGGGGCTTGCTGTGGCACAAAGGCTAAGAGATTAATGAGCGGCTGTTTAGAGTTTGATCTAGGTCCAAAGCGCACTATAGGTACATGCAAATCAATTAGGGTGTTTGGACCTAACTCTACGATCAAGCAAATCCTAATGCTAAGGCTCATTCACACACAAAATAATAAAATAGAATAAAGAAAAAACGTCAAAATCATCGAGGCCCCCAAGGGAACAATCCCTCGGGCACTGGACCTCAGGAGTCTGCGTGCACCTGTGAGAGTCCTGTATTATTACAAACCAAGTGTCACTCTCTCACATGAATAGACAAAACAAGATAAAATGCATAAAAATAAAGACTGTCTTCAAAAATTCTCCTTCTCTTGTCATGGATGCTCTCTCCTGTTGGCTTGGCATAGAAAAGCCAACACCGCCTCGCTTGGGTGCATAGGTCCTCCTAGGAGGTCCTCCTTCGCTTGGCGGTCCCTCGCATCAAAGACAAAAAGAACGAGGTGGTCAGAGCAGTCAATAAATAATCTCAAATAAAAATAAAAATAAAAATCTCACAAATAAATAAATGAAGGACATAAACAAAGGATCAAATAGATGAACAAATAACCACACAAAATCATACAAAATCCGTTGCTTCCCCGGCAACGGCGCCATTTGATGACTAGAGGTTTTATGAGGGTCTAGAGTAATCCGCACAAGGCGGGATCACAATGTCGTTGAGGCGACCGCTCAAGAAACCTCGTATCGATCAACAATTAACCCACAATAAATGTATGCAATGAATATCCAAAAATGTGGAGTTAAAATTTATTTTAACTCTACATGCAAATGTGTATAGGCGTAAGCATAGGTAGAGGTCGAACACTGGGAGGCGAATGGTTGTATGTCATGTATCATTCAATTATTCAATCATTCAATTATTCAATCATTGGTTCATGTTCTTTTATTGTTTTAGTGGGTTTTGGGTTTTGTAATTTTTTTATATTTTTGGTTTTTGTAATTTTTTTTATATTTTATATATTATTTTTTTATATTTTCTTTTAATATTTTTAATTATATAATATAAATAGATAAATATATATAAGACATATATATGTAAAGAGATATATATATAAGAAGAGAGAGAGAAGTACTATAGTCTATAGATATATATGTATACTTAAAAGATATATATAGATACAATTTTTTTGGCTTTTTAATATTTTTCTAAATTTTTTGTTATTTTCCTGAAATATTTCTAATTTTTATGTATTTTTAAATTCAAACATGTCCACAATATAGGACTAATTAGATAGTCGTATATATGTTGGGTTTTAAAAATACAAAATAAACTCCAAAAATTCCCAAATTAATTTTAATATATTAATAATAATATATAGATAATTATAAAAGAGAAAACTATATTTTAGGTGTTTTTTTAAGGATTTTTCTATTTTTTTGTTGGATTTTGGAGCTTTCTGATTTTTTTTAATTTTCTTTTTCATATTTTTAGGGTTTTTCAATTTCTAGACTCTATATATATATATAATTATACCATGTATAATTTTTTTTTGAAATTTTTCAAAATCATTTTCTAATTTTTTTTGTATTTTATAAATTAGACAGTACAAAAATGGCTCCTATTTCATTTTTAATAATTAGGAAAGATGCAAAAAATGTGAAATAAAATGTTGGCATGAACTAACATGGCATGGAGCACCTATCCTAATTTTTGTGGATTTTTAGAAGCCTTCTAGGTATTTTTAATAAATAGATAAAGAGACAAAAATAAAACTGCCTGGCAGGGGTATTTTTGCAAATAAAACAAGTTACAGGGGCATCAGTGCAAAAATACAACAGAAATAAACATTTAATTTAATTTTTAGAACTATTCTACAATATACAAAAACCGCCAGGGTATAACTGCAAAATTTCGCGCGCCTCATGTGAGACTGCACGTGAGGCGCGGAAGGACCTAAATGTAATTCTAATTAAGTCAGGGTCCTATCTGCAAAATTTACAATTTATTTATAACGTGCTAATTTATTTACAGGACCAAAAATGAAATACAAAAAACTAACGGGGCAGAATATGCAAATTACCCCCAACGTGGCGCTGATGAACGGCTGGATGCGAGTCACTAACACACGTGGCGCCTCCACGTGCGTCGATGCCGGTTCGCCGATGGAGCGCTAGGATTAGATCTCGCGTGAGATCTGACGGTCGCTGCTTCGCTCCATCGGACGGCTGCTGATCTATCTGGGCCTTCGTCTTCATCCAACGGCTGAGAGGACGCGTGGAAGAACAGGGAAGAAGACTCGTCGGGGCAAGCTTCCTCCTCCTCGATCTCGCTCTCCGGCCGACCATAGCTGCTCCTGGTGGTCCCATTCGCTTCCTGGAAGGTGTCTCTAGCTGCTGGAGGGGTCGGATCGTCCGAAGGCACACCAGAGCGGCGCCACGAGCTCGAAGAAGAAGCGGCGCTCCAGGTACCTCCGCCCGCATGGAAAACGTCTCCTGGTGCCTTTCTTCGCACCCAACCTGCACAGGAATGTAGAGGGGCTCGAGGTCGTTCTCCTCGACCCGGGGTTTGAAGCTGGGAGCATAAAAATGACGGGGGTGACGATGCTCCGGCGAAGCGGCGGAGGCGAGCATCGATTCGCGGAACCAAGGGGGCTCCGGTTGGTAAGGATTGACTGGAAGATGGAGAAAGTGGTGGGGAGTGAAATGGGGGCGAAAGCGAGTCGAGAATTGGTCGGGAACACAGTGAAAAGCTCGCCGGAGCGGAGCTCCGGCGAACTACGAAACAACTAAATTACGCTAACCTACGAATCAAAATGCAAAATAAATGACGGAAATGAAATGCTGATATAAAAATCTACCTAGAAAGATAAACGCGCAGCTCTTATACCTGGAGGAACTCCAGGGAGCAGGGTGGCTGCCGAAGCGCCACCATGGGTGCAACCTCCACCTCTCCGATCGATTCAAAGTGCTGGCAAGCTCCTCCTGTCACCAGGAGCATCGCCGGGACCGAATTCTGGGAAGGGAATGGCTGAAAAGCTGACCAAATTTGGCGAGGGAGGCGGTGGTTCCTTATTTATAGACAGGGGGAGCACCCTTATTGACCAGGCCGTAGCCGGCGATGCAATCTATGTACACAAGATCTAAACGATCGGCGGGAATCACGGATGAAAGGAGAACAAATCTCATGAAATGACTGTGGGTGATTGATCACTGAGCCACGCGGGAAAAAGGCAAGAAAAGAGGGGAAAAGACAGTTCGCGTCAACTCAGGCGCCTGGAGGCGCAGTTGACCGACCGGTCAATAAACGCCAGAACCTGATTGGTCCACGTCAATCAGAAATTGACCTATTTATTTAACGTATTAAATGAATTAATTAGAATTTTCTTATAAAATAAAAAATGTTCATAAATTAATGTAATATTTATTTATGATTTTTATTTATTTTTTTGAATTATTTTATTACGGTTTTATTAAAATATGGTATTTATAAGTATATTTATATACATTTATTTTTATTTTGTTTATTTTATTTTATTATTGTATTTTCTTATTTTATAAATTTGTAACTTATTTTGGTAAGTATAAGTGTATTTTTATTTAATTTTTATTAGTTTCTTTACATAAATATGTATATGTATATGTAAGTATACTTATAGGTACTTTACCTATATATTATATATGTTTTATTTATTTAATGAATTTTATGTGTTTTTATTATGGATTTGTATTTTTAATAAGATATATATAATATATACCTTGTTACAAAAATATTAAATGAATAAAGAATCAAAGAATAACAATCCCTTTTATTTATGTACATTAGGTAGCATAGGTATTTTGTCTATGTATACATAGACTTATTTTATTTTACAAATTCTTTTTGGTTTTCTTTTACTTTTATTATGTACATGCATTATATACATTATTTACAAGATTCTAAAAATATGAATTTATAAAAATAATGAATATTGAATAAAATGAATATTTTAATCAGGTATTATGTACAAGAAGGGCCAAAAACCTAACTTTCACAGATGGACTCCAAAAATTATGAAACTAATTTTATAAAATAGTTTATGAAATGCTATATACAATTAAAGGTGAGTTTGGGTGATTTGGAGTTTTTATTTGCAAGATATGGGTCTGTGAAGTTGAGATTTTTGCTTATTATTTTGTGCATAAAATGTACACTGAGTCTTATTTTTATACAAACTCAATTTTGTAATTTTATTTATATTTTTATCTACAACTTTTATGAACAAAGTTTCTTTATTTGATGAATAAATAATTATGTACAAAATAGGTGTCAAAAATGCATAAATGGATGAATAAATAAATGAGGTATTTATTGTATTATTGGCCCTTATCTCCCCCTACTTTATTCCTTGTCGACCAAGTCCATGCTGGCCGTGGTCTCGGGGTTAGGGTCATAAAATATTTGCAATATTTTATTCCTTTTTCTTTTCTTCTCTTTATTCTATAATTTTGGCATTAAAAACCTTATTTAATGTACAATAAATACAAGAACAATGAATGCTATTATATACAAATTAATGCTATTTTCATGCATTTGCTGGGGTTTTTAAGGCCAAAATGATAGAATAAAGGTGATGAAATGGAGATTCATCAATAGGGCATTGATTTCATGGGCCCATTTCCTAATAGTCAAGGCTATGAATACATCCTTCTTGTCGTGGACTGTGTGAGTCATTGTGTAGAAGCTATCCCTACTCGAGCCGTCGATAACCATATAGTGTGCCAATTCTTGAAAGATAACATCATTTTGTGATTCGAGACATCGAAAATTCTGATATTAGATGGGGGTAGATACTTATCAATAAAGAGGTTAAGAAACTTGTCAAGGAGTATGACATCGATCACTGAGTCGCATCTCCTTTTCATCCTCAATCTAATGGCTTGGAAGAATTATCGAACATAGAAATCAAGATGATCATGCTGAAACTTGTGAGGTCGGGCAGAAAGAACCAGTCACAACTTCTAGATTCAGCTCTATAGACATGCATAACATCCTATAAGTCTCCCTTGGGCATGTTTCCCTATCGTCTTGTGTATAGAAAGCCTTGTCATTTGCTTGTAGAACGCATTCAAAAATCTCTTTGGGCAATCAATATCTGTAACCTCAACTCACAGAAAGGTGTTTAGAATAGAAAATTGGATCTGAACAAGCTCCTAGAATTCAGAGACTATGTGTATGACAACAACTTAATGTATAATGAGAAGGTCAAATGCTGGCACGACTAGCACATCAGACGAAAGACCATTGAACCTGAACAGAAAGTGTGTTGTTCGAAGCGAAGTTGAATATCTTCCCAAGCAAATTGAAAAGTAAATGGACATGGCCTTCCATTAACGTGACAATGGAAACATTATGATATCAGAATTGTCAGTTGACGCACATCCCTTCATCATCACGGTCAATTATTGAAGCTATATTTAGAGTATGACACATTCCTAGCCATTGTCGATTCAATTCAAGTTATTTTTGATGAAGATTTCACGGCTTCAACATCATCAGTGGAGCCAGACAATGCCTCCAAAAATAATTTTGATTGATTTTATTCTTTTCATTTATATTCTTTCATTCTTCCGTATGGCACTCATCCCATTCATCTGTGTTATACTCAGGATATATGTCATCCTAAGTATAGGGGGATGAGTGTATTCAGGATATTAATTATTCTTTCTCTCACTTGCCTCTTAGTTTTTGCTATTATATCTTACTTAGGGATATCTTATCCTAAGTATAGGGGGGACAAGCTGAGCCTATTAATTTCGTACATTCTGATCCTCGATCATCCCCATTTTGTATACAATCTGCTATACTTAGGATTAGTTGATCCTAAGTATATGGGGTTGACCGGCTTCTTATTCTTTATTTAGTCATTGTAGTATAGACTTTCCTATACTCAACAAGAGTTATATCTTCCTTTTTCCCTTTGATCACTATGAGGACATACCTCAAGCTAAGTATAGGGTGGTCGTATATATGTTGTATATATATTAGTCATAACTCGTACTTTCGTATTTTCAATAAATATGGCTAAATTACTATACGGGTTAGGGTATGCGATCAATCAACTATAAAGAATATACCCTAAATAAGTATAAAAATTGTTCAAAAATCTTTATAAATATAATTAATAAACTAGTTTTAAAATGTTTTGCAAAATGATTTGAAAATATTGTAAACTAACTTGAAAAATCTTTTGAAAAAACGTCTCGAATACTTTTGTGAAATATTTCCAGCCTTTGTAAAAATCCTTTATAAATATTTTCAAAATTTGATTCATTTTTTGAATAAAATTTTTGAAAATTTATTTGCAAATGATTTGGAAAATGATTTCTAAAATATTTTGAAAATTCTCTCTCTCTCTATACCTTTGAAAAATCTCTCCAAAATGATGTTTAAATTTTGTAAATGTTTGTCAAAATTATATGCAAAAATAATATTTTCAAAAATGTTTGTTAAATATTTCAAACTATTTTAAGAACCTTGTACATAATTATAACAAATAAAATTCTTTATCAAGATACGAATAACCCTTGTTTATATATATAAATCTATACATAACAACTAATTTCTCAAGTATATACTTCCGGTGTAAATTCAACAGTCACTTCTTGAAAATATGTACACCCTCCCGTGTAAATATCTGTATATACTTATTTCACTAACCTTTATTGAAAACCCTTACAAATTTAAAATTTTCAAAAAACCTATAAAAATTTGCAAAACATTTTCAAAAATTACTTAGAATCTGCAAAATTTTTTCAAAAATCCCATAAAAAGTTCAAAATCAGAAATGCTTCACAAAAAGATTTTCTTGCATTGCACATAGCATTTGCATTTTTCAGAATGATCAAGATAATTAAACAAGTCCAAGTAAAATCTGATAAATGGAGCTTGGTTTAGACCTTAATCCACTTAATTTCAGAGGAACCCATTTCTTGAATAGGGTTTTGCGGAGGTCTAGAAGTCTCACAAGGTGAGAAATCCAGTCGTCGAGTTGACCTCACACGAAACTCCAATTCAAACAACAATTAACCCACGACAATGATCAAGCAATGAAAAGCGATGCGGAGTTAAAATTTATTATAACTCTACAAAAAAAGTGTGTATAGGTGCAAGTATGTGTAGAGTGTCGAACACAGGGAACAAGCAGGTAGATCGGGGCAAAGAATGCTCAAAAATGAATGTGATGTATTTCTATATAAAAGTGCTATTTTTTATGGGTTTTTAATTTTACATTTTTATTTGATTTTTGATTTTTATATTTTTATATTTTGATTTTTTAATTTTCTGATTTTGTATTTTCTTTTTATATTTATATATATATATATTGTATTTCCTTTTTCTTTTAAAAGATAAAATAAGATATATATACAATATAGGTAAGAGAGAGATAGTATATATATATAGGAAAAATACATAAAAGTTTTTTCTGATTTTTATAATTTTCTAATGTAATATGATTTTTCTGTAATTTTTTCTATTTTTTTGGTATTTTTAAAGTAAAAAACAATCAAAACAAGGAAGAAAATAAATATCTGAAATTAAAATAGAGGGGAAAATACAAAATAGAATCAAAAATTCTCCAAATTATTTGTAGAACACAGATAATAATAAAAATAAAATTCAAAAATAGAAATTATATTTCTATGATTTTTTAATGATTTTTTATATTTTTAGAAAGCTTTTAAGGGTTTTTCAATTTTTATGAGTTTTCTTTTAAATTTTTTAGTGATTTTTTATCTGAGGCTGTAAAATACTTAAATAAATATAAAATATTTTTTTGGAATTTCCAAAAAAAATTATAATTTTTATGTATTTTCTAATGCAAACAGAGCTGAAAATGCAAGTTTCTGATTTTTTATAAATAGTAAAAAGATGCAAAAATATGAAATAAAAATATGGCGTGAAAATGCTGTGCAACAGGAACTTATGATATTTTTTGGGATTTTTTAGATGTATATAGATGCATGAAATAAATAGAGACAACAAAAAGAACATGCAACCCTAGCAGGGGTATTTGTGTAAATATATAAAAGTTCGGAGCCAAGTTGCAAATTTCATAGAAATATTGAACGTCTACAAAAGTTTAATGGACCAAATATAAATAAACAAAGCCACGGGGGTAACTCTGCAAAAATACCACAGACCACGTGCCAAAACACTTGCGGTATTGGCAAGGATTCAAACGTAATTACCAAAAAGCCAGGGGCTGATGTGAAAAATATCTGAAATATTAGAACTGCATTAAAAAGTTCCAAGACCAAAGCTAAATATAAAAATGCCTAGGGGTCCCGGCGTAAAATGAACCCTCACGTGAACGATCACGTGAGGTGATGTGGCCAAGGACCGAATTGTAAATATAAATAGTTTAGGTAGCGACTTGCAAAAATTACAGAAATAATTAAACTACAGATGAATGATTCAGGGTTAACTATTAAATACAAAATTGGCCAGGGGAAATGTGCAAAATACCCAAGGCCTATAGCGGATCGGACGACTGATCATGGATCACTTAAACACGTGTCGACGATCCCACGACTGATACCCCTTCGATGGAGACATCATCGATTAGATCCGAGGCTCGAATCAGACGGTTGATGTAGCGCACGATCGAACGACAACAGATGCCCCAAGAAGAACAGGCTGCATCCAACGGCGCTGCTGGGCGGTGGATGAATTGGGAAGCAGCCTCAGCGAGGCTAGCTTCCCGAGGCTCTATCCACTACCTCCGGCATTCCCTAACGCTCCAAAATAGCCTGCAAGATTCCTGGGAGGTCCCTCTAGTGGCTGGTTGCTCCAAAAAGATCTGGCACCTTCCAGAGATCGCTCGCGAGGTCGGAGGAGCTGACGAGCTCCAGGTATCACGACGACACCTCAAAACGAGCACCCGCGACTTCTAACGTCCTTGGACCTACAAAAATATGGTTATGGGATCGAGGGAAAAATACCTCGACCCCGTAACGGTGTGATAGAGGTGTATGGGGGCGGAATGGAACTCACCGCAGCAAGCTCCGGCGAGGGGTGAATTGGGTGATCGAAGCACAATGTACGAAAATAAAAGGAGGGAAATAAAAACTACGATCTACAGGTGGATGAAGTAAAAAGAAAAACGAAAAAATACGAGACCTCGATGGTCAAGAGACCAGAGATATACCTCACGACCACCTTCGCCGGAGATGATGTGGAACCGGCCCTCGACCCTCGCCTGAGCTTCTCTCGCTGGCTAGAGGAGACCTGCCACATCTCCGGTCCAGAGCACAACGACAAGGAGGCCAAACTAGGATCAAAGGTTTTCAAAAATGGGTGAGGAGACCAGAGGGTGTTTTGTACAGGTTGGTCGAGCATACTGAAGAATGAGGGAAAGCAGGCGATGCAACGATCCAAAGATCGAAAAAACGCAAGGGCGTGTACGCTCATCGATCGAGGAATAAAAGCTAAGAAGAAAGCATCGCGAAAAGGTGCAAGATACGACCTTCAAAAATCGAAGAAATCGAGGTGATGCAGTGTTCTGACACAGGTGCAGGGCGCGGGTCAGAGAGTTGACCGTGGGTCAACTTTCCGACCCTCTTGGTTGGTCCACGTGGACTAACCAGGAAAAAGCCTGGAGAAAAGATTTATTAATTCGTTTAAAAATAATAAAATGAAACTACTTATTATTTTCTAAATTATTTTATACTGATTTTTATTTATTTTTTTGAGGTTTAAAATTACAAGTTACATTTTATGGGCTATATAGGTATATTTATCTATATATTTTAATTTTTTATTTTTATTTTATATTTTTAATTTTAGTAATTTGGTTTATTATTTTATATACTTATACCTTAATTTTATACACTTAAATATATTTTTATTTTTTTTGATGTATTATATACAATTAAATAAATAGAAGTATTATCTATATAGGTATACTTATTGGTAATTCATCTATATATTTTATACAAATATTTTATTTTTATGTTTTGTTGATATTTTTATTCCTATTTTAATATACATATATATTATTAACAATATTTACAAAATTATAAAAATATATAATTACAAAAATAATGAATAATAAATAAAATGAATATTTTAATCGGTACAAGTATACAATAGGGGCCCGAGACTCAACTTTCAAACCATAACTCCAAAAAATATGAAACCATCTTCATTAAATAGCTTATTAAAATTTATATACAATTAAAGTGATTTTGATATATTTTGAGTTTTTATTTGAGAGTTATGGGTCTGGAAAGTTGGGATTTTGGAAATTTATTTAGATCATAACTTTTTATCTGTACATTATTTTTATATGAAATTAATGTCGTATTTTTCTATATTTAATTATCTACAACTTTCATGTACAAAGTTTCTTTATTTGAGGTATAAAAAGTGGAACTAAAAATAGGTCCCAAAAATGAAGAAAGAATGAATGAAATAAAAGGGATGATTGGTTTTTGACCCTTATCTCCCCTACTTTATTCCTTGTCGACCTAGTCATCAAGATGCCTAGGTCTCAGGGTTTTGGGTCATACAATATTTGCAATATTTTATTCTTTTTCTTAATTCTATAATTTCAGCTTTAAAAACCGTATTTTATACACTTTTTACACAAGGGTGCATGAATGATAAAATGCCTAAATTAAGGGTATTTACACGCATTTACTATGGTTTTTAAGGCCAAAATGATAGAGTAAAGATGATGAAACGGAGATTCATCACCATTAAGGACTGGAATTGAGATGCTTCAGGTCACCTTGACTTAATTTTTTAGGTTCCATGAGACTATGTTCATGAGTCGATTTAATGTGTCTAACTAGAACCCTTCATGTCATCAGTACTACTCTTGAGATAGTGGCTTGACTAGAAGCCTCACACTTAACACGTCTCAATCCAGATGGATTGTTGAAAGATCTTGGAGTCTAAGTCGGGACGACACTAGGTTGCTTCATCAAGGGTGGCTCAGGAACCATTCTCGGAGACTGTCGAAACTGGTCAACCCACTTCCTCTAGTAGCACGGACATCTAACGATTGGAGACTGGATTGAAATAAAGCTTCGGATGAGGAATGGTATGCTAACACAACTTTTCCCAAGACCCCAAAACATGGGCAGAACAAAAGATTCTATATCTGTCAGGGCACAACGAGAATGCAAGGCAATGCAATCAAAGAAAATATCTAAAAAGAAGCCTATACCAAAAATTCCACAAAAATATCGAGCTTCCAGAAAAGGCTGTTTCTTGGTGAAGACTCGGTTACACTGACCGAGCTTCACAAGGGAATGGGACTACACTGGTCTATTTCCACTACTTTTCCCATTCTTCTAGCTTCTCCCCCTTTTGGTTGCCAGAGGAGGAGACTCTTTGATGGTCCAATGATTTGTCTGGGAAGAGCTAACCTAATTCATACACATGGTACTTTTCATTTCAAGGTTGCAAGAGTATGTGATTAAAAGGATAGTTCTGATCAGACTGTGAATTGAACTGAATAGAGGATTATGGAACCTAAGGGTTATCGTATCACACTTCCTAACCTGAATGTGGTTCCTAACAAACCAAGAATCCAAAGGTATTAACTGAGCTCTAAACTTTGATTTTATTAATACAAGTTTAAAAGTCAAAAAATTATTCCGAGTTCTTTCTTTTTCTTTTCTTTATTTTATTTTTTCCGCACGCATTGTCATAAGTGTTTGCTATGGAATAACAATGGAAAGTATAGAGGATGATGAATCTCCATTTCATTCTTTCATTTTGGCCATAAATCTCTAGCTAAATGTATGTATATAACATTAATTTATACAAAATAACACTCAATAATTGACTATAAAATATTGTATAAATGTGTATTTAATTCAAAAATAAAAATAAAGGAAAGAAAAGAAAAAATAAAGTGTCAAAGACATTGAGTGATCGTAGACCTTGAGACCCAATCATCATGATTACTTGGTCGACAAGTAATAAAGTAGGGGGAGATAGGGTACTGAACTGTACAGAAAACAACCCAAAAACCCTAATTCTTTACGCTGCAAATAGTCTTTTGGCACTTATTTTATTTTCCTCTTTTTTATACCGCAAATAATAAAATCCTTAACATGAAACTTGTGCATAAAATACAAATAAATACATAATTGATTTCATCCAAAAATAATACAAAGTTCACATGGGACACACAGGACAAAAAGCCACAAAGAAAACTTCCCTGACCTGTATATCCTCCATACGTACTCAAAATTGACCTATATTGTTCATAAAATTAAATTATCTATTTAATGAAGGTGGTTTCATTTAATTTGGAGTTGAGATGCAAAAGTTGGCTTTTGGGTCCCTTTTGTAATGTATACCTGTATATAATAATCGATATATTTATTCTTTATACTTTTAACTTTCTTATATTTTTTATATACCTATAAATATTATTCAAAGTACATGTAAATAATAAAAATAAAACAAAACCATTAAAAAATAATCAAAATAAATAATGTGGTATAATATATATGTAAATTATACCCATATAATACATATACATATTTAGTTAAGTAAATAAATAAAATTATAAAAATACAGTAAAATATGTAAATACTTAATTAAATAAGTTATAAATATATAAAATGTGTAAATATAATTATATTAAATACAAAATAAAAACAAAAATACATCAAATACATGTATATATACCTATGTATATACATGTAAAGATGAGCACATACTAAATGAGATTGCAAAAATAAATAAAAATCAAAATTAAAATACTATATAAGATCACAAACTTTTTTTATGTTTTGATCTAAAAAATAATAAAATTATTTACTATTTTAAATCTAATTAATAAAGGATTTTATCCCATCTTTTTCTTGGTTGGTTCACGTGGACCAACCAGGGAGCTTGGGTTTGTTGTCACAACGGGTCAACTGTCTGGCCTCCGCCTCCCTTCTATGTCAGAGTCTCGTGACTCTGACTTTCTCCATTTTTTTGGAAGTGATCCAGGGCTCCAAAGTCCTTGGCTTCACCAAACCTCTCCCCTACTTCCCTCTACCTCACCATCATCCTAACATCCACCAACTCCACCTCCCTCGCACGCCATCGCTCCTCAAAGCTCCCTCCATCCATGTGCATAAATAAGGAGCTCTGCCCCCCTTTTTTTGAATTTGATCACTCCTTTACCATACGTAACCCCATAGGATCCTCTTGCATTGCAGCTCTGGTGACAGAGGAGCTCCCAAGCCTATCGATGAGGATAAGGGTAGTGAGGAATCAATCCACCACCGCCAGCTTCCTAGCTCCGGTGGAGGTTCTCCTGCTCCTTGTCTCCAATCATGTAGAACTATTTCGTTAGCATTTTTCTATTGCATTTCAATTCTACAACTTAGTTTAACCTTTAATTTTCGCTTGCAGCCCTTAGCTTAGACTAATTTAGAGATCTTAGGTTTATTGGAGCTCTAGCTCCTTCTTGGAATCCATCGTGATTACCCCTTTTCCGACCCCCCCTTTTCGCCCCCATTCTGTCCCTGACATCTTCTCCATCGAAGCCCCCATTTTCCACCTTGATTATGCAAGAATCAAGGTCTGTTGGAGCTTCTTCTTCCATCTTCGATCAGAGTTCTGTCGCCCCTTCATTCCCTTGTTATTTCAGCTTCAAGTTTGGTTGAGGTGCTTCCTTTCGAGCTGAGGAGGAATTCTGTGCAGGTGCCAAGCTTTGGAAGGCATATGGAGTGTAGAATCGACGTGAGGCATCTGCTCCAGGTCAGGAAGAACACCAAGGCCCCTAGGTCCCCATTGATGGCACTTGGAAGCTATTACATGGCATCATTAGGCATAGATATAGCTAGGAAGCTTTTGGGTTGGTCGGCACATATTCAACTCATCGGAGATGCTAGGAATCGACATTTGAAGATCGAGGAAGAATACCTTCTTCCCCGTTCTTTGTGACACCTTTAGGGCCGCACGATTAGGAATACGACCCAGATCTAATCTAGGTTGTCCAGTTCAAGGTGAAGCGAAGTCCTCTGCTCGTCATTCGATCGACTTAAAGACGCCATGTGGAGCACTTCCAAGCACCCGATCCACGTCTTTGAGGGGTAAAGTTATAAGTAACCCCTCCCTTTTTGTATTTAACAAGTAGTCCTGTAAATATTAATCATAGTGTAAATATTTGTGTAAAAATTGCATCGGACCCCCGCGTTTTATTGAATATTGCACACCGGTCCGTGCAGGCTTACCTCACATGGACCCCGCATGAAATTGCACCGATACCCTTACGAGTTTGGTTATTTCTATTTAGTCATGGAACCTATAAACTTTTTGTTTAATTTCCAAGCAAACCCTCAGACTTTATTTTTATTGCAAAAATACTCTTCTAGGCTTGTAATTATTTATTTGCTTCTTTATTTTTAGTAATTATCTCATGTGCTCTATTAATTTTGAGAAAAATACGATAATTACTTAATATGATGTTTGTTCATCTCATAGTTTTCATTTAGAATTTTATTGCACTTTACTATTTATTAAAAATAAATAATAACTATTTATCCCGAATTTATAGAGAAAAATGAAAAAATAGAAAATCAACTTTAAAAAAATTTTAAATAGTATATATTACTATATATTTTATCTCCAGACCAAAAATCACAAAAAATATAAAAGAACAACTTTAAAAATTTAAAAACCTTAAAAAATTTTTATAAAAATAAGTAAAAACTATACAATTTTTCAAAAAAATCTATTTCGTATTCTTATTTATATTCTATACAATATATTAAAAATAATTTTGGGAATTTTTGGACTATTTATCTATTTTTAAAACACAAAACAATTTGACTTATTTATCATATTCCTTATTTTAACATGTTAAATGCATTAAAAATACCCAAAAGTTGGCATAAAATATCAAATATTCACAAAATAGAGAAAAAGTTAAAACCATAAAATATTTTATTTTGTAAATTAACTATTTATAGCTATATTTTAAAATATAAGACTTTTTATAGGTTATATATTATATATTACTCGTATATATGATTACCACTATTATTAATTGAAGTACTTAATATATATATATTTAAAACCTTAAAAATAAAAAAAGATTGTTCTTATATTAATTTCCTATTTTTATATTTATTATATATCATATATATTATTTATAATATACTTATTACTATACATGACATATATATACATATTATATCTTTAAAAATAAAAAGAAACTAAAAAATATAAAATTGAAAAGAAAAGAAAAATATAAAAAATAAAATATAGAATATAAAAACCCATAAAAAATTAAATATAATTAAAAACCTACAAAATTTTAAAGGGTTTTTATCAGTTGTGCCCCTCCGAGATATCGCAATATCAGTTATGCCCCTATCTTTTTGGTAATATCAGTTGTGCCCCCGACTTCTTGCCAATATTTCACTTGTGCCCCTCAGAGGGGCATAACTGATAAAAATCTTTTATTAGTTATGCCCCTCTGAGGGGCACAAGTGAAATATTGGCAAGAAGTCGGGGGCACAACTGATATTACCAAAAAGATAGGGGCATAACTGATATTGCGATATCTCAGAGGGGCACAAATGATAAAATCCCAAATTTAAAAAGGCAAAAAAGTATAAAAAATAATTGTTATTTATTTTTATTAATCGACAATAATTACCCTATCCCCATTACTCTCTTCGGTTCGACACTCTACATACTTATACACTATACACATAGATTTTGTAGATTAAAAATAAAAATTAATTTTGACTCACACATTTGCATTGAATTATCATACATTATGGGTTGATTGTTGATCTATTTGATTGGTTTATATATTGAGAGCTGAGAGAGGCACCGATATAATGATTGCTAGATCCAACTTGTCGGACACCGCAAGCCCTCCAAGACTGGACACTATATACCTCGAGTCAGTTGAATTATCATGATTTCATTCATAATCTTGTATAAATTTATATCTATTTATATAAATCTTTATAATTCATAGTTACATGAGAAAACCTAGATAATTACTCTATTTCACACTGATAACCCTCTGTTATGTTGGTCCAATAACTCAACCACTCATGTGAGTTAATCTAATTACATCATATCCTAGGGTTGCAATTTACTTATTTTCTATAGTTTTTTTATTTTTTTTAATTGGTAGCACCCAACCTTCTCTCCTTTCTTCCCCTCCTCGTCTATGCCCTTCCTTTCCTAATACCTCCATCACCGATCATTCCCGATCACAATACCCCATCCTCAACCGATCCTTGTGTTCAGCGGCTCCACAAAAGACCAGCAACAACAACACCGTCACCCCTCCTCCGCGACTTCTTTGTCAGGTGGTGCAGTAGCAATACAACAACATCCCCCTCCATCACTCCCTCTAGACCTTCCTTTGCCCATCCTCTAGCCCCCTATAACCACCTCCCACCGCCCCCGCTATCCCCCTCTAGCCACCTCCTCCAACCCTCCTCTGCCCCTCCTTCAGCTTAAGCCCTTCCAGCCTCTGGAACACATATGCTTCGTCGCTCCCATTCCTCTCGCACCTCCACCTAGTCTTCCTCTCTCACCCCTTCAACTTCTACCCCAACAAGTAAACACACCTCCTCTCCTTCTACTAATCCATGCACACTGCATTGCTCCCGCAAGAGTTCTAGAGCTCTGACTTCAATGTTGACTTTAACCATATAGGGCTTCAGCACTACCATGAATATGGTCGCGTTCTCCATGCCATTGGCTTACACCATAAACTGAAGGTAGAGAAGATGAAGTATGACTTCTTCCCTACATTGTTAGTGGTGAGGAGATGAAGGCATGCCCATTCCACTATCCCAAATGCCATCATGGGGGTTGATCCCTCCCATATGTAGATCTGTAAGAGTCATGTGGGTCAAGGCTGATGGAGAATTTCTCAGTTCCTAGGTCACCAAGGGATTTCCACGACTAGAATAGTTGGCTCTACCCTATTTGTAGTCCACTAAGATCTTCATCCCTAGTCATAAGGAGTTTGTTGGACAGTCAAAGTTTTTTCATCGTCTGGACACATCGCTACTACTGACGATCATGTTGTCATTGTTTGAAAGCTGAGATGAGATGTATACGACGGAGGAAGAAGAGGAATTGGAGAAACGCTAACATTTGAGGGTACCATCTAGGAGGACCAAATTGCCATCTTGAGCAGAGAGGTCGAAGGTGCCAGAGGCATTGGGTAATGGGTCATCTCTGTTTATGACCCATATGGTGGAAAGCAGTGAGATGTCATGGTATCATATGGCAACGTAATGGTTGCGAGAGTTGATCTAAGGGGGAGGAGCATTTGCTCGTCGTTGATTACTTCGCCCTGCAAGGTATCTACTGCTTGGGATGGTGGAAGGAATATTAAGAAGTAGAGGGGAGTAGTATCCTCTACCCCTTCCTCTAGTCCCCTTCGTCGCCCCCTCCACCGCCTCTACCACCCATTCCATCCCCCTCTTCTGCCCCCATCCGTTGCCCCCTCCATCACTCCCTCCTCCACACCATCTACTGCCCCTCCATCGATCTCTACTACCCCTCCATACCCCTCTTCTGTCCCCTCATCCATTTAAGCCGGTAGCTCGAGGATGAGGGTTCTGCAGATTTGTTGGGATGGTGATGGAATTCCAACCCTGAGATAATTTATCATCACATGTATGGAAGAAGGAAAGAAAGGAGATGTGGCATCAACTATAAATAAGGTGAACTTAAAGGAAGGACTATTTAAATATTTGACGGAGAAACACATTGAAGCTAATACATTGTTATGTTGTGTGAGAGTTATCACTATTCACAATTATCGATGTAATTCACGATTATGGAGGGTTATGTACATAAATATGGAATTATATAAGGTCATGGGCGTAAACATCCCATATTTTTTAAAACTCTGTCATCCTATCGTACATCAAGTTCCAGAAATAATAACGAGGTTTAAAAGGACCAAAAAGGAGGTGTGAAAATATAAATCAACAATTTGACGAGGGTCACGAAGTTGTAAACTAAAAAGTTTCCCATCTTGTCTAATGCAAAGTCGTAAACCAACAAGTTGACGTAAAAAGCATGGAAGGCACATCGTGAAGTCATAAACCAAGCCATAGAGAGTTGTTTGCCTTGTTCTCCTGCTAAGGTTCTAAGCATGACCTAGATGAAGCTCTCAATGAAACTCTGTTCGACGCCCATCCTCACCACGAGAAATATATAACTTTAATGATAGTTTCCATCTCAAGGTGTAAAAAGCTTCCCTAAAGTTAATTTTAAGGATAAATGCTTTTCTTCATAATGAAACCAGCATTTTGAAGCGATTGCAAAGGTGATGAATGTATGGTCTATTGTTTAGGAAGACACATTGCAATGTAAGGATGAGATTGCGCGATTTTAAGGAATACATGTATACTAGGATATCGGATATAATCTAATCGGTATGCAATCTCTTTTTTCGTGGTCCCCTAACTTAAAACGAGGGAAATAATGGAGTTGTTTATGTGCCTTGCATCTTCTAGGTTAAATTCATCTCTTTGCATATGGGATAGCATGGCCATAAAGTTTAATTTAAAGATAGACACGAAGGCCTTGAATATTCCGGTTACAAATCCATATAGTTCTGTGTTTTCGGTAGCCTGAATTTTCCAGAGTATTTTACAAAGAAGTTCCCAAACTTTTCATATCGACTTGTTTGGGAAAGTCTTCCTCAAGACTTGGTTGTGTTGTGGCTAAATATGGGCGATCAATTCTTGCATTGGATCGTAACAAGACATACTTACTAGCAATGACTTCCTCGTTCATTACTTTATCCTTTCCATATCCATCTCCTTTGTTCGATCCGATTCATCAATGACACTCAGTTCATATCTATAATGATCACTGGCAAGGTTCAAAGAAATGGCGCTAAAAGATGAAATGCGAGGTAGGATCGAGCAACGCCCAAAGCTCGTTTCCTATATATGAATGATTAATTCTTGTTTTTCGATCGCTAAAGATGAATGCTTCACTCTTTCTGGCAGAAAATGACCTTTTCGAGGTTTCGAGACTTACATAGCCAAATGTCGAAAGGATTACATGAGAAGAAATGCCTAAACCATACCTCACATATCAAACTCCTTGAAAGTGTTTAGGATTTTTATCACTTGTGCCCTTCTTAACTTTTGCAATATCGGTTATGACCCTCCCTTTATTGTAATATCAGCGGAGTATCAGACAATCTTTCAATTCCTAATGAGATTGAAGTCCCCAACATATAAGATTGAGTAGAAATCGAAATCTTCAATCTTTCAACAAGATCTGATAGAAAATATAACCGCAGTGTCAGGGGGAGTTATAAGAATGAGTATTGTGACTTGACGACTTAGACTTAAGTATAATTATTATCAACGAGTACAACTGAGTCTGAACTCACCAAATAATTCGAGTTAATTTTCCTCGATAATGGTTCAGATCTAAGCTTGGGACATTACAGAATATCGGTTAAAAAACAACAATCGTTTGGTTCGATTGATTGTCAATAATTAGTCTATCTTTTGCGTGAAATAAACGATTTTGATGGAAAACAGTTGAAATAAGTATAACAATATTCCGTTTAAATAGAAGGGAGGGAAACGGTTGTTTGAAAGTTAGTTAATAGAAAAGGGATATGAAAAAGAAGGGAATTAGCTTTACGGTTAATTAATTGATGGATTATCGATTAAGATCTAAACAGTATTTACAATTTATTCAACCATAAAAGCAGGTCTTCAATGATATATTCTTTTACTATATCATTAGATTCCTTAGGTATATAACGATGAATATTATTTATTTTAAAGTCATTATAGTATATTAGAAATTCGCCAGGAATGCATTGCCCGACAACGATTATTTGCTGCATTTTTTATGACATTACATAATTCAGAACAAATCAGCAACATATATCCGTTCGAACAACTTCTTAATATCCATATATTATGGAGGATATTTCTATCTTTAATCTAAGAGGAGCGAGAGGATCGTCTGCAGTACTGTAGACTCTGCAGTAAAATAAAATATCTTTTTCTATTGAGGTTTGGCACTGTAGGAGGGTGAAAATTCTCCTATTTGATCTCATCGCTAACATACTGTGCGAAAATTATCAAATATCTCCAACGAAAATTGCAGCAAAAAAGCTAGTGAAATCTATCTAACCGTTAATAACCTTAACAACTTTCAATTGCAATTAATCTTGTTAATGGCATTCAACCTCCAGCAAAAGAAAATTGATAATCAAGAAAATTAGGTTTCTGGAATCAGAGGATACGGTAGAGAAGGATTAAAAACTTTGGAGCATCTTTCTTTAACATTAAAATTAGATACATAACATTCCCTCCATATTAGAATATTTATCATCTGTAACAAAATAAAATGAACAGATCATATGCGGTTCTAGCAATGGCTTTCAATTCTCTGTAGGTAACATTGAATCCACAAGACAATTCTCGCAAGATAAAAAAATCCAACTGGTAAGGTACTCTAGTCCAATTAGCTACAAAGTATACAAATAGCTTTTGACTGCAAATGAAACTGTGGCAGATAAATTAGACAGTAGCATGAAAGAAGATACCTCTTCTCTGGAGGATTTACAAGTTCGATCTGTTTAGAGCAGAAAAAATAACAATTTTGCATATGAAAAGCATACATAGAACTCAAAAATTGAAAAATAATCATAAAATCATTTACATATGGACCATAATCTAAAGGGGAGGGGGTCGAAGGGGCGACCACTAGAGGGGGAGTGGCTTGGGGGGGGGGGGGGGGGGGGGGGGGGCATCACATGTGGACAATGGCCGCAACAAAAGGTTCCTCACTGCAAAAGGAGCGCCCGGCCTTGCCACAGGTTGATGACGTGTAGGGGGAAAGGTCACGGATGCTCCTCGTTGCAGGAAGGCAGTGACCACGAGAGGGGAAGGGAGGAGGGACGAGGATGAGCCTCTTCGCAGGAGGCTGGCTACAACAAGTGAGGAGTGCCAATAATACGGCGACACGATGGAGGAGGAGGCGTGAATGCTCATCGTCACAGGAGGCCAGCGACATCAGGAGGGGGAGGGCGCGAAGGCGTTGCAGGAGGGTGATGCAATGGAAGGGGAGATTGTGGAAGTTAGGACTGAGAGGGAAAGAGGGTTCTCTGCTTACATTGGGACTTGGGGGTTTTGTGGGGAAAGGCAAGGAAGATTAGCCATTGGATATGCATTGATCTAGCAGTTGTGGCATCTCGTGTATGTAGCTTGCTTGCACCATGGTGCAAGCTCCCCATTCCCTATATATATATATATATATATAGAGAGAGAGAGAGAGAGAGAGAGAGAGGGGTGATCATATGAGAGCAAAAAACTGTGCAAGCATGAGAGTAGTGATTCTGGACTACTAGATTCTATCTTCTCTCTCCTGGTTGAATCTAGTGGTTCAGAATCACTGCTCTCATGCTCTCACAGTTTTTTACTCTCGTAGGATCACTCCTCTCTCTCTATACACACACACACACACACACATATATATATATAGTGAGAGAGAGAGGAGAGATCATGTGAGAGCAAAAAACTGTGAGAGCAGTGATTCTGGACCACTAGATTCTGTCTTCTCTCTCCTGGCTGAATCTAGCGGTCCAGAATCGCTGCTCTCATGCTCTCACATGATCACTCATATATATATATATATATGGTTGATCCTGCGAGAGCCAAAATGAGAGCATGAGAGCAATGAATATGAGAGCCAAAATCTGTGAGAGCTGTGAATTTGGACCACTAGATTATTCTCTTCTCTCTCCTCTTACAATTAATGAGGAGAGAGATGACCGAATCTAGTGGTCCAAAATCAATCCTCTCATGCTCTCACAGCTTTTGACTCTCACAGGATCAACCCCCCCCCCCCCCCGCACACACACACATACACATATACATGGCTGATCCTATGAGAGCCAACATTTGTGAGAGCATGACAACAGTGATTTTGGACTACTCGATTCTGCAATCTCTCTCCTGATTGATTGGAGGAGGAATGAGAAGAGCATAATCTAGTAGTCCAGATTCACTGCTCTCATGCTCTCACAATTTTTGGCTTTCACAAGAATAACCCTCTCTCTCTCCCTATATATATAGTTGATCCTGTGAGAGCCAAAAGCTATGAGAGCATGAGAACAGTGAGTCTGTGTTGGACATGCGAGCCCACGGCGAGCCATTATGCAATAAATGTTATTGCAATTCACTCCTTAATCTGAAATGAACAATACATAATTTGCATAATAGGTCCCTTAGTACAATTAGGGTTATGTACCATGGCCATCTTGATGATCATACAGCTGTTGATTCAAATATTAAATCATAGAGGTTGGTTCTTGGATGAACATCTAAAGAGTTAGATTGAGGACTCATCAAGCACCATCAAATGATTGTTAAGAGATGATCTCCAGCCTGAGTAGGAGATGGCAATCCTTTCTCATTTAGGTTGATATCTGACCGACCTCTTGATGCAAGTCCTCTGCATAGGAATAGAGTTTTGGAGGTGTCAGGTTAGTTAGGTCAAAGAGTTGACTTAACGAGATCGAGATAACCAAAGTCCTATATTGTATGCTGTCATGATATAGGCACGCATCCTCTGACCGGAGACAGATGTGTTACTATTGTCTGAGTATGTACATTTGGCTGACCAATAGGTTGATGACCTAATCAAGGTCTATACACCGGTGCGTTGGTGTGCATGCAAGGGCATATGAGTAATACGATCTCTCAAAGGGATCATACAGGTTCATTACTGAACCGGAAGACATGAGCTCACTCATGAGATATTGGGAAGATCAAATTCTGTGCACGGTCGTCTCGCTTTGGAAGCTTGACTGAATTTGTAGGTTTGATATATACTTTTGGAAAGTATATGATAAAGACCTAGGTATGATATATGCTTTTGGAAAGTATATGATCGATACCGACTCCCAATGATCGAATGAGACACTTGATGATAAATCCCTGAAGTAGACAGTGTAAAATTGATCTTATACTTCGGGATTATTCTGGGTCTTCCAGTATGCAGGATGTACAGGTATTGGGAATACCTGAGGGTGATGTGATCATAAACGATTGTATAACCATGGCGTTTCCATTCCTAGGGAGTGATGAAACGGGTCTGGATTTTAGTGACTCCTCTCAATAGAGAAGTAATCTGATCTTAGTCCAAATATTGGACATTGATCTGAATGTGATTCAGATTCAATGAGAAAATTAGATTTGCGGTCTTGATTTAATCAAGCATCTATGGGAGGCCCGAGATCTGGATTTGAGATGTGATCTCAATATCCAAGTCACTATACGTGGAACAATACAATCGTGTTGTCCTTTTCTCCAAGTATTCACGGAGAAAGCGCATTATCCTTGAAAGAGTTCATGGATAATTCTATTGTTGATATATGTATCCGAGCATTGAGAAAATGGATAATTAAATGTGATTTAATTATCATGAATAATATGAATTTGTTTCATATTATAAGGAGAGTTATCTTAGATAATTAAATGTGATTTGATTATCAAAGATGTGAATAATGTGAATGTGATTCATATTATTTGGGTACAAGAGAAAAAGAGATCCAAGATGATTAAATGTGATTTAATTATCATGGATATGAATAATGTGGATAATAATATCAAATTATTCATAATATATTATAAATGTGATTTATAATGTGTTAGAGAGAGCTGATTATAATTTATATTTGTTGATTAATTATTAATGTGTATTGGATACACATTGTGTAATTAATTGAAAATGTAAATTATATTTTGTTTTGGTTAGTGAATGTGATTCACAATTTTCCAATGGCAAGATTGCAATATTCTCAAAATTAATTATGAATTATTTTTGAAGAATAAATCACAACAAAAGTTATTGAATTAAAAAATGGAGAATTTCATGGAGATATGCAATCTCATGAGATTTCATGAGATTGCCCCACTTGGAAATAAGTGGTCGTCCACTATATTCCAATGGGATTGAGATCTCCATGGAATTTGTCTCCATATTTGATTGGTTTAATTTTAGGATTGATATATATTTGATTTGTCAAATATATTTGATCTAATTAAATCACAAGTTGTTGGCTTTTACCAAACAATCTTGACCATTTGATGAGACATAAATCAATCTCACCCATTGATTTTATATGTCCCGTGGATTGAGATCCATGGATCCCAAAACCCTATAAATAGAGAGGCATACCATGCTCTCTTGATATACATGCTATTGTAGCACATCTCTCTCTCTCTATTTCTCTCTACACGCCTACTCTCTCTCCCTCTTATGTGGTCATCCACCATGGATGCCCTAGAAAGGTTCTCCATCGCCGCAGCGTCGTCGTTATGGTGCACGATCGTCTGCTCGTGGATCTCCGTCTCCTTCGGTGTGCCTCGCTCGTGAAGAAGACGTCGGATCTTGTGTGTCGAGATCAGGAGATCCACTGCTTGGATCATCAACATGGATTGCGAGAAGCACGTGATTCACCCCCGCGCTTGCAAGCGTCTCCTCCGTCGGATCGGACTTGAGATAGGAGGTCTCTTCGTTTAGAGACTCGATCGCATCCACGCTTCAAGAAGTAATCCTATTACTTGTTTGTGGTTTAGACGAAACGATCCGAGAAGTGTTCTTGGATCATGTGGTTTCATCGCATGAAAAATTTTTTAAATTCCGCTGCATAGAACAACTAGTGTGACTAGTCGTTCCTCGTCATATTTGATACAACGCTCACACTTCCGTGTTGCGCTTGAGGATTATAACCATATCCTTCAAGTGGTATCAGAGCCTTAGGTCGAAGGTTTTGGATACGATCCGTAAAACTGAAGGCGACTTGGGTTCGTTAGGGTTGCGAAAGTTTTATCGCATTTCATTTTCGCATCTCTGTTTAGTGATTATTTTCGGCCCTGTTTAAATTGTTTAAACACGAAAATAAAACTTATACTTTGTTCCCCATTAAATAAGAAAATCATAGGATCTGAGTTTACGTAATTTGGATTCTGTTTGCTCGAGATATGATTGTTTTAATGAACATGTATTCACTGTTTCGGGAACTGCGAATCTTAACATGATTAATGAGTTAATTACTGTTTTGATCCGCCTCTAAATGCGTGAAATATCACTTAGGTTTTGTCTAAATCAAATTAGCAATCTTTAAAAATTGATTTTGTCTAATTTGGATTTAAATTGATTGAGATATATTAATTTTAGTAAGTAGGGGTCACTGCTGAAATTACAGTCCTAATCAAGAACCATGTGATTGTCAATTAGTGAAATTAATTGTTAATTTCATGAAATAATTATGGAAAATATTTGAGAAATATTGAATGATGATTATTTCCTTAATTGACTTGGCCTCAACCAATAAATTGATTAGATTTGATATAGATCAAAATTGGAAACATAATCAACAAACTCCTTACTTGAATAGGATTGAGAATTTGTCTAGCAAATTTCCTTATAATCAAAAATATTTGATTATTACTATATGGTATAATTTCGATTGAAGAACCGATGATCATCTCAAGTACAAAGTGATTGACTCGGCATTATTTTTTCCTGAGGCGGATATGATGTCTAGTCGGGGATCGATGGGGTAGCGGGTTGCACCAGATGCGGTCCGTCCCACTCCCACCGGTACTGGCCATGACAGCGGGTAGGGAACGGATGATGCCTGAGAGATCATGATGTATTTTTCTAATTATTAAAATTCAAATTAATACGTATTTTGAGATAATACCATATATTCAAGTAAAATCAAGTTTGTTGATTGAATTGGATTGATAATTAATTTAATATGATTAAGTTAATTATATCCAATTAAAAGCACTCTATTATGATAGATGTGTTATTTCCCTTGGAAGAATTAATTATGTGAATATGATTCATGATAATTAATTAGAATTTGAATATGATATGGAGGATCACATAAGTGACATCCATGGTCTCCCGTCATGGCGAAGGGTTTCCGTCGCCAGGGATTGTATGTAGGAGACGCATGTCCGAAGTGATAGCTCCTATATGCAAGCGCATCTGGATCGGGCTCTTTGCTTCTCGAAAGAGTAAGGATGTATGCGTAGTGACCCCAATATCGGGTGCTCATATTATTGGAGCGATATTGGATTGCGCATAGCGAGTTGTATTCCTGTTGACGGTTGGTTCAATTAATGATGGGTCAACATCACCTTAGGGGTGGTGGGCCCGGGTGTTAAAAACCGAATTGAGAGATGCAAGTTGGACTTGCAAGGCGGAATGTGTTCCCGCTTCTTTTTATCCGAGTACCAGGTTCTCATATTATTGGGATGTAACGAAGATAAGGAAGGAGATCCCAGATCTTGCTTGAGATATAATGGTAAGTATATCTCTTACATTGAAAGTGATTAAAGGAATGAACTTTTATTGTTGACATGGCAAGGCAACTTTGACATAAAAATTCCTAAATCAAAGTAAATATATATTTATATATGTTTACGCAAATTTCTTATTTCAGATAATCCTTCTTTAAATCCCACTCAATGTTATACTCAATAATAACTAGTAGAATATCATGGATTGGACCCATGATCCAGATATTGTACTTGCAATTGGACACATAATGTATGTGGTTGCAATATGCAAGTTTCCTCATAATAGGAGGAATGATAATTAAATAAACAATAAGACTAAAATCCTAGGATTTGTATGTCTATATAAGTCTTGATATCATCAAATGTACTTTTGAAGTGACATATCGATAATGATCGTAATTATCAAATAGTCCTTATAAAATCTAAGAAGATGTACTGGCATACATGTGTGCTCTCGACATATGATCATGAATGACATGGTTCTCTGCATTATGCAGAATGTTGGCTCTATAAGAGATGATGTATTCAATTTGTTTGAGTACCTACCTGAACCTAAGTTTTAAAAGTTTAAATGGATGTAGATACGATGAATGTCATCATTCTACTATCTATACTCTAGTCATTCATGAAGCTTCATAATATTCATATTGTATGAATTGAATGAAGCATGTATAAATGTTGAAATACACTTATATTGAATTTTTTTGATTTCAACATAAGAGATCCTTTGTCTTGAGCAATGGTTGCTTATAGATAAAGGGAGCGCATTGGAAAGCATGGGTTGGACCCAAGTAAGAAATATAGTCAAAGAGTTGACTGTACTTCTGTGACTTCCATACGACATCCAAAGAGTTGGATGAATGCCAATACTGCAATATGTTGATGTGTTGATAGTATGACTATCAAATCTATCTAGAATCCTTAGAGAAGGAATCGGATAGTACACCAGAATAATCTACATATAATTATTGAAATTGACTTACTTATTTGATAGGATAAAGTCTAAAAAATTATATCTCAATCTTCTAATGACACTTGCAATTGGTTGCATCCGTATTAGAATATTAGAAATTTGATCTTAAAGATTAATGGTCATCCATGTTGGAAGTGATGCAATTGTTGCAACAATCTCCATTGGATCAATAGACTTCAGTGGGAGCCCTTTGTCTTAGAGAATGTCTCTGTGGCCTGGATATTAGAATGCACTCATAGTTTATTTCTAAATGTTGGAAATAAACATGAATTCTGGAATAAACCTATCATAACGAGTTATGATGGAGATATTTCAGATAGTAATCTAACATCTAGTGGACTCTGCTAAATTAGAAAATTAATGAATGGTTCATTAAGATTTTTAATACTGAAAATTAAACCTTTAAAGACCAATAGGAGGGTAAAGATCATCTGACAATGATATGGCATAATGTTTTGGACATATGTCTATTGAAGAGATCAATGGACAAGTAAGAGATGAAACTTTAGAATGTCTAAGATTTCAAAACTTGCATACTTTTGAATATTGTATTCAAAAGTAGAAATGTCCAATACACCCTTCCTTGGAATGGTGTAAGATTCAAGGTATTCAAGATCTCATACATATTAATGTATGAGAATCATCTATATCAGAATAAACATTATGGATATGTGATATCTATTAATGATTATTTGTGATATGAGATTTCTTCTCTTCACTTAGAAACCTTTGAAATGTTCAAAGATTTCACAATTTTGGTTTAGAACCAAAGTTTGAAGGAAGATGAAATGAATTTGATCTAACCAAGGTAGCTTGTACCTATTAGATGAATTCAAGGAATACCTTATGGAGATGTGAATATCATTCCTTTCTCAATCCTCCCAATAAACCTTAACTCAATAGAGGTTTAGGGAGATACAATTGATCATGTGTGATATGATTTGATCAATGATTAATCTTAGCATAATTATGTCTTAGTTTCCATGTATATATATATATGGTAGAGACTACATAAGGTTCCATGTGAGTAAGCTAGAATCTGGCACTGGAGAGTACTACTTCATTAGGGAAATAAAGGATGGTATTGGATACCTACTTTATGACCTTGAGATTCTTAAAGGATCTCATCTCTGAGAATATGATTCTTAGAAGATGACTCTCTTGAGAATCAAGATGAAAATGAAGTAAAGGAACTCATTTAATCTTGAGAAGATAATGAGGCTCCTGAAATCGGAAACTAAATAGACAATTAAAGATGAAACACTAATACCTCTTCAAATAAGTTTGAGGATGGATTCCATATGTCAATTGAATCTGACAATGATCTGACTTCATGTAATGATGCTTCTAAAGATCATATCATGGAAAGATAGATGTTAGCAATAAAAGTCTAATGTAGACTTCATATACAAGTGTTGTATATGGACCCTCGAGGATCCACCCATATGGGTAATATCCATTAAGGTGTAAATGGATCTTCAAGAGAAAGAGGGAACCTGATGAGAAGATAGAGACCTTCAAAGCACGGTTCGTAGCCATGAGCTACACACCGAAGAGAAGACATCGCTTGCGATGAGACTTGCTCTCCAGTGACCTTGCTTTAACCCATCAGAATATTGCTGACTATAGCTACACAACTTGACTATGACATCTTCATGATGTGAGTCAAGATTTCATTCCTCTATGAATACCTCTCTGAGGATATTCATATAAAGTAGCCCCAGAGCTTCATGGTTAAGGAAAACGAGGTGTGAAAGCTAAAGAACTCCATCTTTGGACTCAGATAAGCTTCTTATAGTTGGAACACAAGATTTGATGAAATTATAAATGTTATGATTTCAGATAAAATCTTGATGAACCATGTGAAGCTTAGTGGGAGTGCCATTGTGTTCATCGTGCTAAATGTAGATATTATCCTAATCATTTAGAATGATCTAAGGATGATAATAATAAGTGTTTTATAATTTGGTTATCCCATACCTCGAGATATGATCTCAAGGATACCTCTTAGATCTTAGTTCTGAAGTTGTTCAGAAGCAAAGAGAAGAGGGTATTGGGACCGTCACATTAGTAGTACACCTTGGACTTATTCCATTTTCCGGAAAATTCCAAGAAAGGCTTCCTTCCCTTAAGATATGGTAATGACCTATATAAAGGGATAGCACCTTAGAGAGTTGAGGAAGTGAATGCTAGAACTGCTTGCACTTGTGCATCAGTTACGAGAAGCTGAGTGTATGCAAGATGTGCAAAAGAGTCAGATGTCTGCCATGCAGTGAGAGTAGTAATCTGTTACTAATCCTACTATGGAATAAAACACTTGATTGCAGTAATAACAATATCTTCAAAGATGATGGAACTTAGAGATAGTGATATCAAAGTCTTATCTTCAAAAGTTCAAGACCTTGTAGATAGATATCTATAAGGGTCTTAACTGTAGATACCTTAGGAGATAAAGATCTCTAGGAATAAAGGTATTCTGATAAGGATTATGGGCAAACTAGTTATAATAATTGTTGAGAAGTAGTATCAAGGACGCTATAACTGCTTTGACTGTATTGAGTATTGGTTGCATAATATGCAACATTCGCATTGGATACAAACACTGTCACTGGGAGATATGCAAGTGTCGTAAAAGGACTTGGCATAGTCTCTTGGGAACAGAGTGACTGATCAACTTACCTAGCTATTTTCTAAATAGCCTATGATTGTCACATGAGTGTGGGTTTAAATGATTAGCCCATTAATGACTCTTTGGGCTAGTGGGAGATTGTTGGACATGCGAGCCCACGGCGAGACATTATGCAATAAATGTTATTGCAATTCACTCCTTAATCTGAAACGAATAGTACATAATTTGCATCATAGGTCCCTTAGTACAATTAGGGTTATGTACCATGGCCATCTTGATGATCATACAGTTGTTGATTCAAATATTGAATCATAGAGGCTGGTGCTTGGATGAACATCTAAAGAGTTAGATTGAGGACTCATCAAGCACCATCAAATGATTGTTAAGAGATGATCTCCAGCCTGAGTAGGAGATGGCAATCCTTTCTCATTTAGGCTGATATCTGACCGACCTCTTGATGCAGGTCCTCTGCATAGGAATAAAGTTTTGGAGGTGTCAGATTAGTTAGGTCAAAGAGTTGACTTAACGGGATCGAGATAACCAAAGTCCTATATTGTATGCTGTCATGATATAGGCACGCATCCTTTGATCAGAGACAGATGTACTACTATATGTCTGAGTATGTACATTTGGCAGACCAATAGGTTGATGACCTAATAAAGGTCTATACACCGGTGCGCTGGTGTGCATGCAAGGGCATATGAGTAATACGATCTCTCAAAGGGATCATACATGTTCATTACTGAACTGGAAGACATGAGCTCACTCATGAGATATTGGGAAGATCAAATTCCGTGCACGATCGTCTCGCTTTGGAAGCTTGACTGAATTTATAGGTTTGATATATACTTTTGGAAAGTATATGATAAAGACCTAGGTAAGATATATGCTTTTGTAAAGTATATGGTCGATACCGACTCCCAATGATCGAATGAGAAACTTAATGATAAATCCCTGAAGTAGACAGTGTAAAATTGATCTTATACTTCGGGATTATTTTGGGTCTTCCAGTATGCAGGATGTACAGGTATTGGGAATACCTGAGGGTGATGTGATCATAAACGATTGTATAACCATGACGCTTCCATTCCTAGGGAGTGATGAAACGGGTCTGGATTTTAGTGACTCCTCTCAGTAGAGAAGTAATCTGATCTTAGTCTAAATATTGGACAATGATCTGAATGTGATTCAGATTCAATGAGAAAATTGGATTTACGGTCTTGATTTAGTCAAGCATCTATGGGAGGCCCGAGATATGGATTTGAGATGTGATCTCAATATCCAAGTCACTATACGTGGAACAATACAATCGCCCTGTCCTTATCTCCTAGTATTCGCGGAGAAAGCGCATTATCCTTGAAAGAGTTCATGGATAATTCTATTGTTGATATATGTATCTGAGCATTGAGAAAATGGATAATTAAATGTGATTTAATTATCATGAATAATATGAGTTTGATTCATATTATAAGGAGAGTTATCTTAGATAATTAAATGCGATTTGATTATCAAAGATGTGAATAATGTGAATGTGATTCATATTATTTGGGCACAAGAGAAAAAGTGATCCAAGATGATTAAATGTGATTTAATTATCATGGATATGAATAATGTGGATAGCAATATCCAATTATTCATAATATATTATAAATGTGATTTATAATGTGTTAGAGAGAGCTAATTATAATTTATATTTGTTGATTAATTATTAATGGGTATTGGATACACATTGTATAATTAATTGAAAATGTAAATTATATTTTATTTTGGGTTGTGAATGTGATTCACAATTTTCCAATGGCAAGATTGCAATATTCTCAAAATTAATTATGAATTATTTTTGAAGAATAAATCACAACAAAAGTTGTTGAATGAAATAATGGAGAATTTCATGGAGATATGCAATCTCATGAGATTTCATGAGATTGCCCCACTTGGAAATAAGTGACCGTCCACTATATTCCAATGGGATTGAGATCTCCATGGAATTTTTCTCCTTATTTTATTGGTTTAATTTTAGGATTGATATATATTTGATTTGTCAAATATATTTGATCTAAATTAAATCACAAGTTGTTGGCTTTTACCAACAACAATCTTGACCATTGGATTAGACATAAATCAATCTCATCCATTGATTTTATATGTCCCATGGATTGAGATCCATGGATCCCAAAACCCTATAAATAGAGAGGCATACCATGCTCTCTTGATATACATGCTATTATAGCACATCTCTCTCTCTATTTCTCTCTACACGCCTACTCTCTCCCCCTCTCATGTGGCCGTCCACCATGGGTGCCCCAGAGAGGTTCTTCATCACCGCAACGTCGTCGTTATGCTTCCCGATCGTCTGCTCGTGGATCCCCATCTCCTTCGGTGCGCCTAGCTCATGAAGAAGACGTCGGATCTCGTGTGTCGAGATCAGGAGATTCGTCGCTTGGATCATCAACATGGATTGCGAGAAGCACGCGATTCATCCCCGCGCTCGCAAGCATCTCCTCCGTCGGATCGAACTTGAGACAGGAGGTCTCTTCGTTTAGAGACTCGATCGCAACCACGCTTCAAGAGGTAATCCTATTACTTGTTTGTGGTTTAGACGAAATGATCTGAGAAGTGTTCTTGGATCATGTGGTTTCATCGCATGGAAATTTTTCTAAATTCCGCTGTATCGAGCAACTAGTGCGACTAGTCGCTCCTCGTCGTATTCGATACGACGCTCATGCTTCCGTGATGCGCTTGAGGATTCTAACCATATCCTTCAGTCTGGCCATTAGATTTTGCTCATCTCTCTTCTCCTCCAATCAATCAGCAGAATCTCATGATCCAAACTCACTGCTCTCATGCTCTCACAGCTTTTGGCTCTCATAGGATCATCCCCCCTCTCTCTATATATATGGATGATCATATGAGAGCCAAAATTTGTGAGAGCATGACAGCAGTGATTCTGAACCACTAGATTCAACCAGGAGAGAGAAGACAAGAAGAGAGAAGACAAAATCTAGTGGTCCAGAATCATTGCTCTAATGCTCTCACAATTTTTTGCTCTCACAAGATCTCTCCTCTCTCTCTACTATATATATATATATGGAGCGGGAGTTTACACCTGAGGGTGTAGGTAACTACCTACACCCGACCTTTTTCTCAGTACTTTTATATTTTTTTGAAGGGCCATGGGAGATTTGCTTAATATATTAAGAGGGATATGTATTTCAAGTCTTATGCAAAACAAACATTCCTAACATATTCATCTAGAAGGGGTAAATTTCAGCAATTTTGAGACCGTTAAAATTTGGTAATCTTGATTGAGATGATAGAAGATTTGAATTAAGTTGAATTTGGAATGACAACATGGTAATATATGGTGATCTAATTCCCTAAAAGTTTCATTTCAAAAAAATCAAAAAATATTAAAAAAAGGAGCCAGGTGTAGGTAGTTACCTACAACCTCGAGTGTAGGCTCCCTTTTTCCATATATATATATGGTTGATCTTGTGAGAGCCAAAAACTGTGAGAGCATGGGAGTAGTGATTCTGGACCACTAGATTCTATCACTTCTCTCCTGGTTGATTGGATGAGGAGAGCTATGTGCATAATCTAGTGGTCCAGATTCACTTCTCTCACACTCTCACAGCTTTTTGCTCTAATAGAATCATCCCTCTCTCTCTCTCTATATATATATATATAGGTATGATCCTCTAAGAGCCAAAAACTGTGAGAGCATGAGAGCAATGATTCTGAACCACTAGATTCTATCATCTCTCTCCTGATTGATTGGAGAAGGAGAGAGAAGAGCATAATCTAGTGATCCAGATTCACCGCTCTCATGCTCTCGCAAATTCTGGCTCTTTTCTCCCCTTATGCAATCAATGATGAGAGAGATGACAGAGTCTAGTGGTCCAGAATCATTCATCTCATGCTCTCATAGTTTCTGGCTCTCACATGATTAGCACTCATATATAGGGATTGATCCTGTGAGAGCCAGAAACCTTGAGAGCATGAGAGTAGTGATTCTGGATCACTAAATTCTGTCATCTCTCTCCTGATTGATTGGAGGAGAGTGATGAGTAGAATCAAGTGGTCTAGACTTACTACTCTCATGCTCTCACAGTTTTAGCTCTCACATGATCAATCATATATATATATATATATATATATATATATATATGTATGTATATATATATATATATGAAAAAAATGGGGTTGCCCCCTAGTTGGCTGCCACGCCTCATTTTCCGTTATTTTTTTATTTTTTTTCAAAAATAAAGCCATGTATTTTCATCACTAAGTCCGTATAATATGTCATTCCAATTTCTCAGAAACATACCCATATGCCTTCATCTAGAACATGTAATTTTAACGATCTTAAAATTATAGTAATCGACTTGTTCTAGATGAAAGATATAGGAGCCTCCATTTCTAACGAGATTGGAATGACATATTAGAAAGATATAATGATGAAAATAATGGATTCATTTTTTGAAAATAATTAAATAAACGTCGGAAAATGGGGCAGGGGCAGCCCCGTTGAACCCTATATATATAGAGTGTTGATCACATGAGAGCCAAAAATTGTGAGAGCATGAGATTAGTGAATCTGGACCACTAGATTATGCCCTTCTTTCTCCTTCTCTAATCAATCAGGAGGGAGATGATATAATCTACTGGTCCAGAATCAATGCTCTCATACTCTCACAGAATCAACCCTCATATATGTATATATATAGGAAAAACTTGAACTGAGGTGTCATCTTTCCATTCACTTGATGCGACACCTCCTATCATCCATCCGATATTAATCAACGGCACCCAATAAAACCATTAATCCGCACAAAAATCACTATGTTATTTTTTTAAAAAAAAACTTTCTCTTCCCTTCCAATCCCTATTATCATGCTAAATATTGATTACGCGTATTTGATTACTAATTATAGCATTTTTTGAATGTCGTTCTCACTTACTCGAGATTTTCATCTATATTCTTCGTGATTTTCGAGTTATTCTCCTTTGGCTTCATCAAAAACATCGACGACACGCTCAAGATCTCCATTAAAAAAATTTCAGGTTAGTATTTTTTACGCATGGAGGATACATGTTCTTAGTATTTTTCATTTTTCTTACTTCAATTCTCCATCTCCCTACTGGAAATCTCATTATTTTTTTCATCGCAATCTTTATATATTTTTATACCTTTTCATATCAGATTTCAAACGATGAGGAGGATTTCTCGATTACATTTTAATATCAGATCTTTGTTGGCTTCATTATATTTTTCATTCTAATTCTGTTCATTTTCAGTTTGTAAAATTCTATTTTATTTTTGTGCACTTCTGTTCTGTTACATTTTCATGTGCTTATGTTCTATTTCAAGTCCAGTGCTTTCGATTGCATGAACCGTATATACGCATCATGTTTTAAGTTCAGTGATGATTACATCATTTTACAATGCATTACACCCAATTACAATATATATGATCATTTTACATTTTTCTGTCTCATTTTCACAATGTTATAATGTATTTTACATTCAAACGACTACTGCACTATCTGTACATAATATTCCAGATTTTTATATTACCCTTAGTAATTTTACACTTCCAAATTTTGTTTACAGTATCTTATTCTATTTTTACATTATGCATGTCAATTGGATAACTTTCAATGAGAGGAAGAAGGGTAAAGATCAAGACAACCATATCTTACGGATGTCATCAATTTGGAATTGACTGCAGAAAAATAGAAGATGAATGTAAAAAGAATGAGAAAAATGTAAAATACGAATTACAATTGTAACATATGTTAATAAAATGTAAAATATGGATGGAATGTAAAATATGGATTGTAACATATGTTAATGAAATGTAAAATACGAATTACAATTGGATTTGGATGGACGTAAATTTCATACATGAAATGTAAAATAAACCCGATGAATATGAAATATGGGTTATTTGTTTAATATGGATTCATTTATTACATCGTAGATTTAATACATCCTAAAATTAATATGCATATGGCATGTAACATATTTAATGCGTTCACAATTTATGTCATCTAATATATTATGAAATATAATTGTAACAGAAATCCCTTCATTTTAGGAATGTTTTCCACGTGTACACCAATTAATTAGCATGCGATTAAAGCATCCTATATTTTAAGAAACACGTCTATATAAAAAAATCAAATTTTCATCAGATTTGAGTTTTTTGCGAATATCAGTGGTTATGCTTTTGTAATTTATAACACAGAATTGTAAAATATCTCAAATGTTTGTAAATTGAGAATAGTTATTTCAAAATGCCAGCATTTATTCCATCAGATATTTTTGGAAAATTCTGTACATCACTCGCCATATACCTAAATATAGAATGATTGATGACGTGTATTTTTCTAAATTAGCAATAATTTAATCCACCCACATATTAAGAATGTTAGTTGGCACAAAAACCACCTAGTGGTTTCAATCTCACTCGTACATTCATCATCCAACGACCTAAGATGACACCTTTCCATAATCAAGGAAATGTGCCATCTCAATTCAAGTGCACCCTATATATATATATATATGGATGATCCTGTAAGAGCTAAAAACTGTGAGAGCGTGAGAGCAGTGAGTCTGGAAGTCTAGACTCACTTCTCTCAAGCTCTCACATTTTTGGCTCACATGATCAACCCTATATAGGGTTGATCTTGTGAGAGCCCAAAACTGTGAGAGCGTGAGAGCAGTGAGTCTTGAACATTAGATTCTGCTCATTTTAACAGGACTAGAGAATTCCTTCCATCTTCGAAACTGTGAAGTTAGCGTAACATTGAAAGACATGTCCATTTTAACATGGCTTTGAGTTGATGGAGCTCCCGTAACAGGCCTAGAGCACCCCTCACATTTTCAATAGGATAATTATTGCGAACAAATGCTTGGTGTAAATCGGAGCACTGGAAGGAGAGAGAATTTATCGAACGGACGGTTGAAACTTACTTGAATTAATGAAAATATTCTGACAGGACTAGAGAATTCCTTCCATCTTCGAAACTGTGAAGTTAGCGTAACATTGAAAGACATGTCCATTTTAACATGGCTTTGAGTTGATGGAGCTCCCGTAAGAGGCCTAGAGCACCCCTCACATTTTCAATAGGATAATTATTGCGAACAAATGCTTGGTGTAAATCGGAGCACTGGAAGGAGAGAGAATTTATCGAACGGACGGTTGAAACTTACTTGAATTAATGAAAATATTCTGACAGATGTGAATCTTTTGAATGAATGTGTGAATCGTATGGTGAGAGTTGTTCGAACATTCACTTTATACCAGATTGGAGAGTCATTTTTTCTGGATTCAACATACGATAAAGTATCATTGTGATACCTGTGCTTGCATGAGAACTTGGGAGAATGTGGACAGTTGCTTGGCGGGGTTGTAGTTCTTGCCCAATTATACCAGCAATTGGACGAATGTTCCTTGAAAAAATCGAAGAGATGTTATGCTTTCCTTATCTTATTGCAAGCTTGATCATGGGAGCATATACACATTGGCATTACTCGTCCATATCGTCTGTATTAGGACGCTTTGCATCATGGTCCATACTCATGCATGTAAAACTCAATGACATTGTGCAATTTGATTGGCTGAACTTTGATTTATTACTAACACATTATTAAAAATGGATGGACATCAGGCCAGAGGTCTTTCATTGAAAATGTACAAACTAAGAACCTGACATTCTACCGCAATGAGCTACATACATAAGTTGAACATCATGTATGATACACATGTATATTTTTATTAAAAATATCATGAGTAATAATTAAATATATTTAACAGATGCAGTGGTCTCCATATGACATGGAGATTGTAAATAACGTACATCCTATTTGTAGACAAGGATAAGAGGTCTGGAGATCGTAGATGGTGTTCATTTGTTTTAATGTGAAGATTCTGCACGTGTTAGAACGGGTCATGCAACAATTTCATTTGTGCCTCACATTCCAGATCTGATGCCCATAATAATATTCCCAGAGTGTTGGGACAAAGGGACAATGACAGATCGATTGGACAGACCGACTACATGAACATATACTTCAGTGGAATCAAAGAAAACAAACAATTGTGATGGAAAGGATATCAACAGAATTTAATGAACAATGGGTAGTAAGATACATGTAATGGTACTGCAAATTACTCGTCGTTGGATTCAAATGTCAATCCCTGCACCATAGCTTGCATATGGACCTTACGCTCCCAGATTTAGACCTAGGGTAAGTGCTAAATTTTCAGTCACTGATTCGTTAAGTTTGTGACTTTTAAAAACACTATGTGATGGCATGATTTATTAACAAGTACAATGTGTATATGAGCTCGTGAGATTCTTGAGGATTATGAACGCAGCTCAGAGTTTCGTTATGTGATTGGTTTACTGGATTCAACAGTGCAAAACTTTGGATTGGCTGCTCCAATGATACAGTACCATACGCGGTACTCTTACTCGAATGAGCCATCAACAATTTCTTTCTTCCCAACAACTCACGAGGTTGTTGGATCCACCACAACTGCTTTTCCTTCTCAATAACAATATGCTTCTAGTACTCATGATGCCAAAGTAGGACCATCTCATACAAGGCCTGCAGTGATGTATGATATTATAGAGACAACTTACCCAGTCTTCAAAAGCTAATGACTTTTGGGGCTTAATCCCACATATGCAGATATTCACAGAATACTTAACCAGCGATATCATACCTCCTTACCTAACGTTGATTTTTCATACTGTGTGGATCTGGATAGTGTGCCTCCATTCCATATTATATCGCATTCACCTCAACCGGATCCCACGTATCTACACCATCAGCAACATGCTCCTCAGCATGAGCAGCAACCATCACAACATCATCAACAACCTCCACAACTTGATGGAACTACTTCGGTTAGAGAACGAGCACGAGAGCCAAGTGTGGAGAGTGTGAGTACTTCCAGTGGAGGTAGTAGAGGTCGTAGGACAAGATTATCAGGAATCTTTAGTAGGACACACCAAATATGGGATTAATGTGTAAATGTATCATCAATGAAAATTTACTCCTCAATGTAATAACATTATTCTCATTAACGTAATGTTATATTTGTCATTTTCTTTTATCACATGCTTTGTTGTAAAATTTATATTTAAGTGGTTAATATTATCATTAATTGTTGTTTGTTATTATTAATGACCATAATATAATTTTATTATAAATCATTTCAAATGTAATTGTGTCTGCAGGTTATGGCAAAAACTTGCTTTGCGGCTCGCAATCCAGTGCGCCTCCCAAACAACTGATTCTTAGCATTGCGTGTACTATCGATGAATCCCATCGTGGTGCAATCTCTCCACCACAGTCACTACAGCAACCACTTAGTACAACACCGCCGGCTCCAGACGCTCTACCGCGGTCACATCAGGTCGGCCTCGTTAAGGGTGATATTTGCGATTCTACATGTCACATGACCTGTATAGGCTATTTGATGCCCCTACAGAGTACCCATCAGAGGAGGAGTGATCGTTGAATCGGCCGATTCAGTCGACAGACTCTCAGTTCACTGAATACTCACTACAATCCATGCCCCTTGCTATGGACTTCTTCTACATAGATGTATACGATGAGGAGGAAGATCTATACGCCGAGTTAGCGGATTTTCATTATACAACTGCACTGAAATACGTTCGCCTGGGCATACTATGTGGGGAGCGAGTACAATCGAGGCCATGACTAAGGGGCATAAATGTATTGCAATTTAATTAGAGTTTGTTGTAATGTTAGAAGTATTCGGATGTAATATTAATCTTTTTATTTACAATGATGATGATGTTGTCTCTCTATGTCTTGAGTTGTTTATCTTATCTTGTTTTAATTTCAGTCATAAAATAAGATAGATATGCTTGTGTCGAAATAATCAAGATGAGAATTGCAATAAAATTTATATTTTTCAGATAACATGCCTAAAATAAAATAAATCAACTATACTCAATTGTATTAAATGTTTGATAATGAAGTAATGTATTTCATTAAAATTTATATTAACTCATTCCAGTAAACATAATAAACTATTAAAACCATTGCTATTTCCTTTTTTCCATGTTAAAAAACATGTACAAATGATAACATAAAATATGTCAAATATTTTGACAAAATTTCATATCAAAATAATATTAACAAACTTATATCTCATTTGGAATATAGAGGAAGTTGGGGAACATTTGCAAATGTTTAGCGCGAATGATGAATCATTCACTGACTACATTTATTACCTTTGTCTTTTATGTGCATAGAAAGAAAGGCTGGCTTAATTGGCGAACGGTTTGCTTATCGATGCTTGACAGTTAGGGTATTTTGGTAATACACGTGCCTCCGTTGGGAAAAATGCTCTCGCTGCATTTTAGGAAGAGTTTTAATACGGTTTGAAGATATTTTGGACGCATATTACTTGAAGGATAAAAGTGCAAAGAGATGATTAAAACATAACTTCTTGAAGCGTTGTTTATATGTATATAACAAATTCTGGGATTGGAATTACTATATCTTATTAAAATTTTACAAATCGTACAATATAAACATCGTGTTGTAAAATATTTCTTATAAAATAGCCGTTTTTCTAAACGATATCTTTTTTAGTAAAAGGATAATTTGATAATGTAATTTCAAAGCCAATAAATGTATCTAATTATTTATTACTAATTCGTATTTTAATAAATTAGGTACTTTTAGTTATTTAAATTACTCAAAGCCAGATAACCATTTATACTTGTCGTGTTTAATGTAGTAGTAGCAACATAATATTAGAATCAATTATCTGTTTTGTAATTTTGAATCACCGAATGCTGATATGTTTTGTATATTAGTTGATTTGATTTGTAAAATTTAAACAAGATACAATAATTCCAATCCCAAAATTCGTAATACACATAAAAACAATGCTTCGAGAAATTACGTTTTAATTATGTCTTTGCAATTTTATCCCTCAAGTAAATATGTCCAAAATATCTTCAAATCGTACTAAATTCCTTCCTAAAATGCAGCGAAGTCTTTCTCTCTCTTCCCTCACGTTTCGGTTGGCCGAATATTCTATTTTAGGTAATGTTTTTTTGAAACAAAACAAAGTCCAGATCTTGATGGTTTTAATCACATCCGTCCTTATTCCATCCGATGCCTAGATCAATGGTTCACACGAAGTCTAGTGAGACCCAATCTTATTTGAAATGCACCCTATATGTGTGAAACCTATGAAATCTTACATATGAAAAAGACAAAACTGTTTTCAAAATACTGTGAAGATTTTGACTCTTAAGGTACTACTCAAATCTACCAAACTGTTTATCTTGAAGTCCGCATAATTATCTAACATAAGAATAAATTGACAGTCTTCTTGATTTGATTTGTGTATAAATACATTGGTATCCATATCCTCAAAGGGGATTAGACAGGAGAAAATTAATTTCTGTTGGATGATGATATCAATCAATTAACACAGCCTGATATAATCGCATAAAAAAGCAATAATAGGAATATGGTGATTTTCTCCGAGCTCTGAAAAAGAAATGGAAAGAAAAATCTGCAAGGCAGCATATGAAACGAATAGACGGCTTCGCAATTTATGAAATCGACTAGGACTACACAGATCCAAACAAGCGCATCGACTATGGTGAAGTGTGTTTACATTCTTATAACATCGGCTCATGCAACTTCCACATCTGAATTATGCAATGGAGCCAAACTTCAAGGTATTTGATTTTTACAGAAGGAATATCTATTGCAAATTTAATGGTGGTTAGGTCGAGTATTTTCTTACAGGATCATGATTGTCCGCACACGACTCCATCTAATAACTCGCTAAGAACGTGTTTCAAGCCATTCATCTTTTTCTTCGCCACCTGGAGAGTCGAAACCGCATGAATGTCCACAGGCAGCAGAGCAACCAAAACAAATATGCCTATATCTTGGGTGAATAGGAATTTATGGGGAGTACTTGCTAAAGCTATACTTTTTTTATGCAAATCTAATTATGGAATTTCACAATGAACAAAATTGGTAAAGATAATATTTTACCTTCTGAATGACCACGACTCTTCTTTCTGCCTCACTAAGTTCAAGTCCTATTGATTCCTCCATTTGCATCAGGAGTTTTCTATGATGCAAACCTGCTCAGTTAGGAAACGCGGTAAGAAAAAGGTAACCTGAGGGGTGTAAGCCCAGAAAAAAATGGAAACATACACCATGGTTGTAGGCATGGAAACACTGAAAGAAAAGAAATCGTTTACAGATAATAAAGGGAAAAAGAAGTGGAAATCCACCAGCCTCTAGGAGGAAATTTACGAAATCGCCGTCCTTGGATATAAACACCAGCGAGAACATTTGTATAACTGATAGGCAAGATGAAATGATAGTGCAATTCTAAGGCATGCAAGAGATTTGTTTCGCAAGTACAGATATTCTTTGAAGAGGAAGGTCCATTTTGAGTTCACTTTCCTCTCAAAGTAGAACCTCAAAACATTGAAACAGGAGACAAGCGGGCAACAAGCTACGCCGCTAACCCTTTTTGAAAGGCGGGTTAAACTGGTAGAGGGTAACCCGTTTTTGGGTTTTGGGCTCTGTTTGGTTGCAGGGTTGGACAGGGTTGGGTTGGCCCAACTCGGGGTGCCCCTCTTTCCAACCCTCCCAATCCTCCTCACAGTTTACTATTCAGAGGGGTACCTCAACCCAACCCAACCCTGCCCAACCCTGCAACCAAACGAACCTGGGTTAGAAGTGGGTTTGTTGTGATATGATTGTATTGAAGTTTGAAAAAGTGAGTAGTTATTGTGATGTGATTGTATTGAAGTTTGGAAAAGTGAGTAGAAATGGAGTAGTTTATAATTTTTATATGATATGATGGTATAATATATTATTTTTGATAGGATTGATAATGTAAAATTGATTTATTTAAGTTTTAAAAAAGGAATAAAGTGGGGCCCACGCAGGAGAGGGGAAGTGAGTTAAGGGGGGTAAACTCCCCAAAAGAGAGTTTACTCCCGTAACCGAACGTGGCCTTAAGGAAACATTGAAATAGGCGAGAAAGCCACAAGGAAACAAAAAGGAGCCAGAAAGGCTAAGATGAGGAGATTGTAGGTAGAAGCTGCAATGGAGAGTTCAACATGAGCCTACAGTAGGGTTTTGCCCTCCCGGTGTTGGGGGGAACAAGGAGGGTGAAATAAGGTGGGATAAGGAATAAGGGGGGTTTATTTTCAATTCCCGTTTCTCTGGGCGATTTTGTTTTGGTGGGATATATGTGGTAAAAGAGCGACTTGTTTAATATCCTCGTTTCTTTGTTGTTAGGAACACGGATAAGTGATAGTCATTGTGGGAAAGATAGTGTCAACAAGAGATAAATAGTAACATTGTTAAAAAGGAAGACAAGGAGAAGTGGAATAGCAGAAGAATCTAAGAAAATAGAATAGCTATTTCAGGAATAAGAAAAATCTGTGATAGGAGAGCAAATCCCTGGATTTCTTATCCCTAATCCCCCAGAGAATATGCCCATGTCACATCAGCTGCATAATGGCACGAAACTGTCACCGTCATCTCAAAGATAATGGACTGAGGGGTATCAAATGTTATTTCTGTCCCCAAGTACGGATACCATGACTGACACAAAAGAATGCAGGACATACATTATATTGAGCACAATAGATTTCTTCAAAATGGCACCAGTAAAACCAGTGAAGAAACAGAACGGGAAAATAAAATATAATGAGAATGCATACGCTGTCTTTCTATGGTTCCCTTTGATTCCATCTGGAAAGCTTCAAGCTCTTCAATTGTTTCCTTACACTCAAGAAGATGTCGGCTCACTTCTTCCTTAAACTTCTTGTGTATAGCCTTAAGTTTTTCATGTTGTGCTTGATAAAAGACAATCGAAGTAAGAATCCAGAATAATAAACTTCACATTTATAAAAGAAAGTTAGAATACCCAGTTCAGATATTAGGGAATCACCACCAACTTGCTAAAAATACATTACAACAAACTTTAATGCATTTGGAGATTCTCTTACTGGTTGATACCTTATACCATTAAACAATCACAAATATTAATATAAGCGGGTGTAATAAGAAAGCCTTCAAATTTCAGACACTTTCTATCTAATCTAATACGGAATATTACTCAATTAAATACGTGAACTACTTTACCACAGGTAAGATCAACTTCCACAACAACAACAAAGCCTTTTCCCCACAATTAAGCAGGTCGGCTACATTGATTTTTGCCACCATTCAGATCTATTTTGGATCATTATCGGGCTTAAATCCAAATAACAAAGATCCCTTCCGATAGTCTCATTCCAACACTTCTCGGGCCTTCCTCACCCTCTCTTAACCGGCACAACATCCCAAATCTCGCATCTTCTAACTGGTACATCAACCGAACTCCTTTGTAAATGACCAAAATATCTTAAGCAGTTTTCTCTCATCTTATCCTCTATCGGAGCTACACCAACATTCCTTCTGATTGCATCATTCCGTATCCGATCTTTTCGTGTATGACCACACATCCACCTTAGCATTTTCATTTTTGCTACTATCATTCTAGGCACATGTCTATAGTTCGCATGCCAACATTCTGATCCATAGACCATAGCAGGTCTCATGTTGCCTTGCAATACTTTCCTTTGACTTTCAAAAAGATTTTCTTATCATAAAGAACAATAGAGGCTCCTCTCCACTTTAGCCAACCAGTATCTAGTCTATGTGTAAAATCTCCATCGATTTTCCCATCCTGTTACAAAATAGATCTCAAGTAGACCTGGCCAAAGTGTGGGCTGGGCCGAACAGGTCGGGTTCTAAAACTCTTTGTCCAAGGCTCAGGCCGGGCTAGCCCATGGGCCGTACTCCAACGCCCAAGCCCAGCCCAGGTCTGGGCCGGGCCAGCCCATGGGCCAAATGTTAAGTATTTTTTCTTAATTATTTAATCTAATGTATAGAGATAATTAAGTTTTTTAGCATCATCTAATCTTTCTAAATCTAAGTTGTCGTAATAGGTATTACTTGGCATGTAAACAATAAAATGAAATGTAATATTGATAATGTAAAATAAAAATTGAAGTATATTATATTAAATGTATCTAAAATGTAATTTTTAAACCCATATTTTTATATGTGCAGGTTGCGCCGAGTTTTGTGGCACATGTCCATGACTTGTCCAGTTGACGGGCGGGCCAACGAGCGGGTCGAGCGGGGCCGGCCCATTCATGAAATCTCTTTGCCCAGGCCCGACCCATGAGCATGTTGGGCGGGCGGGCCCCCGACCCGTTGGCCAGGTATAATCCCAAGTATCTAAAAGAATCTTTCTTATGAATGTTTTGGTCTCCAATCTTCATCTCGAGTCCTTCATCATTGTTTCCATCAAATGGGCACTCCATATATTCAGTCTTAGCCCTACTTATACAAAATCCTTTAGTCCCTAAGGCATGTCTCCTAACCTCCGGCTTCCCATTTACTCAATATCTTGTAACACTAAGGCATCTCATCCTGAATGTGACTAGTCAACACATCCATAATTCAAAGTAAAAAGGAATGGACTCAAAGATAAACATTGATGCAAACGATGCTGATTTTAAAATAGTCAGTCTTCCCAGACTGGATCCTACACAAGATGAAGCCCCATCATAAATATCCTTTATAAGGTTAATGTACATGACATACACTCATCTCTTCTACAAAACTCTCCACAAAATCTCCCTTGGGACTGAATCATAAGCCTTTTCTAAATCAATAAAAATTATACGGAGGTTCTTTTTAGCTTTGTAAATCTCCGTAGTTCTCCTCAACAAGTGGATATGTTCAATAGTTGAGCGACCTGACATGAATTCAAATTGGTATCCATTTACTTTGGAAACTTTCCTCAACTTTCTTTCGATTACACGCTCCTAAATTTTCATCTATGACTCATCTGTTTGACACATCTATAACTCAACAATTTTGAATGTCTCCTTATTCTTATAAAGAGGCACCATAATGGTTCTCCTTTATTCTTCAAGCATTTTCTTGCTTTGCCAAATAATATTGAAAAATTTGTGAGCCAAATCAAACCTCATTCACCTAGAACTTTCCAAACTTCTGTAGGGATGTCATCAGGTCCTACCCCTTCCCAGGTTTCATAACTGTTAGAAAGCGAGAATGCGGAAACGTAATATCATAGAAAAAGAATAAACATGAAAAATACCAGGATTTTACGTGGAACCCCATTCCCTAAAGAGAGGGATGAAACTATGGGAGAACGCCTCAAAGGGATGATGTTTTCATTAACTTTTCTCATCTAAAAAATGGGTGTGGGGCTTCTTATATAGCCTCCACTGAGTCTCCAAGTCCCATAAATAGTAAATGTAGGACTAAACCACTTGATGTGGTAATTGGACCATGGGGGATCCAATTACCCATCACTGCATGTGATGCATATACTCTAACACTCTTCCTCAAGTTGGAGCATGCAATGCTCAGCTTAGACAAATAGAAAGAAATCTCAAACTCAGAATACAAGGTACTACATACAATATCAACTCAACGCATACTCTATTGCTGATTGCTCTCGAGAACATTGCTTCTCATGCCATGCTGGTGAGGAGGAACTAAAAGGTTGGGGTGTGAGTCGAACTTGGTCTCCTCGTTGAAGAACATGTACTCTGTACTGCGTCTGTCAGAGTTACTGAAACTGGAATGAGTCTCCACCTAGAGAACTCTGGCCCACAACTGCTCCATCTCTCTGAAGGACCGAACTGGAAAAAGCCGTGAAAACGTCCTTATCATAGTCCAAGTTCGCTGAAGAATGGAGTATGAAAGTCTCCTCGTCGGAGAACTGGGTCTCTCCCCATAGTGGCTCAAAGAATGGGATCTCTATTCTAGAATCCTTATCAAACCACATGAAAACCCTAGCCCACAATGACTTAGGGGATCACATGAAAACCCTAAGTCCATATCAAAGATGGATACCTCTCAAATAATGATCGCACATCTGCAATCAGACTGAATACTTTGAAACCAATCTGAATGTAGAGTTTGAATATGAAGAATCCGAAGAATTGGAGAGTCTGAATCTGATCTGTATAATTCTGAATAATCTATAGAACTCTACAAATACTCCCTCTTTCTCTCATATTGGTTGGAATAGATGACATCAACCAAGTTGGGAGAAGAAAAACCAAGATGGGAAAAAATAAATCATATAAGTCGATTTCTTTTTTTCCCGACTTTTCTTGTCGCTATTTTTCAAATAATTTTTCCTTGACTATTCTATTCTTTTTTTAGGTGTCTCCCTCTTCCTCTTCCTTTTTTTTCCGTGTAAGATTTTTTTGTATGCACTTTTTTTGCAAAAACCGCGATCTCTCGGCCCAAATGGTGGGTCTAAATACAACTCAGTACAATTGGGTAAAAAGAGAAAAAAAACACGCAACACCATCCTCCCCTCCCTTTTTTTAAACATGACAGACCCACCCACTCATTTAAATGAGTGACATTAGGCCCCCTATTCTTCTGTCTACACCGACTAGGGTTCCCACGTTGGGAACCCATCTTCGGTAGCTGCCTAAGGTGCTCCACGAAGTCTTTGTAGAGAACCCGATGCCTAGAGGTCTAGAGCGCATTGTGGAGTCACTGCATGGGGGTTTGGAAGAGGAGTTGCCGCCTCAAGCCTTCACCAAAGAAGTTGCAAGAAGATACGAAGATATGAGAGGAGGCGGTGAGATCTGTTACGCCAAGATGGAGATGCTAGAGATATCAATCGATTGGGGATGAAGGCGATGGAAATCAAAGATGCATCGTGGGTGGGCGACACCTTCTGGATGGTTGAGTTCCGGCGCCTGGAGATGAATGGCAACATCTGGTGTTGCAAGTGGAAGAGCTTCGCCTGGACGAAGGTACTGCTTGTCGTCGAGGAAGACCTCCTGGATGAGGTGCAACATCACCTAAATGGTCCCCCCCACCGCCTTCGAGCCTTGGAGTAGGAGGAGGTGACTTGGAAGCAACATGGAGGGAGCTTGGTGGAGAGGCATGGTTCTGCTTGGAGCCTTTGCGCGTAGGAGAGGATCAACCCACCTCTTGAGGGTGGTCTTGTATATTGTGGGTGTCGAAGTAGGTCTACTAGGGCTGAAGTCAAACCTTAATCTCACCAGAAAAGTGTAGAGCGCCTGAAGATGTCCCAGAATTAGGGTTCCAAGAACCCTATTTTTTCTCGAACTTGGCGATCTTCGAAACTTGCATAGATTCGCAAAAAAAGTCCAAAATTTGAACAAGAACATGAACTTTATCTCTATCGTGCACAATATAATCTCAATAACAAAATAGAAAGTTGAAAAATTGAACCACAGAATCGAACCACTATAGAACTGTGTTGTCGATGACGTTGAAGATTTAGGGTTTCAAGAAACCCTAGAATTGAATTTCTAATCTTGAAGAAATCACGAATATGAACTTCATGAAAAATAATCTTCAAGAATAAATCCTCGAGAATTGAACCCACTCTAATACCATATAAGAAATCGAGAATGTGGAAGCACAATATCAGAGAAATAGAATAAACATGAAGAATATCGGGTTTTTTGTGGAACCCTACTCCCTAAGGAGTAGGATGAAACCATGGGAAAACGTCTCAAATGGCTTATATTTTCATCGACTTTTCTCATCTGATACAATGAGTGTGGGAATTCTTATATAGCCCCCACTGAGTCTCCAAATCCCATAAGCAGTAGATGTGTGACTAAACCACTGGATGTGGTAATTGGACCCTGGAGAGATTTAATTACCCATCACTACATGCGACCCATATACTCCAACAATCACCTTTAAAGCCTGCTCTACTCCCTTCCTTTGTATCCATCTATTGGCACAATTCATGTAACATTCACTACTAGAAGATCTCTCAAAGTAGTCTCTTTATTCCCTTCCTCAATGAAAATACGGAAATACTACTTCCATCTAGTCTCTATATCTTTTTTGAGTAACAAGCGCATGTCCTTCCTCATCCTTGATGCATCTCACTTGAGAAAGATTTTTGGTCTTTCTTTCTTTTTATTTGGCCAATCTGAATATATCCTTCTAGCCCTCCTTCATGTCAAGCTTTTTGTACAAAACTTCATAAGCTTTCGACTTGGCTTCACTTACAACATTCTTTGCTTCCTTCTTCGTTATTTTGTAGTTTGTGGTAGTTTCCTCTGTTCTATCCTTATACATAGTTTTAAAGCAAGCTCTTTTAATTTTAAGCTTCTCTTGCACTCTTTCGCTCTACCCCCAAGCCTCCTTTTGGCCTGGAACTCCTTCCTTGGACTCGCTTAGCATCTTTTTTTGCTACCCTTCGGATACATGATGCTACTGCTCCCAACATCTCGTCTGCAATTCCGTTACAGTCTCAAGATAAGTCTTCTAAAACCTTCTCCTTGAAGCTTGATCGCTTCAATTGAAGATTCCGTCATAAAAAAAAGTTGATGACATGCATCTTTATGTAAAATTATATGAGAAAATTTAAGCATTATCACTACCATAAACCTTAACTGCTTATTTTGTAAATAATACCTGCATAATAAGTGCAAGATTATATTGCCAGACTGCTCCTCTAATAGTTATGTAAATTCAATAAAGAAGTACTAGCCCATACATGGTGGAATCAAGAAGTCAGCAATATACTAGTGTTTCCTTTACCTAATACTTATCAGCTACATACCATGTAACGTGGACTCCAGGTATTTCCTTTTAGATTTCGTGAGGCTTGTGAATTTTCTCCTGCAGGTAAAACAGGGATGGCATTTACATGAAGTTCCTTTCCTGCTCATGTATCTAAAGTAGACAAACTTACATATCTGCCTGAATCTGAGATTCAATGTCAGATAATTGCAGCTGGATCTTATCCTTGACAGATGACAGAATTTCCGAGTTCTTCTCGTTGGCATGCACTTTTATTTTGGTCTTGATTTGTCTAAAGATCATTGCCACTTGTGCAATAGCCCTAATTCCAGAGAACAGGTTATAAGTCGAGTGTGCCACCATTCAGACTGTGTGACCTATGAACACTGCAAAAAATAACCTCAGAAAAGTGTCTTCTGGAAGTTGCTCGGCTGTTTCAGGTGATCTATTAGCTTCTTCTTCAGTTTCTGGAAGGACAGCAGAAGCAGAAAAATAGTCTATACTTAGCAGATAATTCAACATCAACATTTTATTCAATGAAGAAAAGAAATGTAACATGAATCTTGTTTAGCATGATAATGGTGCACCATAAATCAAGAACGTATAAATAGGATTTCATCTGTTTTCCTACAATTGTCACCTTGTATGCATGTGTATCATTTTTTTGAGGGAATGCATGTGTATCATGCTCAGCTCAGGAGCCCACCGATTAAAATGATCTAGTGTAACGTATAATCAGTCTGACCTTGATATAAAACATGACAAATGCAAATATATCACTTGTGTGCATGTGGGTGTGTGTGCATGTGGGTGTGTGCTTGGCGTGCGCACGTGGGTATGCATAGTGCACATGCGTGCACGTGATGTGTCCTTCCTTTATTTCATAACATAGTGAAAAACATAGATGCCGATGAGATGCCACTATATTATCATTCCCTTGATCTTTTCCTTCTCGTAGAACAAAGTTTCCACGTAAATTATTTTTCAAGCCAAGTTTCCACATAAATCATGTGTCCTCCATGCATATTTGTTGTCTTCTACATAGTTTAGTGCTAATTTGATCAAGAGTCAGGTACTTTCTGGAGGCTCTTCATACTTGGTGCACATAAAGATTATATGTACAATGGCAGATATGTGGTTGATGACTTTACTGCTTGTGTGGAGGTCTAACACACAAGATTTCGTGGAGGTTTTCGTGGAGAAACATGTTTTGTGCCTTCCCACGAAGTTTGGTGGTGTGTTGCCCACACTACTCAGACCGTCCCCACTGAAGAGTGTGACCGATCAATCAAAATCGACTAATCAATCAGTTGCGCTTCAAAGCGAGGTGCTAATTTGGCCTATGATCAACCACCTTTTCTAAGAGAGATCAATCACTGTGTTTCTAGAAGTGGTTGCAATCAATCACTTTATTATCTTAGATTGATTAACCTTCATTCAAATATGTTGACCAATCTTTTGCTACCTTCTTTATTATTGATAAATGTTGGGATGAATGAATGCTTTGTTATTTACAGGACCCTTGGGCTCTCTTATATAGGAGAAAAGCCCTTAGGTAAATAGCACGATAGATATATGAAGAAATGAAAATACATAAATAACACCAAAAGGTAATAATAATCTCAACACCCCCCCCTCGAGCTGGACTGCTGGAGCATATATGTCTATCATGCTCAGCTTGGAACAACATCTTTGGAAAGGGCCTCCAGTAAGTACTTTGGTGAATATATCTGCAGTCTGATCTTCAGTAGAAACATGAGAGGTAGATATGAGACCCTTTTGAATCATGTCTCTTGTATAGTGGCAATCCACTTCTATATGCTTTAGACGCACATGGAATACAGGATTATTTGCAATAAATAGTGCTGCCTGATTATCACATAGAAGTTGCATAGGAAGAGGTACATCACCAGCAAGATCAGTCAGAACTGACCTGACCTACATCATCTCTATGCATCCCAGAGCCATGGCCCTGTATTCGGACTCTGCACTAGATCTAGCAACTATAGTATGCTTCATACTTTTCCATGACACGAGTGATTTGCCAACAAATATAGCAAACCCAGAAGTCAACTTCATGTCCCTAGGGCATCCTGAGTAATCTGCGTCTGCACACGCTGTGATGTCAAGAGACCTACCTCTATTGAATAAAAGACCAGAACCTGGTAGAAACTTCAGATATCTCAAAATCATATAAACAACATCCATATGCACCATCCTGGGCTGTTCCATGAACTGACTCACCTTGCTAACAACAAAGCATATATCTATCCTGGTGATGGTAGCATATAGGAGCTTCCCTACTAGTTCCCTGTATCTCCTCTTATCTACCTCCTCAGTATCATCATCATATAATCTCATACTTGGATCCATAGGAGTAGTAGCAGGCTTGCACCCTATCATACATGTTTCTAATAGAAGATCAGTAACAAACTTCCTTTGGGTCATCACAAAACCATGTTGGTTCCTGGCGAATTATAATCCAAGGAAGTATATGAGACTGCCAAGATCCTTGGTCACAAACTGCTGACCTAGGAACTCCTTGGCTGCATGAATGCCCTGCTCATCATCACCTGTGACAATAATATCATCAACATAGACAAGAATATCAATTGTACCTCTCTATGTCCTCTAAACAAAAAGTGAGTGATCCGCAGTGGACCGAGCAAATCTCTGATGTTCTATTAACTCTGAAAGCTTCTGATACCAAGCTCTAGGACTCTGCTTTAGGCTGTAAATCGCCTTGTGGAGCCTACACACCTTCTGAGACTCCCCTCAGCAGCAAACCCTGGTGGTTGCTGCATATAAACTTCCTTATGTAAATCTCCATATAGAAATGCATTCTTCACATCAAGCTGATAAAGAGGCCATTCACGTGAAACAACTGACAGGGGAATGCGCAATGTTGAGTGTCTGGCCACTGGAGAGAAGGTATCCTGATAATCCTCCCCATAAGTCTGGGTGAATCCACGTGCTACAAGCCTTGCCTTGTAGCGATCCACACTGCCATCCGCTAGCTGCTTCATTGTAAATATCCATTTGCACTCCACAACAAATGCACCTAGAGGGGCAAAAACAACACTTCAGGTACCATGAGACTGCAAAGCGGTCATCTCCTCTTCCATGGTAAGTCGCCAACTACTATCCTGTATGGCCTCCTGAAATATTCATGGTATAGTAATGGCTGAGAAGCCCATAACAAACTTCATGTATTCCTCTGAAAGATGGTCCAAGGAAACATGCGCAGCTAGAAGGTACGTAGCACAGTTGTGACAGGGCTTCCTCAAGGCAATAAGTATATCGGGATCATCAGCCTCTTTGTTCTCTGCTATCAGATTCTCCTGTATAGTATCTTGTGGATCAAGCATAGCACCAGTGCCATCAGTAGAAACAATGTGTTCACTACATACCTGGGGCGTGTTGGATGACTGGGAAGGCATAAAAGCAGAGGGGCGAGTAGAGGACCTGCGAATTAAAAACGAAGTAGGAACTGAATCATAATAGAAGGAGGTGGAGGAGGAGGTGGTGGAGGTGGAGGCGACTGAGACTCATCATGAGGACTTGTTGGTGGAGATATTGGAGGTGGAGGAACGAATATATCCTCATCAGAGTCAGCATTAGACAACCCATCACCTCCAGGAGAAAAATACGACTCAAAAAATGTGACATCTGCACTCCATAATATTTTCTTCCAACAGGATCAAAACATCGATGCCCTTTTTGGGTACGAGAATAGACAACGAACATACATTTGACAGCTCTAGGGCAGAGCTTGCCACGACCAGGAGTAAAATTGTGGACAAAAGCCACAGAACCAAAGACTCTGGGGGTAAGTGAGTAAGTCCTTTATGGGAAACACAATCAAGAAAGGAACTTTTTCTCCAAGCATAGTGGACAGCATGCGGTTCACCAAGTAACATGTAGTAAGAACCGCATCACCCTAGAAAGAATGAGGAGCTCGATTCTGAATCAAAAGAGTCCGTATGACATCCAAAAGATGATGATGTTTGCGTTCAGCAATACCGTTCTGTTGTGAAGTGTAAGTACACGAAATTTGATGAACAACACCAATAGGATCTGAGGAAGTTCGATAATTGTAAAGTAGAAAACTCCAAGGCATTGTCAGTGCGAATAACTTTCAGATTAATAGAAAAATGGTTTAATCTCAATAAGGAAAGATTTGATAACAGGACTAGCTTCAGACTTATTCTTCATCAGAAATACCCAATATAGTATAGAATAGTCATCTATAGCGACCATATAAAACCGATGTCCATGATGATCAGGAACGCGACTAGGACCCCAAATATCAAAGTGAACCAACTCAAACAACTGACTATTGTGACGACTCTGACTACTTGGAAACGAGGAACGATGGTGCTTCTCAAGCTGAGATGCCTCACACTCCAGACCAGTATGAGTAAAGATCAGTGGGATGACATGACACAGCTTCTGCAGAGGAAGTGTCCAAAGCGAAGATGCCATAGAAACGGGGAGACAGGTCCAGAAGGGATAGTAGAAACCCCTGCACAAAGAGACTGGACAAGTCTGTAAACTCCCCTCTGCTCACGACCACATCCAATCACTCTGCCTGTGAGTATGTCCTGAAACACAAGAGAAGAAGGATCAGATATGGCATGACAATATAAGTCTTGTAATTTGGCTAATAGACAAAAGATACATCTAAAATGTTGGAGCATGTAAGACATTTTGCAAACGCATTGAGGGAGCTAGAACAATCTCCCCCAGTCCAACAATGGGTAGATGAACCCCATTGTCAATCACCACTGATCTACCCGGAGGGATAGACCTGTATGAAGTAAACTGAGCTCGATCGCCACACATATGATGAGATGCTCCAGAGTCCATGATCCAGTCAGACAAATCTGAATTGTTGCTACTAGTAAGGGTATAAGCAATACCTGACAAGCTCGAAGAGGCTCTAGCACTATGTGCGATATCTGAAGAACCTGCAGGCGAGGTTATCTGAGTAGTCATCATCTCTCGTAGCTTGGAAACAATATCATCAAAGCGTGTGTCTTGAGCCGGAACAGGTGTAGAAGTAGGCTATGTCTGTTCAGCAACTCGGGCGGAGCCAGAACAGGTGCACACGGATGCATGCGGATGCACTAAAGATGCACACAGATGCACGTCAAATAACCGTGCACGCTGTTAGGAGAAAAATAAAGCACATCATAGATGAGACCCTAGGTCTCTCTTATATAGGAGAAACGCCTTGGGTAAATTACAAGAGAGGTACAACTGGAAAACATAAATAAGATAAACATACTGCGAGATACAATTATCTCAACACTCCCCCTCAAGATGGAGCATATATGTCTATCATGCTCAGCTTGGAGCAACACCTCTGAAATGGACCTCTAGCTATAACCTTAGTGAAGATGTCAACAGTATGATCTCGTGTGGAAACATGAAAGATAGATATGAGACCTTTCTGGATCATGTCTCTGGTGTAATGACAATCCACCTCTATATGATTGGTCCATGAAAAGCATGATTATTAGCAATAAATAGAGCAGCTTAATTATCACATAAAAGCTGCATAGGAAGAGAAACCTCAATAGTAAGGTCAGTCAACACAGATCTAACCCACATCATCTCTGCACATACCTGAGCCATGGCCCTGTACTCAGATTCTGCACTTGATGTAGCCACCATTGTCTGCTTCTTGCTTCTTCGTGAAACAAGAGAATTCCCAAAAAAAATAGCAAAGCCAGAAGTAGACTTCCTGTCTCTGGGGCAGTATCCCTACTACATATAAGACTAGAACCGTGTGAAGTCTTCAAATATCTCAAGATCATATGGACTGCATCCATATGCACCTTCCTGGGCTGCCCCATGAACTGGTTAACTTTGCTCACTGTAAAAGCTATATCTGGCCTGGTATTGGTGGCATATAAGAGCTTCCTAGTGTCATCATCATACAATTTCATACTCGGATCCATAAGAGTAGTAGCAGACTTGCACCCTGTCATACCTGTCTCAGAAAGAAGATCATTCACAAACTTCCTCTGAGTTCTCACAAGACCATGCTAGTTCCTGGCGAACTCTAATCCAAGGAAGTATCGAAGAGTGCCAAGGTCTTTAGTCACAAACTACTGACCTAGGAACTCCTTGACCGCCTGAATACCTTGCTCATCATCCCTTGTGACAACAATATCATCAACATACACAAGTATGGAAACAGTACCTCTCTGTGTCTTCTGAACAAAATGTGAGTGGTCCGCAGTAGACCGCACAAACCTTTGTTGCTCTATCACCTCCGATAGCTTCTGATACCAAGCTCTCGGGCTCTGTTTCAGGCTATAAATCACCCTATGGAGCATGCACATCTTCTGTGACTCCCCCTCAGTAGCAACCCTAGTGGTTGTTGTATATATACCTCTTCCTGTAGATCCCTGTATAGAAATGCATTCTTCACATCAAGCTGGTAAAGAGACCACTCCCATGAAACTGCAACAGATAGAAGAATGCGAAGGGTCGAGTGTTTGGCCACTGGAGAGAAGGTATCCTAATAGTCCACCCAATAGGTTTGGGTGACCCCACGTGCCACAAGTCTTGCCTTGTATCGATCCACACAACCATCTGCCCTTTGCTTTACCGTAAATATCCATTTGCAGTCCACAACCGAGGCACATGGCGGAGCAGTCACAATACTCCAGGTACCACACGACTACAAAACTGCCATCTCCTCCTCCATCGCAAGTCGCCGCCTACTGTCCTCCATTGACTCCTGATATGTTCGTGGGATAGTAACAGCAGAGAGTCCCGCAACAAACTTCTTGTATTCCTCTGACAGATGATCCAAAGAAACATGCGCAGCAAGAGCATACATTGCACATCGGCGACGAGGCTTCCTTAACGCAATAGGTATCTCCAGGTCATCAGCTTCTCTGTTCTCTGGAATCAACTCATCCTGTGTATCATTCAAAACTCCAGTGCCATCAGTAGAAATGTTACGAATTGCGGAAGCAAACACGCACAAACAAGATCAAACAAGCAAGAACGCAAACACACGGATTTACAAGGTTCACCCGTAACTGGGCTACGTCCTTGGGCGGCGGCGATCGGTTTCACTATGTGGAGAAAAGAATGAGTACAGAGGATACTTTAAAACCCTAACCCTAAGGAGTTTATATAGCACTCCCATACAGACGGATCCCTAAAAATAGAAGGATCCTAATACCCGAATACAAATAGAACCGCTCCATAAAATTTTCGTCGGGGGCGCTGCCCCCACACCCCCGCAGGGGGGGGGGGGGCGCACCTGCTCCCCCTTTAGACCCCCCCCCACAGGCTCGCTGACCAGGCAGCGAGACCCCCTTCTTGTTGGGGTATGGTACGGCAGGGGGATGCATATGCAGTTCTTCAACCTGGGTCAGATGGTTAGGATTCAAGGCATATCAACAATCTCCACCTTGAATTGGATCCTCTGAGAAGCTTCGCTAAGCTTCGCCGTGCCGCCGCCAGCCCCTCCCTGGGGCTACTCCCAACTGTCGACATTGAGCAAGTCCAAACAATGTTTGAACTTACTCCCAGGAACCGCCTTCGTGAAAATATCGGCTGGATTATCTGTTGTACCAATCTTCTTCACCTTGATCCTCTTCTCAGAACGAATGAAGTGATATCTGACATCTATGTGCTTGGTTCTTTCATGATGAACATGATCCTTGGCTAAGCATATTGCACTAAGACTGTCACAATAAACTATAGCCTGATTTTGTTGCAGACCGAGGTCTCCAAGTAAGCCCTTCAGCCAAATGCCTTCCTTTGCAGCCTCTGTCAGTGGCATGTATTCTGCCTCTGTAGTAGACAAAGTAACCGATGGCTGTAAGGTAGCCTTCCAACTGATGACCGAATTCCCTAAAGTGAAGACGTAACCTGCCATCGATCTCCTCCCATCAATATCTGCTACATAGTCTGAATCTGAATATCCAGCAACCAAGCACTCTGAATCACTTCTATAAATGAGGCCAATGTCCGTTGTTCCTTTCAGATAGCGGAAAATCCGCTTGACTGCCTGCCAATGCTCCTTTCCTGGGTTACCCATGAATCTACTAACAACGCTCACAGCATGAGCGATGTCAGGTCTTGTGCATACCATGGCATACATAAGACTCCCAACTGCGTTGGCATAGGGAACACGTGACATGTATTCCTTATCAGCATTTGACTATGGTGCAAAAGAAACTAAGAGATGAATATTTGAAGCGGATGGAGTACTTAGAGGCTTGGCTGTAGACATCCCAAATCTCAGTAGAACTTTCTCAATGTAGTTCTTCTGAGATAAGAAAAGTTTCCCTTCTGCACGATCTCTAATGATCTCCATCCCTAAAATCTTCTTCGTTGCACCAAGATCCTTCATGTCAAATTCTGAACTAAGGAGCTTCTTCAGATCATCTATGGTACTCCTTTGTTTGGCAGCAATCAGCATATCATCGACGTACAGTAACAGATAGATGAAGGATCCATCCTCCACCTTGTTGTGGTAAACACAACAGTCTTATGGGCTCCTGTTGAACCCATGATCAGTCATGAAACTATCAAACTTCTTGTACCACTGCCTGGGAGACTGCTTAAGCCCATACAAAGACTTCTTCAATCTACATACATGATCTTCCTTGCCCTGAGATAGGAATCCCTCTGGTTGGCTCATAAGAATGTCTTCTTCGAGTTCACCATGTAAGAAGGCTGTCGTCACATCTAACTGCTCCAGCTCCAAGTCTTGATGTGCTACAAGAGCTAGTAGCACCCTGATGGATGTATGTCTTACAACAGGAGAAAATATCTCGTTGTAATCCACACCTTCCTTCTGACTGTAACTCTTCGCAACTAGGCGTGCTTTGTATCTGATGCCTTCACTGTCTGAAATTCCTGTCTTTTTCTTGAAGGCCCATTTGCATCCAACGATCTTCCTCCCCTTTGGATATTGACAAGTTCCCATGTTTGATTCTTGTGAAGAAACTCCATCTCCTCACCCATAGCAGCAATCCACTGCTCAGATTCTGCCCCAGATATTGCCTCCCTGTAAGTGGAGGGTTCTGGTGACTCTGCCTCCTCCGCAACCTGTAGTGCAAATGCAACCATGTCTTCGAATCCGTATCTCTGCGGTGGATGTATCTCTCTATGGGGCCGATCAGTAGCAATACTAGGTTGCCTCTCTTCTGGTTTCTCTGCTTCAGGCTGTTCAACAACAGCCTGATCAGGAGTGGTGTGACCAACTGCGTGATCACTACTTGGTGTCAGTTCGAACTCCACCTGTTCGGGCACATCATCACTTGTCCCTGCATCAACAGACTCACTACTCGAGTGAAGCACGGAATTCTCATCAAAAGTAACATCCCTGCTAACAATAATTCTATGCTCAGAAGGGGACCAGATTCTATACCCCTTCACTCCTGCACCATATCCTGTAAACACCCCTTTCTTTGCCCTTGGTTCTAACTTTCCTTCACTAACATGATAATAGGCAGCACAACCAAAGACTCATAAAATAGAATAATCAGCATGATTACCAGACCATACCTCCATGGGTGTTTTGCAATCAATGGCAGACGCGGGACTCCGATTCACCAAGTAACAGGTTGTATTCACAGCTTCAGCCCAGAATGCTCTACCAAGTCCAGCATTAGAGAGCATGCACCTTGCTCTCTCCAGAAGCGTCCTGTTCATTCGTTCAGCAACTCCGTTTTGTTGTGGCGTATCTCTAACGGTAAGGTGTCTCGCAACACCCTCCTCCTTGCAGAACTCATTGAACTCTGATGAACAGAACTCCAGTCCGTTATCTGTGCGAAGACGCTTCACCTTCTTAGAAGTCTGATTTTCCACCAAGATCTTCCACTGCCTGAAGGTCTGAAATGCTTCGCTCTTGTGCTTCATAATATACACCCACACCATCCTGGAATAATCATCAATAATAGATAGAAAATACCTGGCGCCTCCCAAAGATGGAACCCGTGAAGGGCCCCAACAATCAACATGGATGTAGTCAAGTGTCTCCTTCGTCCTGTGGATAGCTTTACTGAATTGCTTTCTGTGTTGTTTCCCGAACACGCAATGCTCACAGAACTCCAGCTTAGATCCCTTGAGATCCCCGATGAGACCCTTCTGATTGAGGATATTCATCCCCATCTGACTCATGTGTCCTAGCCGCATATGCCACAATTCGGACTCTGATCTTACGGCTTGGGACACCACTGCAACAGAACCTGTAACTGTAGACCCTTGCAGGATGTATAGGGTCTTCTGCTTGTTGCCCTTGATGACAACCACCCCGCCTTTGGCAACCTGCATGACTCCACCTTCAGCACTGTACCTATATCCTTTAGAGTCCAAGACTCCAAGGGATATTAGGTTCTTCCTCAAATCAGGGACATGACGTACTTCTGTGACCGTCCTCACAACTCCATCATGCATCTTGATCTTCACAGAGCCGATCCCTACTATCTTGCATGTTGCATCATTCCCCATGACAACGTTCCCACCATCTATCTTCTCGTAGTTGTAGAACCAGTCTTCATTGGGAGTCATATGGTAAGAACATCCTGAATCAAGAATCCATGTGTTGTCTGTGGTCGTCTGATCTGTGACGGTAAGAACCAGGTCATCTTCAGAATCTGCACCTCCATGAGCCACGGCAGCAACTGTGGCTTTCCCTTTCTTATTCGAGCAGTCCTTCTTCCAATGTCCAGGTTCCTTGCAGTAATTGCAAATGTCCCTAGCATTGTGATTCTTCGATTTGGACTTCTGCTTTCCCTTCTTTGCGTAGCCAGAATTGGCATGACTCTTCTCATGAGTCATAATTTAACCTGCAGCGATAGAGTCCTGCTTCCCGGTAGCCATATGTCAAAGTTCACGCGTATGCAGACTCGCACGAACTTCCTCTAGGGTTATCGATTCTCTTCCCACAATGAACGATTGAACAAAATTCTCAAATGATAATGGAAGAGAAACTAACAAAATCAAAGCAGCATCCTCATCTTCAATCTTAACATCTACGTTTCTTAAATCCATCAACAATGTATTTAAGCGATCTAGATGTTCTTTAAGAGATGTACCTTCCTGCATGCGGAGAGAGAACAAACATTGCTTCAAAAGCAACTTGTTGGTCAGAGACTTCGTCATGTATAGACTTTCGAGTCTCAACCACAGACCGACCGCAGAAGTCTCATCAGCAACCTCCGTGATAATCTCGTCCGCCAGACACAGCATAATCGTCGAGTGCGCCTTCTCTTCCTGCACCGTCAACTCGGAGGGTTCGAGTGCCTTCGCACGCTCCTGGTCCAACGGCGCCCAAATGCCCTGCTACTTCAGAAGGGCGCGCATCTTGATCTGCCATAGACTGAATCCGCTCCTCCCTGTGAACTTCTCGATCTTCATATTGTGTGACGACATCTTGCTGGATGATCCTGACGGAACCCGAGGCTCTGATACCAGTTTGTTGCGAATCGCGGAAGCAAACACGCACAAACAAGATCAAACAAGCAAGAACGCAAACACACGGATTTACAAGGTTCACCCGTAACTGGGCTACGTCCTTGGGCGGCGGCGATCGGTTTCACTATGTGTAGAAAAGAATGAGTACAGAGGATACTTTAAAACCCTAACCCTAAGGAGTTTATATAGCACTCCCATACAGACGGATCCCTAAAAATAGAAGGATCCAAATACCCGAATACAAATAGAACCGCTCCATAAAATTTTCGTCGGGGGCGCTGCCCCCACACCCCCGCAGGGGGGGCACACCTACTCCCCCCTAGACCCCCCCCCCACAGGCTCGCTGACCAGGCAGCGAGACCCCCTTCTTGTTGGGGTATGGTACGGCAGGGGGATGCATATGCAGTTCTTCAACCTGGGTCAGATGGTTAGGATTCAAGGCATATCAACAAGAAACAATGTGCTCATTACATACCTGAGGCGTGCTGGATGATGTGGGTGGCGCATGAACAGAGGGACGAGTAGAAGACCTGCGAGTGTAAATATGTGGTAAAAACTTGGACTGGGTAGACTGAGGTGGAGGTGGTGGAGGTGAGGAAGATTGAGGTGCAACATGGGGAGCATATGTTGGAGAAAACGGAGGTGGAGGAACAACAACATCCTCACTAGTCGTAGCATTAGACAACATGTCACATGTAGGAGAAAAATACATAATAGACTCAAAAAATGTGACATCAACACTCACATAATATTTTCGCCCTACAGGATCAAAACATCCATACCCCTTCTGGGTATAACAAAGAAGAACACATTTGATAGCTTTAGGTGAGAGCTTGTCACGATCAGGAGTGAAATTGTGGGCAAAAGCCACAGATCCAAAGGCTCTGGAAGTGAGGGAGAAAAGGTCCTTCTCAGGAAATGCAATCAAGAAGGGAATCTTTTCTCCAAGCATAGTGGACGGCATGCGATTCACCAAGTAGCAAGCAGTGAGAACAACATCACCCCAGAAAGAATGAGGGGCACGACTCTGAATCAAAAGTGTCCGTATGACATCAAGAAGGTGACGGTGCTTGCGTTCAGCCATACCATTCTGCTGTGAAGTATATGCACAAGAGGTTTGATGAACAATACCATGAGATCTGAGAAATTCAGATAAATGTAATGTGGTAAACTCCAATGCATTATCGGTACGAATGAATTTCACAATTTAAGAAAAGATATTCTTGACCTTAATAAGAAAAGATGTAATGATAGCACATGCTTCAGACTTATGATTTAACAAGAAAAGCCAAGATAATCTAGAATAGACATCTACAACAACCATATAAAAACGATGTCCCTGATGATCAAGAACGCGACTCGGGCACCAAATATCAAAATGAAACAACTCAAAAGTCTGACTACTGTGACGACTCGGAAAAGAGGAGCGATGGTGCTTCCCAAGCTGACAGGCTTCACAGTCCAAGATAGTTCGAGTAGATATCAACGGCATAACATGACACGTCTTTTGAAGAGGAAGGTGTCCAAAGCGAAGATGCCACATGAACGGAGAAACAGATCCTGAAGGAATAGTAGCGATCCCAGCACAAGGTGGTATGGCAAGCTTATACAAACCTCTCTGCTCACGGCCAGTTCCAATCACCATGCCCGTTAGTATGTCCTGAAACACAAGAGAAGAGGGATCGAATATGGCATGACAGTGTAAATCCTTAGTAATTTGGCTAATTGACAAAAGATTCATCTGAAAGTCAGGAGCATATAAAAAAATTCTGCAGATGTATAGATGGAGTTAGAACAATCTCCCCTTGACCAATAATGGGAAGACATACTCCATTACTATCACCACAGATCGACCAGGTGGGATAGACTTGTAAGAAGTGAATTGTGCTCAATCTCCACACATATAGTGTGATGCGCCCGAATCCATAATCCAATCAGTCAAATCTGAACAGCTACAACTGGTGAGTGAATAAGTAATACATGATGAGCTAGATGTAGCTCGAGCAGTAGCTGCGGCATCTGAAGAACTTGCAGCTGGAATAGTAGGAGTGGACATCATCTTACGAAATCTAGAAACAATATCATCCAGGCGTGTATCCTGTGTAGGAGCAGAAGTAGGATCAGTCAGCTCAGCAACCCTCGCAGACATAGGATAACCATGCTTCTGAAAGCATGTCTCCTCTGAATGATCAGGAGTATGACAATGAGAACATGGGCACTGACGTCCTCCTCCCATGACCTCGAGGTCCACACCCTCGAAATTGTAGCCCCCCCCCCTCGCCACAAGATATTGTCATAGGTGTGGGATGTTGGGCTGCAGTAGTAGATGTAATAGTAATTCTGCTCAATCGCTTGTACACCTCTTCCATCGGGGGTATCGTCTCACCAATTAATAGTTGAGTACGTGTTGCATCATACTCAGGATCAAGAGATGAAAAAAACCCTGTCATAGTAGCATTCTGATATTGTTGCTGCTCATTACTGGTAGTGATAAGACTGAAGCTATGCAGTCGTTCAAACATGCCTCTAAGATGAGAGAAGTGCTGGTGAAGTGGTCGACCATTCTGTTTGGTCGAGAAAATATCAAACTGCAACTGACGAATCTTGCTCTCATTCTTTGCCTGCCCATATGTAGCGGCTAAGATATCCCACATATCTTTTGTTGTGGGTTGGTTGACTATATCATAGGAAAACTCCGTGGTGAGCGTCCCAGAGAGCCAAATGCGAGCATAGACATCATCTTGATTCCACGAAACATGTATCCCCATCTTGTCCGTCGGTTCTGCTTTTGTCAGAATGTGCTCCTTATTATGGCATTGCATAAGAGTACGAAATTGCATGAACCACAACTTGTAGTTAGTCCCATCCATCTTGACGATGGGAGCCGGAACCTTGAAGGCACCGGAAGAAGAAAAAATATCACTCTCGTTTTCTGACATCATGTCAATAAATAGAACCACAAACAACGGAGGAGTAGATCTATCCGAGCGTGTATACCCAATCATAAAGAGGAGTTGTTGTATTTGTAGACTCATACAACCATCCCCATTGACTCATAGAGAGGTCTAGTGTTGTAGGATGTGATTTATATGATAGAAATCACACCTTCCGACGAAAATCAGATCGTCCGGCCGTTGAAAAGGGTCACACAAACGGTGCAGGAACAACTAGCCGCGACACGCAGAGCCCCTGTGCGGGCTGTTGGTGCCCCTGGTTGGGCTGGTGGCGACGCAAAGCCCCTTTTCGGGCAGAACTAGGCTGGCGATGCCCCTGGGTGCGGCCTGGCAGTACACCTGGGTGGGTGAAAAGGCCTAGATTACCCTACCTAATTCAAGCTGATTAACGATTAAAGTTAGTGATGTTCGTTGCAGTCGGGTAAAATCGGACTTATCAAAACCACTTTGGTTAATAGTCAATTAAACGCAAGCGGCAATTTTTTTTTATTTTACTTAGGCAAGCCCAAGGTCGAACTCAGGGAGGCAGCTTTTTCCTTATATTAATTTAAAGTTGATCCAGACGTCAGGTTTTCGGGATAATATTTTTATGGGTATTTGTATGCAATTTAAGAAATGTAATGCAATTCAAGCCAAATTCGAGGGTTAAAATTGTGAAGTATAGCCAAATTAAGTCCAAAAATTATGAAACTTGGTGAGCGTCAAAAAAAAATTATGAAACTTGGCCGGAATATGAAATGCAATGAAATTAAGCTACTATAATTTTTTTGAAATTTTTCGACTCTATATGAATTATATGTGAATTAAAAATGAAGGTAGAGTGAATTTTGCAAAATAAATTTTAATAAATATCAAATTAAATCATTTTGAGATATAAAAATTCTCTTAGATACTTCTATGTAATATGAATCCAGAAAAACTATTAGACCTCAAAAATGATGAAGTTTGGACCTATTAAAAATCAATTAAGCAAAATACCAATTAATTTATTAAGTCCTCATTATGCATGCAAATGATGTGATTTTTGGGCGGTGTAGAACTACCTGAACTAGACCTGTTGTGATTTTTTTGGTGATTTTTGGAGCAACAACCAATTTAATAAGAAATTAAAGGCACACCGTGGGTAAAATATGCAATTTTCCACAACAAGAATTATATTAAATTCCTCGAAGCTCACAAAAATATAACAAGTCCTCACAATGATAAAAGCTAAGATGTTCTACAACATGCAATTTTTGGAATTAATAAATGAGGCTAAATGAATGTTTAAATAAACGTGCAAACACAGGAGTATAAATACAAAACACAAACAAAATTGATTAAAACAGAAACATGCTTACAGGGACTGAAATGCAATTACCTATAATGATGAGGGTATGAGTGCAAATTCTCCACAGGACCACGTGCTCCTCACGTGATGCTGACTGGCGGGGACTTGAATGTAATTTCTAGAACTTGCAAGGGCTCGACTGCAATTTACCGACCGTCTGCACGTGGGTCACGTGATATGCGAGGCTCAGATGGTGGCTTAGAAGGTGCTGGAGGCGCGGGTGCTCGGAGCAGGCTCGGATGTTGCTCGGGCGATCCGAGCCTAGTAGTGGAGTGTTGGGCTGCTTCGGCTAGAGGCTCGGGTGCTCCGAGCCTAAGGGGCGGGGAAGAGGCTCGGAGCGGCTACGTGGACTCCTGTGGTCCGTCAGATCTCAAAGATCCAACGGTGGTTGTAACTCCTGGAAGAGGGAGACGTGGCGCGTCGTGGGCCGTCTGATCAAGATGATCGGATGGTAACTGTACGTCTGCTGGAGGATACGTGGATGAATGATGGTCGTTGGAATCCAACATCGGGGGGTAAATCAAACGGCAGTTGTAGCTTCAGTTCTTCTTCCTCTGCCACGGCGGTGACGGCGACTTCAGAGCTCCAGCGAGGGTGTTGCAGCTCCGCCTCCCTAGCTCTGACCCAATAGACTTCCCAGAGCCTCCTGAGTGAACGTCGATGAAGGTGGAGGTCCGGGGAGGATGCTAGACGTCCTGGAAGTCTGGATGGCTGCTTGGATGCCAGCGATACAACAGCTCGAAGGAGCTCCGGCGAGGGGTCCGGCCAGTGACGAAGATGGCACCTGCAACATTAATGACTCGCCAAATCGTGGTGTGTGTGCTCTCGTGGAGGAAGTGGGGGGTCGAGGCCTTCTGGGGCGAAGTGGGTGAATGGCCGACGTGCTCCTCCGTCGTGAGGGGCGGAGTAGTGGTCGGAGGTCGCGATGGTACAGGAAGATGAACGGGGAATGCGCGAAGATGGAAGCTTCGAGGGGAAGCCCGATCAATGGTCGGTGGAGGTGAGATTGAGCGGGGAAGTCGGATAAATTCAGAGAAGATCGGAGGGAAGAAGGGGAGGATCGGAGGAGAAGAAGAAGAAGGGATTTTACCTGGAGAAGATGAATGTGTGCCTGGGAATGGGGGCTCTGATTGGAGCCGCCGGTCGTCGCTCTAAGGCTTGCAGATGCCCGAGCTCGAGCAGCTTGAAGTTGAAGTTGTTGCACGACGAAAGTTCACCGTGGATCTCGTCGGAGAAAATCCTCTGTCGTTGCTCGATTTCTGGCTGAATCTTTGTCACAGATAAGGAGATAGGAGCTCAAGGGTCTCTCGTGTAAAGGCGGATATGCGAAAAGGTGGACGAAGGTGATGTATTTATAGAGAGAGCTTGGCAGTTCCGGTGATGGGAGGTGAGGTTTGCGTGGGGATTATGGAGCAGAGAAGAGAGAATCATGGATGATGTGGTCTCCCGCGAGGATGACTGGAGATGGGGCTTCGTCGTGGCGTGGTGGAAGAGTGGAGAAGATGGCTGATGAAGCGGAGGAAATGAAAAGGGGACGGCGAGTTGGAGAGGTGGAGCGACATGGTCGAGGGGTCTTCGGAGGTTGAAGACGGGTCCTCCATTGTTGGATAGCAAGATCCAACGGTAGAGCGGTGGGCGCTGAGGAGCGGACAGGATTAGATCAGAGGGGCGCGATCGTAGGGCGAAGGGGAATGCCACGTGGCGAAATATGGTTTGGGATGAAGACGACGGGCTCGTAGACGTTGGCGCGCGATCCAATGGCCAAGAGATGGGCGTGAAGAAGCGGTGTGGATTGGATCTGGGAGGCGAGCGCATGAGGCGCCACATGTCGAGAGGAGAGGAAGATGGAAGCCAACGGTCGTGATGAGAAGAAGGTGGGCGGTCAGACGGATAAGAAACGAAAAGGATTCAGCGGCTGAGATGGAAGTGACTAGAGAAGATCGGGCGGTGATGGAGATCGCCACGTGGAGGAAGGAGGTGAAGGCGCTAGCGGGCGGCCTAGATGTGATCTGGGGCTTTGATACAAGGGCTGAGATTGAAGCGGGAATGGATGGCTTGGATCTTGAGATGTAAGGGATGATCGGACGGCGGGAAAAGGGAAAGCGCATGGCGCGCAAGGAACTGGGCCGCGTGGCGCAACCAGATGGTGCCATGTGGCCCAATCAGATTATTACGACAAAGAAAGTTAAATAAGAGGGAGAAGATGACCGAATTTGGAAAAACTCAAAACATGAAAGTTGTAGATCTTGATGAGATCTATAAGTTTCATTTGACCAAAAACGGAAATGAGGTCAAATGAAGCGATAAAATACAAGGGTGAAAATGTCAATATGTCCAATATACAACAGGGGCCCAAAACCCAAGTTTTGCATACGATCTCCGATTTTAATGAAATTGTCTCATTTTGACGGTCTTTGAATGTATATTGCTTTAAAAGTGAGTAGACCTAGATCGGATGTTGTATGAAAGAAATATATGCATTTTAAGGCTACTAGTCTCAAACTGGAATTTGGGTTTTATTGGACAATTTTATAAGTTAGTATTTTTTTGATATTTTTCCATAATTAGTGTTAGTAATATGTACACTATAGAATTGATTTTATTGGAGTTGGAGTTAGTATAAAATATATACAAATAGCTGAAATATGATGAATATACAGGTGATTTTTACAAGTGAATTGGGCTTCCTATTTAATGCAGATATGAATACTAAAATGCAGATATTATTTATGCATGCATGAATGCTAATTATGCAATATAGGTGATGAAATGCATCTAATTACTCGGGAACAAAGCTCTATTTTCAACTTTTAGAGTGATGAATCACGGATTCATAAGTGGGCTGGCGCCCCCCCTGCTCAGGCTGGCAGCGCCCCTGTGCATGTAGAAGCCTGCAGCGCCGGGACGAAGGGGCGGCGAGAGCCCCTAAGCTGCTAGAGGCGGCGGGATTCCTGGATCAGCGGCGGGTGGGAGAGGGGGATGACATGTAGGGTTAGGGTTTTAGGGTGTGATATGGGAAACCCAGTCTAGGATCGTTGCTCCGATACCCATGTTAGGAGAAAAATAAAGCATATCATAGATGAGACCTTATGGCTCTCTTATATAGGAGAAATGCCCTGGGTAAATTACAAGAGAGGTACAACAGGAAAACATAAATAACAGAAAGATGCTGTGAGATACAATTATCTCAACACACGCAAATGCGCTCAGGTGTGCACTGGTGTACAAGTGTGCACAGATACGCACTGGTGAGCAAATGCGCGTGGGTGCATGCTTCTGGTGCGCAGGTGCACGCTACTGGTGTGTAGGTGCACGCTACCGGTGCACGATGCGTGCTGGTGCTTGATGTGCACTGGTGCGCGATGTACGTAGATGTACGAGTCGCACAGACGCTGGCGCTGGGGCAAGGCGTTGGTTCGCATATGTGCGAGGCGCACAGATGCGGTGTGAGGGCGCGATGCGCGGGCGGCGCACGAGGGGAGGCATAGACGTGCGCGATGCACTAGGGCAAGGTGCGCATGAGGGGAGGCGCAGGTGCAGTGGCTGCAAGCGACGCACGAGGGGGGGTGGAGGCGGCACATGCAACGGGGGGAGGGGGGTTTAGGGTGGGATACAGGAACCTCGATCTAGAATCGTTGCTCTGATATCATGTTGGGATGAATGAATGACATGCTATTCATAAGACTCCAGGGCTCTCTTATATAGGAGAAAAGCCCTTGGGTAAATAGCATGATAGGTACATGAAGAAATGAAAATACATAAATAATACCAAAAGATAATAATAATCTCAACAATAAACAAAACCGATGCAATCAATCGCATGAAAAACGTAAAAAAAGCAATATCAAATAAAGCAGGATCGGATAGCTAAATCGATAATTGAGAGTTCGACATAAGAGGGGGTGAATTGTGCAATATACAATAATTGAATAACGATGTCGAATTCAAATATTCACAAACCACAAAGATATAAGTAAAGAGATCAAACCACAATGCACAATGATTTTGATACGAAAACCAAGTAGATGAAAACCATATCCCATACCATATTATAGGATTTCCCCTTCGCTCTCTTTGTGAAGCTTGTGTCCACTATCCCACGTTAATGTAAATCGAGGGTTACACAACCTCTTGTACAACATGTGACATTTCTTGGACAAATCCCAACGAAGATTTTATCTTCACTCAGAGAAAGGGATCCACAACTCGAATACATGTTTATAATATGCCGAAAAGACATTCATTGGCAATAAACATGAATTTACAAGTGTGGAGAAGAGAGACGAATGAGATATCTATTCCAGAGGGATAGAGTCTCTTATATAGAGAGAAAACCCTAGAGAGTATAAAAGGAAAAATACATAAATACCCCCGAGGAGTTATTGAACCCGAAGGATTAAATGTTACGGAACCCGAAGGGTTACGAACATAATTGTAAGTATAATAACTCTAACACTCCCCCTCAAGTTGGAACATATTTGTCGGTCATGCTCAACTTGGATACTAAGTACATGAGGCGCTTCCTTGGAAGAGCCTTTGTGAAGATGTCTGCAAGTTGAAGTTTAGTGGAGATGTATGCAGTGCTAATTCGTCTTCCTCGTACTGCATCACGAATGAAATGGCAATCAACTTCAATGTGTTTTGTCCGCTCATGGAAAACTAGACTGGTGGCGATGTACGTAGCAGACTTGTTGTCGCCGTCATGGTTTGAAAAAACGAAAGGCGGAACGAGGCCTTTTACCTTGAGGCAAGGCAAGGCATAGACTCGAGGCAGTCGAGGCATAAGCCTAAGTTTGTATAGGAAAATAAGTGCAAAAAATATAATAAATATATTTATTGATGAAATAATCTAATCTGATAGAAATGAAATATAACATTGCAATATAGTATGAAATTATGAAGGTAAGAACATGAAAAAATGGTGATGCCAATTTCGTAAAGCTTTCTACTAAATTTCAACCCAATCAAAAAGGAAATAATTGGCTATAACTATCACAAAAATGTTTATCAAAGTGGGAGTCATTGGCTATAGTTGTCATGAAATATATTATATATCCTAGATGTTGATATGAATTAGATTATTTAAATCCTAACTGTATGTTCTGCTGAACCCAGTTGAAGAATGGTCCGATGTCCCCCTGTGCCACCATACCCTACCAGTACGGGGTCCCAAAAAAAATTCTTATGTGTATTTGAATTCACATGCATCTGAGATTTGCGAATGCATGTGTTTAAGGGTGTAATATTAAGAGTTCATTAATACAATTGGACATGCTAATGATAAATGCGAATAAGAAAGAGGTCAAATTTAAGCATTCATCTTGTAAAAATATATCAACAAATAGGCTTTATAAATATTTGAAACTACCAATAAAACCAATTATTTTATCAAAAATGCTTCATAAATCCAGAACGCCTCAGCAACACCTCTGCCTCGCCTCGACCGCCTCGGTCATCTGAGGCGCTCGCCTCAGCCAAGGGTCCGAGGCGGTCGCCTCGAGGCTGTTTTCCTCCGCTTCGTTTTGCCTCGAGCGCCTTTGCGCCTCGAGGCGTATTTTTTTGAACCACGATCACAGTATAAGGGTACAGGAGTGGCGTCTGACATGCCAAGTTCTGTTAGGAAAGAGACAAGCCATGCGTTCTCACAGGTGGCCTGAGCCATTGCCCTGTATTCTGCTTCCACACTGGATCTGGAGACCACTGTATGCTTCTTGCTTCGCCAAGTGACAAGGTTATCCCCAACAAACATGGTGTATCCTGTAGTGGATTGACGGTCCTCCGGAGAGCTAGCATAGTCAGAATCTGTATAGGCGGAGATATTAGTGTGCCTATTCACCATATAGAAAAGTCCACGCCCGGGAGATTCCTTCAAATATCAAAGGATCAAAAGAACATCCTGCCAGTGACTGTAAAGAGCCTTCTTCATATGCTGATTGGCTCTGCTCACAGCATATGATATATCTGGCCTAGTAACAGTGAGATAGACTAATTTCCCCACTAAGCCTATGTACCGTGTTGCATCCTCAAAAGCTGGATCAATAAATGTTGAATATTTTCTCACTTCTGCAGGGATGCCAGATGGCTTGAATCCAAGTAGTTCTGCCTCAGTCAGAGTACCGAGGCAATACTTCCTTTGTGAAAGATGGAGCCCCTCTGTAGTGAGTATTACCTCGAAGCCAAGAAAATAACAAAGTTGGTCGAGGTCTTTCGTGACAAAGACCTTCTGGAGGAAGGTTTTGGTCTCCTGAATGCCGTCTATGTCATCTCATGTGACAACCATATCATCCACATAGACAACAAGAATGATCGTACCAGTAGATCGTTGTCTCACAAAGATAAAGTAGTCAGATGTTATCCTCTGAAAACCAAGTGTGTTGATCTCCATAGTGAGCATGTCAAACCATGCCCTGGGGCTCTACTTCAGGCCATAAATGGAATTACGTAGTCGACATACATGCTCCCTCTCGACTACATACCCTAGCGGTTGCATCATGTAGACCTCCTCCTCAAGATCACCATAAAGAAAGGCGTTCTTCACATCAAGTTGATAAATGGGACTCACGCCTTATTGGGAGCAACAGAGAGAATAATATGTATTGACCCCATTCTGGCAGTGGACGAGAAGGCCTCAAAATAATCAACTCCAAAGGTTTGTGTGAAACCTTTGACAAGTCTGGCTTTCAACCTGTCAATAGAACCATCAGGTGACTGCTTAATCGTTGAAGACCCATCGACAAGCCACAGGGCGAACTCCTGGGGGGCACGAATACCACATGTCCCGGGAGGTAAGTACATCCATCTCCTTATCCATGGCATGTCGCCAACCATGGTCTGCATTGCACTGAAATGATCTCTTAGAACAAAAATAGTATTCAGAGCATCTGCAAATCTCTTGTCACATCTAGATAAACCATTTATAGAAGTAAAATGTGACATGGGGTGATTACATTGCTTTTTTGCTTGCGTAGAGCTATAGGAAGCTCATCGGGTACATCTAGAGCAACAATGGTGGGAGCACTCGATGTGGTCATATCATCTTGCATAAAAAGGGACAGGCAAAGGTACAGACACTGGTGTAGAAGGTACAGAGGTACGCTGACGAGTATAGATGATTGGTGGAGGAGGGAGGTCCAGAGGAATGTCACTCACAATCTATGTGAAATAACTTGTTTGCTCAAATAAAGTGGCATCAACAGACACATACAATGTTGTAAAAGTCACCCGACTAGCCCGGCTAGTAGGTTCGACTAGTTTAGTCAGTTGGGTGGCCGACTGAGTACCGACTAATTCCAACTAGCTCCACTATCAACCATTTTTTGCTAGAGATACCATGTTTTTATACTTTTTTAAAACAAAATTATTCTAACACGTTTAATGTTTTATTTAAATTCAATTACTTCTTTTAATTCATTATGATAGTAAAAATATATATAAATCTATGTAAGTATATAATAATAGTATAAAATGATTTATATATTTAAAAAATCAAAGTCGATTAAAGCCAAACTAAATTCA